>OU343222.1:54373030-54473406 GCA_910596185.1 Chrysanthemum makinoi | reverse complement strand
CTCATTTGAAGACTTCCCGGCAGATCACCCAAGCCAGTACTACTCTCACATGAGCACGCTTAAGCGCCAGTTCCTCGAAACTCCACTCGCAGTAGACCACAAAACGCGTTGTTTCATTGTAAGGCGAATGTTATCTTATGAGCCCAGCATCTCTCCAGGCCACGGCCGATGTAGGATTTGCCTAGGGTGTTACATTTTGTCTCTCCTATTTGGGAATGATTGCTGAAGCGGCACTGAAGGTGAAGCTTCGTCAAAATTATAAGGACCTCCCGTATCTGGATATTTATCAAAGTTTGTTGTACCTTCGGCAGAATAAATGTACTGCGTGTCCCTGACAACGCCTGCAGTAAAATCCCATAACTTCGACCTACCTTTACATATTAGAATCACGTTAACAATAGTGTAACGCTATATACATATAATACAGCCGCAAGATAATTCCCGCTATTAATCAAGTAAATAACAATAATTAACAGAGAATGTTGCAAACATGTTGTCGTTTCATATAAAGGGCCGACATTTACTGACCTTCATGTGATTGCGTCTCAGTGCCTACCACGATTCATTAAAAACATAAAATAAGTTAATAAAACCTGGTTGCTATACAATAGTAATAGCTGAAGTTAAAAATAAATAAATAAATAAATAAATAAATAAATAAATAATAAATCAAAATAAAAAAACTACCACGTGCTTTTAGATTCATGGTATTCTGTTTGAAGAAAACGCCATTTTACTTTTACCCTTATACCAGCTACATGATTGTCGCTTGTCGAAACATAGGGAGCCCGTTGTTAGCCCAAAGCAGGTTCACGAATACTTATACTGGCATTTAAATGACACAAAATTCTTTCGTACGTATGGCATGTACCGTCGGGAACATTCAATTTACTTTTACCCTTATTGTTATCGGCTACATGATGAACCTTTGTCAAAACATTTGCAAACTGCTGCACTTTGGTAGCAAACTCATTAATACTCATATCGTCATTTGAAGATCGTATAAACATTTGCCTACATTTTTAATACTCATAAGCGAACATGTTCCATCTCGTCAACTGTGTGAAACATTTACCTACATTTTTCATATAATAGAACTGAGAGTGAGTTCAAATTATTACCTGATACAAATAAATATTGAATAAACCAATTCTAAAACATGATTTTAGTATACTCTTTTAGCTACAAATAAATGAGCAATAGACAAATACCTGATATAAAACTCATAAAAAAATCGTCTCAATCACTAAAATTTCATGAGACAAAAACTAATTATTAATTAGTTAAGCTAACTTAGGTTATTAAACTCAAAACTCAAAATACAAACAACCTAATTACCAGATCTTAAGCGAAAAGTAGAAAAACAAACATACCAATATGAATATAAAGTAATAACAAAAAAGTAATGATCTAATTCTAACTTGAATGAGCCTTTGGAAGAAATACGTGAATTAACAAATGGGAAAGTTGTAGTACGAGTGTCGGTGTACCCACGATGAATGGCGGTGGTGGTGCTGTCGAGAGAGGTGTGTCACGGTGATCTTTGTGTCGGTGGGAGAAAGTCCGGGTATGACTTACTAGTGTGGGTTAGAAAGAAGATGAATGTGTAGGGTTTTAAGGGGCTGTTTGTTTCCGCGTATATAGTGGGTTATAGCTTATGTGGTTTTGGGCTAATTGAAATGGGGAGTTAAATTTTTAGAAGTGCGCGAAATAATGACACCGAATTGAAATTTTTGAAAATATTATATCAATTTATGATGATAAATAATTTTAAGAGGAGTGAGAACTATTATAAAATTAATGTAAATGTAGCAAATTATTAAAGAAATTATTAGAATAATATAGTAGTGATCTCTATATTTTAGTATTTATGAGAATTTTAGCTTTTAAAGCGATGGCTTTTTGGTAGTTATAGATATTCAAAGAAAAAAAGCCATTATGTTTTTTGAAAAAATACCAATGTTTATCTAAACCACCGATGTCTATCATAGTAAAAGATAAAAGACTTGTCTATTCAAAACAACCAGTGTCTTTGATTTTGTGTAGAGAATGGTTTCTTATAATAGAACCAGTCTTAGTGTGATTTAGATTAAAGAGACCGGTTTGTTTAAAAAAACTGGTTTGTATGCTTCCCATGCTCCCTACTTTTTAACTATAAAAACTAGTTTTTTTAAAACCAGTCTCTATCAAGAGGTGTCTATGGCCTTTCGTGTAGTAGTGTTACATCCTTTGATATGTATGATTAGGGACTCCTTTAGTCTTTCCCTTCAAGCTTGGTATCTAGATGATGGTACTATTATTGGAGATACCTTGGTCGTGGGGAAGGCTTTAGAGCTTATTATGTTGGATGGACCACGACACGGCCTATACCTCAATGTTGATAAAACTGAGGTTTTTTTGCCACAGGAAGACCCTAGAAGCATGCTTGCAGGTGTTTTCCCGCCCAATATTGCTAGACCGCTGCATGGTGTCAAATTATTGGGTGGGCCGGCTAGCATTGACTTTGAGTTTAGCAGTGAGCTTGTTATGAAAAGGGTTGTTAAAACCATTGAGCTCATGGATGTTGTTGCTAAGCTTAGAGACCCCCAATGTGAGTTGTTGCTCCTTCGTGCTTGTGCCGACATATCAAAGTTGTATTTCTTGTAAGATATTGGATATCATAACACCACAAGTAATCTAGCTATGGATCATATATAATTCTAGAGAGAGAAATAGATGGGATGTTCTAGAGAGATAAAAACAAAAGAAAGGTTAGATTACCAAATGAACATCCAACCCTCTCCCTTGTGAGGAGAGGGCTATTTATATATGTCTCACGCCCTCCTTGGCTATGGATCAGGCATACATTGGGTAAAGACCAGTCCTTCTTCCACGGTGTTACCTATACTACTATAAACTAACTAATATAACGTTATGTCTACGAGCTATAATATGCTAGACTATTGTTCGGGTGACCGACACTACAACATGGATTTTCCAAATCCCAACAATCTCCCCCTAAGGGAGGTCACCCCATGAATTACATTGTGAATCCTAGCATTCTATCTTTAATATTTTATGCTCGAGCTCGTAGACTTTGATGCTTCCTTAATTTCAACTTTACATATCAGTAGTTGTTCTTTGGCTTGAATGATTCTTAGTTATGTGATCACGAGCTTTCTTTGAGATCATCAGCCACATAGAATCTCCAGCTCATCCATTGAAATGTTGCCATCATGTGATGTTCTGACTTTTGGACCGACATGCTCACAGTTTTGGATCATGACATCTTTTCATCAGAGTAGCGGAAGCTTTGTTGTGTTTGTTGATCGTCATGATTTTCTTTAAGTATGATAGAGAGCTGTGAGCATGTGGCTATGAATTGAAGTCTCAACGGCCATTAGCTGCAATCATTGGGAGTACCTGCAAACGACAGTTAGCAATAAACACACGAAAGTGTCTTTGTTCAATTTCGTTGAATATGGTTACCAGAACCACGGTTCCCGTTGATCAGTATAAATACTGCATGTGATCAAATAGAATTCCTAAGAATCTCCTTGATAGGGTTTCGCAACTGTACTAGCCATTCTCAAACCGGAGCATCTCAAAGCAGGACAACACGGATGAGTGAATCACAAATTGATATTCACGATTGATGAGAGATTGATTTGATAAACAATCGCGTATTGTTGAGTAAAGAGTTTTTGCGATACGATGAAGGTTTTGTGAATTAAATCAAAGTTCAGTAAAAAATACTTTTGTTTGTAACATTAATGCACATTCGATGTGCTGGAAAACACTTTTGAGCACATCAAAAGGTTTTATCAAAAGTATCCATCAATTCATAACCTGGACCAAGGTTGATTCAAGATTGAATCGCCCCATTGTTTCTATCCAGTTGTCACAAGTTTGATCTTTTGGAAAGATCTCACATGTCACCCACCAAGAGCTTGTTTGATGTTGGCTCTAGAAAGATTTCCATCTTCATTGTGAATATTTTACATATCACTCGGATGTTTTGGCAATATCACACGGATAATGCATAGGACTCTCAATATATTCTTACTTTCCACATTGTGTGAAACAACAAGTCTTCAAGAATAGTGTGTCCTAATGAGATTTATGAATGATCTCTTGGCTCTAGACTCAATTTTTCACTTTTGGTTTCCTATGTCGGAGACTAGGGAGAGGTCTCCTTCTTCAATATCAACTATCTCTAAGAGAAAGTTGATAGATAATGTAGGTTCCCCGTGAGAATGAAACAAGTCCTTTTAAAAGAACTTGAGTAGCTTGGGAAGTGTGGTGCAGTGCGTCACTGGGTCCATGACGTCTTGTCTTTGTTAGGAATTGGAAATTCCATAAGGAAGTGTCGATCACCCCAATTATAGTCTAGCATATGTTAGCTCGTAGACATATCGTTATTTACGTTATTTAGTAGTTTATTAGCTTAGTTAGTTAGTTTAGTGCAACACCGTGGAGGACCCACTGTATGCCCGATCCACAGTCCGAGCGGAGGAGGCGTTTAGCTTGTAACTATAAATACCTCTTCTATCCTTGGAAGGGGTAGTGCTTCTAATATAATCTTTCTTTTTTTTGTTTTAACTTTCTCTCTCTAGATTCACCCTCTCATCTCTTTCTCTCTCTAAACATGGCATACTTGATTCATCACCATCCTAGACCACCCGAATCATCAAACAACATAAAATTTATGATCCAACAATTGTATTGTTTTGGTACCAGAGCCAAGGTTGTATTGTTTTGGTGATTCGTATGGTTTTTGTACTTGTTTTTTTATGGGGTTATTTGAAAATGAGAGTGTTGAAGTGAGATGGTTCTCGGTAAGGCTCAAAGAAGGAGTTTTACCTTTTCACCATACCTTTCTCTCTAAAAATTGAGTCCCAAATTCCCAATAACATAACACAGTACAAGCGCGTACCTAAAGCATGTACCAAACTAACCAAATAATGCTAAGAGCATACGATACAGTGAGCTAGGTTGGTACCACAACGCCACACCTATGTCGCCAAACCCACACCAGGCCTTGGTTGGTCGACACTCGCGCCACCACCACCAGCTTACGCGATGGACATTTCTTTTTTCTTTTCTTTTTTGGTGTTGTATTTGTGATTCAGCAGATTATGTGTGGGCTAGAGGATGTCTCATGACACCAAAATTTTTGAGAGAAAAGCATTTTGTATGATGTAATATATTTTGATATTATGAGACTTTTGTCCATAACACCACTCAAGAGCCCGAACCTCACCTTGTGCTCTAAAAGGTAAAGAGCATTGTAGCACCATCTACACATGCGATAAAACACAGTACCAGACCAAACCTATTGTCATTGGCCCAGTCACTAAATGCAACCCACCTGCATGTGGCACCAACCGCACATGCCACAAAACACAATATCAGACCAAAGGATATCAGGTCTCTTCAGTGGCGGAGCCAGGATATGTAAACACGGGGGGCATTAAGTTACAAAACATGTTGAAAACGGTTACTTTTTAACTTGAATCTTATCGGGTCGGGTTTGCTTAAAAGGTAAACAAAAATCAACTTTGATGATTAAGACTATTAGAGGTGGCATTGGTGCCTATATATAAAATGACAAGAGACTAGTAATTTTAACCATTGAATGGGAATAAACCAACCTAGGATGTATCTTATATAGGGAAATTGCAAAAACAGGTATTATAGTTAAAGTCAATTTGAATATTATGTACTCAATTTTATTTTTCTTAATTGAAGGTATGCAAGTTAATTTTTGTGCAACGTAAAGTTTGATTAACTTTCGAAAGATGTTATCAGTCAGTTTTTCAGATGAATTGGTTCATTAATGTGATAAATCATTATGATGAAACATTTAAAGTTATTTCGGCTAAATTTTGTCAGATAATCATTTTCAAAAAGTCGAAAAAACCTTACCTTGCAAAAAAAATAATAATAACTTTAATACCTTAGATTGAGGGAGAAAAAAAAAGTCGAGTGCCTAGATTTCACATTAACCTTAAGTGTGACACATGTTTGTACGATTTAGAGAGTTATGTATTGATCAAATATCAAGTAGAATAAAAAAAAATCGAACGTAATTGGCATTGTTTTAAAATGCAATTAACTTTATTAAAAGTATAGGGGGGTAGGCCAATTTTTAAGTTTTATAAAACTTAAAAATTGGCCTACCCCCCTATGCTTTAGTAAGAGTAAGGAAAAAGCTTGAAAAGCGTACTTGCTTTAACAACGGAAAGAGGTTCCTTCAGCGGTCCAATAAGAGGCAAAATAACATTATACAATATGGGGGGTAGGCCAATTTTTAAGTTTTATAATATAGGGGGGTAGGCCAATTTTTAAATTTTATACATAGGGGGGTAGGCCAATTTTTAAGTTTTATATAGCAAAACCTTTAAAAAAATGGAAGAAATAAATTACCGTCAAAGTTATATTGTTGACAACAAAATCATACTAAAGTCTCTTTATGTATGCATCACGTATTGATCTAGTTATATTTCATTATGTCTTATATATATAATTGGTTTTCACGAATTAAATATACAACACAAAAGGTTAAAGAAAAATGTTGCAAGGTACGGAGTATAACCTTGCGTACCTAACTACCTACTATTATATACTTTTAAGAGTAAATTACACCGTTCGTCTTTGTGGTTTGCGTTGACTGGAGGGTTTAGTCCTTTGACCAAAAAAGTTGCACCGTCCGTCCTTAAGTGGGAAACGTTATGCACCGTTCGTCCTTCCATCCAATGGGGCCCGCCAATTCCCACTAACGGCAGTTAAGTCACTTAACCCATGAGGGCATATTCGTCATTTTTAAACCCCCTTTTTTTCCCGCCCAAAGTAAAACCCTATATACTTAACCCCACCCACACACATAATCCACTTCAACTCCAATCGGATCCACCATCATTTTCAAAACAGAGGTTTTCTCAAATCAAATCAAAATCATGGTTAGATGTCCTCGTTGCCAAACACTTGCAGTTATGAAAACATCATGGACAAATAGAAACCCAAGTCGAAGGTTTTATGCTTGTTCCCAAATTGTATGTGTTAATGGTTTTACTTTGTAATTGAACAATATCGGTATTTGTTGTTTAATTTTGTTTTACAGGATTTGTTGTTTAATTTTGTTTCTGAGTTGTATGATTTGTTGATTGGGTGGACCGAAATGTGCCGTTCAATGGTTGTTATACCTGGTTTATTAAGGTCTTTGAACAACCATCAAGCAATCCTACAAAATATGGAGCAAGAAAGATCAACATTGAAGAAGTATGTTATGGTTTCATGTATTTTTTTTTTTTTTTTGTCTGTTATGTATAACATATTGACCTAGCATTGTAGTATTTGGGTGTTTAGAGATAGATGTATTTTGGGTGTTTAATGTTAGATGTATTTTGTGTTTAATGTTAGATGTATTTTGGCACCATTGTAATGAAAACAAGCTTTGTTTCATTATTGCAATTCTTGTTATACATATTGCGCCACTTTTATGCATATCAGATCACTTTTATCAATGCAACACTATTTCTACATTCTTTGATCAATGAATCAATGCCACTTTCTTTGCATTCTTGCAATTTCTTGTTATACTGATTAACTGTTCTACATTACCACACCTCTATATAAGGGCACATATGGATAATACAAAACCATATCAAACATCTTCCTAATCTATTCATAGTTGCTGCAAACATGAGTTCAGGAAACAAGGGTTCCAACAAGAGAAAAGGTTATATACATCTTCATGTGCCTTTTCCATCTCTTATATGTTAAACATACTTACGTTTTATTGGTTTTTTTTTTAATTTTTTTTTTTAGTAATCTGCATTTCCAGGTGATACATCTCAAAGTGAGATGACACAAGTTCGTGTAACACATGGACATGGTATTTTCCATTGCAGTATGTAGTACCACCGATGAGATACTGAGTTTTATGAACCAAAGGTGGGCTCAAGCTCTTTTCCTGTTGAAAAGGATGATGATAAGCCACTAACCCAAAAACAGATGCAAAAGCTTCTATTTGATGCAAGGACTAAAGTTCTAGGATTGCCTGCAAAGGCCTCTCTTGAAGAATTTGGTGTCAAACCTTATGTTGCACCAACTGAAATTGCAGCACCAAAAGGGAAGGGGAAGGGAAAGAAAAGGATGGGTTAGAAGCACTGGTCTTTCATGGTTTATGGTCTTATCAGCAGTTGGTCTTTCATGGTTTATGGTCTTATCTTAGAAGGACTGGTCTTACAACCTCTTTCATGGTTGCAGTATGTAGTACCACCTAAAATAAGTTAGTCGGGTGCTTTTATGTATGCCTTTTATGTATGCTTTTATGTATGCCTTTTATGGTCTTTCATGTGTACTTGAACCTATTTTAAATAAGTTAGTGCAGTGCTTGGTCTTACCTATCATAGTGCATTACAGTTACCAAATTACCAAAACAATATACCAAAAGAATCTGTACATTTGGGTCAAACAAAATAACATACCAAATTAAAGTCAAACAAAATAAAGTCTAAAGCAACCATACCATTAATCAATCAAGTTTCAAGGCATATAATGCCATAAACATCCAAAACAACTTAATTGACATTGTGCATAAGACATACTAGAAACACAGACATAACATACATAATCATAACATACACTATCATAACAGACATACTAGAAACACAGACATAACAGACATACTAGAAACACAGACATGACAGATACTTCAACCTAACACAACCACCTTCTTCCTTGGTGCTCTCTTCTTTTTTGCACCATCTTCATTTGCTGGTGCCTTCCCCTTATCTTGACTATATGCTCTTGTCTTTGATTGTGAACCTGTAGGAGTATCAGAATCCAAATCCACCCCTTTGCTTGCATTTTTTCTCTTTTTGACTTTGGCATTCTTGGTCCAAGATGGGTTCTTTGGTTGTGACCTCTTGACCCACATTTGTCACAAGTTACAGTCTTGTGCCCTCTTGAAAGCTTACCATCCTTAACTATCTTAAAATCCTTTTCAGTCCTTGACCTTTTTCTTTCTTTCCTTGGTCTTCCAACTTGTGGATTATGTTTTGGTGGCAACAGACTAGTTGGAACAGTGCACTTGGGCCAATGGATAGGACCTCTGATTGGTTTTATATGAAAAGCATATACTTTCTTCCAAGTCTCTAACCTATAGCATGGATGTACCCATTCCTCTGGTAATACAACCTCTTGATGATTAAGTGACATGTTTCAATTTGTTGCAACAGCATGTTTGCAAGGGATGCCTATCAATTCCCATCTTCTACAAGTGTGGTTCTAGCAACAACATTTACCACACACTGGTCATTCCATGGACCACTTACCTGGTATAACTCACCTCCATTCCATTGAACAGTATACTTGTTAGCTTGAGCTGCATTTTTCTTCAAAATCCTTGTAGCAGTTGGTGTGAGTGGTCCATCACACCTTGCAATAACTTTGTTAACATTGACAATCCTGGCCAGTTCTATTATTAGGTATTGTAATCTAAGTACTTACATGGAATGACAATTGAATAGCACATGGAATGTATAATACCTTCTCATGAGATACTCCCTGGCAAACTCCAATGTGGAAATAATAGGCTTGTCTCTTCCCCCTACTAGCTTCCCATTCAAGACTTCACACATGTTGTTCAATAAAACATCTGACTTGGCTCTCTCTGTTTAAGGAGTTTGTTGTTTAGATAATATTAAATCAACATATACTATGAAATCAGTTAAAGTAAGAATATTGTATACCTGAGAAATGTGATCTTGCCCAGTGTTGTGGAGGAATGAGATTCAACCAGTCATAAGCCTCTTTATTGAAAGCTTTCAACTCTTCCATTGCAAGTTGAAACTCTGGGAATTTGTTGTTGCATTCTTTGCTTTCCATAGCATATCCTTGTATGCGCATACCATTCCACTTCAACTTCATATTCTCATGAATATGTTTCACACAATATCGTGTCTGCACATGGAAACAATTTTGCAATTGCTGGTATAATACCTGTGCAGGTTGGAAACAATTAATTAGTTAAGTAAGTTAAGGAATTAATTAATTAGATTGAAATAAAATTAACTAGTTAAGTTAGTACCTTTTGCCTGTCACTTATGAAAGTGAAGTTGGAATTCTGTCCTGAGATCTAGGTCATCTCCAAGTTGATTGAGAAACCATGTCCATGACTCTGTGTTTTCTGTCTCAACAAGTCCATATGCCAATGGATAGATCCCATTGTTTGGATCAATACTCACATCTATCAAAAGTTGTCCCGGTATGGACCCTTCATGAATGCTCCATCTAATCCAAGGATTTCCCTCATCCACCTCTGAATCCAGCTTTCAAAGGCCCCAAACATATATAGATTCTCTTAAAAACTCTTGTTGGCACTTGATGATCTGCTTCAGCTTGAACATGGATTTTGACAGTTGTGTTTGGATTAGCTTGTTGCAATTCCAACACATAATCTCTTAGCATCTTATACTGATGTGTGTAATCACCCCTTAATTTCCTTTCAGCTTCTTGCTTAGCTCTAAATGCCTTACTTTCTGAAATACTTAGTTCATGTTTTTTTGTTAGTTGCTCTTGAACAGCTCTAACAGGTATATTAGGGTTTGTTTTCAACTGCTCAACTAATTCCTTTGAGAACCAATTGTAGGTGGCATAAAGGTTATCTCTTTCTTGTAGACATTTATGGGTGACCGTATGTTTTACCTCCCAAGATTCGTCTTTTGACTTTGGAAACTAACAGAACCCATGGACATTTATTATCATCCAACAGTTGTTGTCTATTAGGTTTACCCCCATTAATGATTCTCTCCTTATTAACTTTTCTTTGTTTTGATTGGGTAGACTGACTTGGCCCTTTTTCACCCTCAGTAGGGCCTTTTTCTTGACTTGGCCCAGTAGCCTGAGTTGGCCCACAATTATTGACTTCACCAGCTGCTAGAGAAGGGATAACACCTTTGCATACTGCCCTCACTCTCTCATTGTCATTCTTTTCCATTCTTATTCTTCTCCTACTCTCAATTGAATGCTCTTTAATGTACTCCTTCACCTTTTCTCTGTTTGCAAATTTTTGACCCCACATAGAAATATGTCTTGTAAATTTTCTGAGTAGCATGTGCTTGTTTTCTTAACTGCTTCAACTTCTTTTTCCTTAACCTACTACATTCACTGTCACTACCTGATCCACTCTCAAAATAGTCATTTTCTAATTCATTGACATCATCTCCATCGGCTTCATCTTCAGTCACAACTGGTTCCCTTTCTCTACACCCAACAAACTCCACAGTCTCATCAATAGTGTAATTAAAGTCCCTCATGTCAACATCCACCTCATCTGCATTATTATTGTCATCTACTATGAAATCACTGTCTTGGCTATCATCATCTCCTTCACTATCACCCTCTGTTTCACTCTCACTTTCACCCTCAACTTCACTTTCAACACTGTCACTAGGATTACCCATTCCAACCTTAGGATTTGTTTCAAAATTCTCACTAGGATTTGTTTCAACCTCAGGATTTGTTTGAACATTCATTGTTGGTGATATAATGTCCAAGTCAGCAAATGGGTCAAACTTAGGATCTTGTGACTCTACATATGGGTCATAAGAAGAGTAAAATCATTTACAAACTGACTAGGGACTTGAGAAGACTCATCATTAGCAACTACAATACTTTGCCCTTGGTCTTTACCACTAATTTGACCTATATCTTTACCTACACACCCTTCATTGAGATCCAAAACTACTTTCTTAGTCACTGGGGTAATCCCTGCCTTTGATGTTATTGGTTCATTTAACTCTTCTATTACAAGTTTTTTATGCTTTGGTTGTATGTAAATGTCAGGATTGGTCTTTTCATGCTCAACATATACATCAACTAGCTTAAGATCTTCCATCACATACTTGCCTAATAACTGAACATCTTTGTCACATGCTAAAGGCTCTAGTCCATTGTCTAAATCATAATCAGGTTTCAAGAAATGGTAAAACATCAACCTATGACCATCATGACCTAAGTCTTCTAGCATGGAATCAATTTCATGGATAGAAAACAGATCACTGTCTATCAAATCCACAAAAGTAATCTTACCATTCATGTAAATCCTGTTGGGTGCATTCGTGAAAAAACCACCATGATTGAGCTTGATGGAAAACAAAGTAGAGTTTTTATCTGCAAATAATTAAAGGAATGATCGACAAGGGTTTTAGACATTAAAACACAAACAAAGTATTGCAAAGCGCAAAAAATGCATACTCTAATGATTAAAACATCGTCACTTAACACCATTATCAAAAAAATAACTATAAACAGTCACTTACGATACATGCAATATGGGTCTCGATCAAGAACATCATTTGCTCTAATTTCATACAATGGGACCACCATCTCATTCTTTGCGAGGTATCGGTACAAATGTTCTTGGGTTTTCACACTTGATTTGGGGAAGAAGATGATTAACTCGTGGGTTAGTGGGAGCAAAATATTTTAGTTTGGGGGACTGACAAGGTAGATGGGTGTAATAAATGGTATGTACTTGGGAAATGACCGAAATACCCCTTTAAAAAGTGACTTAACTGCCGTTAGTAGGAATTGGTGGGCCCCATTGGATGGAGGGACGAACGGTGCATAACGTTTCCCACTTAAGGACGGACGGTGCAACTTTTTTGGTCAAAAGACTAAACCCTGCGGTCAACGCAAACCACAAGGACGAACGGTGTAATTTACTCTACTTTTAATAAATAATAAAGTAAATGAAAACATGTACTCGGTCGTTACCCCACTTATGACTTCCCTTCCACTTTCCCATTTCCCACTTTACACTTCCCAAGATTATCGTAAAACCACCATTTTTTACAACTTCTGACCAACGAATAAGATTTCCGGCAAACACATAATACGTTACTTGTTGGCAATCAAAAATGGTGAGGGCACTCTGAATATTTTGGTGAGGGCAACGAGCATTTTTCTATCATTTCGACTCTTTTTTTCTATAGATTTTGTGTCTCTCTGAGAGCTTCGTTGGGGGCAATTCCCCCCACTACTGTAAGGGTGGCTCCGCCCCTGGGTCTCTTGTCAGTTCAGTGGTACTCATAGCAAGGATATACTTTTCAACAAGATGTCGTAAGTTTAAGCTATGTTCGAAATAATCATGTGAGATGGTTGTTGAACTAAATTGTTGGACTTTGTTTACAAGTCTTGTCCACAATTATATTTTATAACATAAATGTTAGAATCACATGAGTATTACAAAAATCTTGGGGCATCTCAGTTGCTACTCGTGTTTGTCAGTTTGTACATTTTGTTAGTATAGTGTTTCTAATATTGTAAATACTTGTTGACTAAAACAAAGGGCCAAAACTCACAAAAGTATTCTCTATATTACTTCTATTTTCTATGTTGGTCCCTTGGTGGGTGAAACAAACCATTTTCGAGGTTGGTCCGCTGGTGGGTGAAACGAATTTCAACCTAGGTTGGTAGGTTTCAAGAATTTTAGGAGTTTCTTTTGATGTTGATATACTAATATTTAAGGACATCTGCTATGAAAAAGTTTATAAAATGATAAAAATGCTTAAAAGCTTATAAACTATAGTGAACATTCAACTTATCTTAACTACATTATAATGTACTAGCAGGGTATCCGCGCGTTACAGCGGCGGGTACCCTGAAGTAAAAATTTCCGGTAAATCGTGTATTTTAGTTTATTATGTTTTTTTTGACAATAAATTTACGGATATCAAAAATTTTGTTTAACCCGCGCCCGTTCGGGCTCGAGTCCGTTTGGCCCGTGCCCGTTTGGGCTCGACCCCGTTTGGCCTGTGCCCGTTTGGGCTCGACCCCATTTGGCCCGTGACCGTTCGGGCTCGACCCCGTTTGATGATATAATTTTCGGATTCATCATTTCAGCCCGTGCCCGTTCGGGCTCGACCCCAATTAATGATATAATTTTCGGATTCATCATTTCAGCCCATGATAAAATTGATAATGACCATAGTAGCCCATTAAAATTCGTGAGTTAAAACTTATTTCAGCCCAAAGTAGAAGAATATGAACCAAGGCCCATCAAATACACCCAAACCCTAAAACGTACTCTGTGATAATCCGCCCCCTTCTACACCTTAGCACATCCACTCACCCAACTCATCTCAAATCTCATCTCCTCTCAGCTTCATCTTTCCACTAAACCGATCCTTTCCTCTTCTCAGTTCATACAATCCACAAACAATAACCATATTACTTTATATAATTAAGACCACGAACAAGAATTGCTGTTGTTGGTTCGTCTATGCTTTAAGATTGTGGAACGGTCTCGGGTAGGTTTATTGTGTTGTGATTCATTTTTATTTCTGACTTCAATCGAACCAAAGGATTGATTGAAACCGATTGGTTTTGGTCATTCTTTATATTTAGAATATTAGCACGAAGTGTTTGGTCAATGATGATACAAGTCCCACTAAAATCTAAGAAATATTACAAATAAAATGGGACGTATCTGAGATCGCTTGTTTATAATTTTTTTTTTTTTGTTTCTAGTCAATTGAGAAGTTTGGAGATGGGATAGAATAGTTATAGTTTGAAGTCTTGATCTCTCTAGTTAATGTAGGAGTGTGGAAAAGAACTGAAAATGGTATCTTGGTCAAGAAGCTTGTATTAGAATCGTTATACATGGTCATTTTGTGAAGCAAATGTTGTACATCATGATTATAGGCATGTACTCTTTTGTGAAGGGGTGTTTTAAGTTGTTTATTAATTGTAGTTTAATTCGTATTTTTATTTGTGCTTTAAGTATATATATGGAAATCTTAAAATCATTAATATGAGGGAAGTGCATCCCTCTATTATAAGATAGTTAGATTTAAGGCTATTTTTAATTAAAAAAAAAAAAAAAAAAAAATCTACACACTTACTATAAGAGAAAGGCTTAAAATTAAATACATCTAATTATTAAAAAATAAATGCAGACATTTCTATTATATTAAATACAGTTTTTAAACATTTACAACCCATTATTAAAAATGTGTAACCACTAAAAATCATTATTATCAGTAATGATTATTAAAAACATACAACCGCATCCACTATATAAATACACATAAACCATTTCATATCTCTCTCTCACACATATCTAAAACATCAACAATAAGGTTGAGTGTACCCGTCACCATAAAATTTAGTCACAGGATATCTGACGCCACATTGCGTGAATACCCTACTAGTAAGTTAATCATATGTCCATTTTCAACTTATACACTCAACAAAGAAACTCATAAATCAAAGCAAATGGGCATACAAATAAACTCATGAATGAAAGATATAAAGTATAAAATATATTGTGATATGTTGGAGGTTTTAAATTTTAATTATTATTTATTTTGGTGGGATATGTTGGAACTTTTGATAATATTATATGGTATATAGTTAGTTTTTACCAAAAAAAAAAAAAAAAAAAACATTATCCTCTTTATGAGTATATAAAGTAGCATGGATAATTGTAATAGGCAAAACCCTTGAAATTTCAAGTACTTGAAAGGGTAGCAGACCTGCTATTACTAAGGCAAGCCCATTAGACTAATCCCTCTCCAAAACTAAGATTGTTCATAGAAGCAAAAGAAAAGTTGTAAAAAGACATAAAATGAAAGGTCGTTTGCTTTTGTTCAAAAAAAAGAAAAGAAAGGTCGTTCGCTTAGAAAATAATCCCCAAAACAAGAGTGTTTGCTAAGTTTAAGCACACATAAAAGACCAAAAAATGTCAGCTTGATATAAACTACCAAATTTAGATTAGCTCGTCTTTGTTTCTGGAAAGGTAAAAAAAACGAACATACTTCATGCGGGCAACAACTGCAGAAAAGAAAACGACAACTAGACACAATTAGTATCTTTAAATAAAACATTTACAAGGTTTTTTTTATATATATCTATACTACTATATAAAGCATTTAAGTTGTGGGCTCCACAAAAAATTAAGATGAGAAGCTCCAATCATTGAGTGACATGTGTCATTTCTCTAACTAAAAAATAACAAAAAATGAGGAGCTCTAACAAACTAAGGAGCTCCAATAATGGGGTGACACATATCACTTCTTAAATAATTAATCACCTTTATTTTTAAATTTAAATATCTTTTAATTCGTTTAATTTTTTTATGATCTAATTTCACCATATTTTTTAGAATTTTGTGCTCTTTAATTCAACATCCATTTTGATATATTTTTATAAGTTTTTAGTTTTTACATTTTTAGTAGGTTTATTTTATTTTGATTCAAATTTTTATAACTTTAACCTTTATTTCAATCAATTCAAACTTTATTTATCAAAATCATTTACTTTTGGGAAAGTGTTTGACGGGAAAGAGATTGTTGTCTTTTTATAAGCGGGAATAATGATGTCACGGGAAAGATACGGAAAACTCAAACAAACACATACAACTAACACATATTGGAGTGTTGTGAAATGAATTCACTAAGCGGGTAGGGAATTGCGAGGAGAGTTGGGTTAGCAATTCATTTACCATATTTATATATAACTATATTTATCGCCGCCGCTGTGCGCGGGTATCCAACTGGTATTTATATATATATGCTATTTTCATGCTAATATCATTAGAAATGACTCACCTTGTTGTGTAATATCCCCGATCATTGCAGTCTCCAAAATCAAACAGGATATTGTGACATGATTCAGTCTAATAACCCCGGATTGTTATACATAAAAGCCATCAATTCCAAAGTTGAATAGGGGCCCTACTTTTAAAAAATGTGAGGAATACCTTTAAGAGAATCATTGGGCCGTTTTAGATATTCAATCTGTTCATAACATCTTTTTCCTAAATCTCCCTCAAGACGAATGTTCACGCACTCACGCAAGTCAAGTGTTTCAAGGTGGGGACAGCCATCCAGAATCACCTGCAATGCTGCATTCGTCATGCTGCTTCCAATAAGTTCAAGATGCCTTAACTCATGCAAGGTTTTCCCAATAGCAATTGGTAGCACATTATAACACTGAGGATATTTAATCTCTGTTAGCTGATATCTACTTGCTCCACTATTCACTTTAAATGTTTTTAGCATCGGGCAATAACGACCAACAGCTTCAATATGTACTTTACTGATATATACCGAGTACAGGTTGAGTTCCTCCAATGATGGAAAGTTGATCAGAGCATCAACCCAATCCGGATAACCACCTTTTACCATTTCTAGACGTCTAAGTTGACATGATCTGTTACAAAAACAAAAACTTATAAGGAAACTTCCCATAGTGGGGTGCATATGCAAAACCATCACAATTTGAAGTAGCAAATCCCGACATCTTTACTAACAAAACATGAACTAATAGACTTATTTCACAAGCATATGCTAGCTTCATATAGCATCACAAATAACATCCGGTTACCGGCTTAAGTCCACCATTATAATTCTAATAGATAAAAAGATTAGAAGATAATTGCCCAGTGATGAAATATGAATATGTGAAAGAGCAACCACATAGTGCAATCAGGAAATCACACAAATGTATACCAAATCTGGCCAACAAGGAAGGAAACTTAATAACAGGTGTTCAAAGAAGTATGCTAGACAAAAAGAGAGAAAATAACAAGCAATGATCCGTACATTAAATATTACACACCTTTTCAGCTTTCCTTACATTTTGCCTTTTAAATTTCCATGAAATTAATCAAACGTTTGCTGAAAGATGACAAAATGAATTTTTGTTTTTGAAACATGCTACCGAAAAAGCATAAGAATCAAGTTAACGTTCTGTTTATTAAACTGCAATTCACGCTTTATAACTTGCTCATAAATCAATTTAAAACAATATATGATGGATAAAGAACAAAAAATATAAGCGGAACATAGTTTGCTATTATCATAACCACGTGCACACATAGATATAAGTACTAGCTACCATACCTTTCACAACAACAACAACAACAACAACAGACCCAATCCCGCCTAGGCAGGGTATGGGGGAGGTAAAATGTAGACAGATCCTACCCCTACCCCCGGGTAAACCCGTGTGTAGAGAGACTGCTTCCAACGAGACCTCCGGCAAGTGCATGTGTGCTAGTGCGAAAGGATAGAGATATCATACTACAAAACAATATGCAAAAGCGTAGTAAAAGGGAAAGCAAACAAACAAGCAAACAAGCAACAGGCATACAGGAAAAGAACCACACACAAGCACACCGAAAAAAAAAGCCAAGCGCAACAGAAATAAAACCAAAAGCCCAGGCACACCAAAAGCAGACCAACAAAAGGGGGAGCACAGAGCAAAGCAGAGAAGCACACGAGGCATAAAGCTAATGCAAAAAACACGTAGCACCAAAAAAAAAAACAAACACAGGGAGCAAGACAAAGCAGGCAACCTAAGGGAACAACAACGAGCAACGCAAAACCACGAGGGCCTAAGACTACGGCAAAGCAAAAACAAAAAGATGCCACAAAACAAAACGCAAAGGGCAAAAGGGGACACCTAAAAGCCAAGCACCTAGCACCACTACCCGCAAATGCTAATTCTATCCCTCCACCCTTCCTATCGAGATCATGTCCTCGGTCAAACTAAGCTCCATCATGTCAAGCTTAAGTCTATCCTCCCACCGATATTGGGTCGCCTCTCCTTCTCACGCCATCTACATCTAGCGCTTCGACCCTTCTAACTGGCGCAGACTGTGGCCTCCTCTTGACATGTCCGAACCACCTCAACCTCTCTTCTCTCATTTTCGAAACAATAATCCCGACCTCAAGTTTAGCTCACGAAAACTCCGTTCGGGATCATGTCAAGCAAGGTTTTACCACAAGTCCATTTTAGCATCCTCGGTTCGCCACCTCAACCCTGTTAGCATGTGCCTTTAATATGGACCAACATTCAGAGCCGTACAAGATAGCCGGTCTAATCGCCACGTTATAGAATTTTCCCTTTAACTTAGATGGGATGTTCTGCGCAAAGGACTCCTGAAGCCGCCCTCTATCTCGCCCACCCCGCTCTGATCCGGTTCGTTACGTCCTCATCTATCCTCCCTGATTTATGTATTATCGATCCCAGGTATCTAAAAGACTCCTTGGGTGTCAGGATCTGTTCACCGATATGAATATCAATTTGCTCGTGGTGACCTGGCTCAATCCTCCCAAAATCACATCTCAGGTATTCAGTCTTCTCCCTGCTCACTCGAAGGCCATTGTCTTCAAGAGCCTCCCTCCAGTGCTCAAGTCTGGTGTTTAACCCTTCCGCCGATTCTGCCACCAACACAATGTCATCAGCAAAGATCATGTTCCACGGGATGCCCTCTTGTATCCCTCTAGTTAACTCATCTAGAATCAAGGCGAAGAGGTAGGGGCTAATGGCGGATCCATGGTGGAGCCCAACTTCCAGGGAAAAACTCGAGGTCCCCATGTGGACTGTACCGCAGTCTTAGCACCCTCGTACATGTCCCTAATGACTCTCACGTATCTAATTGGGGTTCCTCTCTCGATAAGAGTTCTCCAAATCAACTCGCGTGGAACGCTATCATAGGCCTTTTCAAGATCGAGGAACGCCATATGCAAGTCCTTTTGTCTTTCTCTATACTTCTCCATGAGACTTCTGAGAAGGTGAATAGCCTCAATCGAGTACCTTCCTGGCATAAAACCAAATTGGTTCTCGACACCCTCGTCTCCCTTCTCAACCTTCTCTCAATAACTCTCTCCCAAAGCTTCATGGTGTGACTGAGAAGCTTAATGCCCCTATAAGTGCTACACACTTGTACATCTCCCTTATTCTTGTAGATGGGGATGACTTCACTGAGTCTCCATTCTTCTGGCATCTTATCCCCGTAGAAGATCTTGTTGAAGAGGCACGTCAACCAATCTAACCCCATATCTCCCAAACACCTCCAAGCTTCTATGGGAATTTGATGCGGTCCTACCACTTTGTTTCTTCCCATCTTACGTAGTGCGATCTTCACTTCGGTTGACTAATCCTCGAATAGTAGCACTCTGCGTTGGCTAAGGTTCTCTATTTCTGCTTTGCCTTCACCCTTCCTACATTGAAAAGAGAGAAGTAATCTCCCATCTCTTCCGATATCCTCTACGTTTACAATGGTCTGTCCTCCTTCATCTTTGATATACTTTACGCATCCTAAGTCCCTCCTTCTCCTCTCTCGGGCTTTAGCGATCCTAAAATGTCGTTAGCCCCCTCTTTGGAGTCCAGTTTCTTATACAGATCCTCATACGCCTTGTCCTTTTCCAGAGCTACTGCCTTTTTCGCTTCTCTTTTAGCTACTTTATACCTCTCTTCTGCATAATGTCGGCTTGGCGACCCTCTCGGCACAAAAGAAGCTCTCTGAACCTAGATTGTTTCTCGGCGACCTTAGATTGCACTTCCTCGCAAAACCACCAAGATTCTCTGTTGGCCGGTTGGGACCTCGATGTCCCTCTAGCCACCCCAAGGGAATCCTTTGCTGCATCTTTGATAATGCCGGCAAGAGTGCCCCACAACTGGTCCGCGTCTCTATCAGCCAATTCATCCGACTGAGTAGCAAGTCCCTCTGAGACTTTCACTCTAAACGATTCTGCCGCCTCACCGTTCAAATTCTTCCAAAGTATCCTCGGCAACCGGGTGACTAATCTCCTTGGTTGTTGCCTCTCGAAAAGCATGTCAGCTGCTACCAATTTGTGTTGGGATGAGCAAGTCTCGCCTGGGTAAACCCTACAGTCCGTGCTACCATACCTTTCAGCAACATGTAAAAGAATCTCAGCGTTGTTTGTAGACACGAGGGTGAGATCGACCAATTGGCCTTGGCTTCTATCCACAAGATGCTTACACACCTTCATCTTCATATTTCTTTTTGAGTTTACTTCCTTTTCTTCTTCCTCTTCATCTTCATCTTCATCTTCATCTTCCTCTTCATCTGGATCAAACAAGTCATTCATATTGATGACTCTCCACATAGCAGGGTCCTTGGAGATTTTACGCCAAGCCGTGCACACTTTTTGGGCATTTTCAAGTATATCAATGATACAAAGTCTTGAGAATATATTGGCCATTATATCGGATGGAAGCTCCAACCAATACCTGTTTCGTTGATTTGACTTCGATGTAGATGCCATCATCACTTTGGCATGTATAAAAAAAAACCATAAGTGATTTACGTATGCATCTGTATCACATTAATTACTTTATTAATACTTATTTTCTTTGCAAGACGTAAAACATTCTTAACATCTTCAATAATTAATTAATTAATATACTATGTCAATTGATAAATATATAAAATGGACATGAATGCTATTCCATAGCCTCAGCCCTCAAGATCAAATGCCAGTAATAAGAGCTTGTAATAACTTGCATAAGGCTACCAATAACTTAACTTCACCAAGTGCAGCGTTTTCAGCACTGAATTAACAAACTTGCAGTCAATTGTGCATTCTCTTTACACGCTTTTGTTAAGTTTTTTGCTGGTTATAAACTTGCATATGATGATCACATTATAACTGCAATTATATACTCTTAAAAAACAATCTAATTATTGCACTTAAAGTCCACAAAAAAAAACAACTAAGCTCACATTCATAAGCATACACAAAGTGACAAATATAGAATTAGTTCACGCCTTAGAAGTGTAGAGATCAATCGGTCAGATTCAAGTTCCTCATTGGGTATCTAATGCGGGGTAATTAGGTGTAGCAAAATGTAGGACCAAATAATAAAATGAAAGGAATGAACAGCGTAACGGGATAAATGAATGAATGGAATGATTGATTATCATTAATATTTACATATGTTTGTTTCGTATGCTAGAATAGAATGCAACCAAAAAGAAAAAAACTAAAATACCTCGTTAATGACAAGAGGATTATTCTAGTAAGTAGGTAGTTAGAAAGAGCTTTTATTTAATTTTGATTTTATTCCAAGATGCAATGTAAAAAAACAAAAGACCCGTGAATATCTCAAATGGGAGGTAGATGATAAACTTTTTATTTGATTTACAGAGTTGACCAGATACAGATTGATAACGACCCATAACTAAACAAATGCCATAGTTGAAATTTGATGTTGACCAATTGTTAGAAAGATATCATACCTATTTAACCACCAACTGATGCATCGACTCAAATATCGTGAAATAAAAAATCCACATTGATTAAAAACAGCAAGTCGGACAACCAACAACTGGTGCATCGACTCATATTTCATGAAATACCAACACATAATATAACGCTTTTTTGTTCACCTTTGAAAGTCAATCAAGTTGAGTTACTCAAGGTTTAGAGAACATAGAATAATATCCACCAAGACTAAGTTTAATTTAATTTACAACGTGTCCATCGCTTTTTTTGTTCATTAATTCATAGCATAAACATATCCATCTACGGAAGACCATTAACATCAATGTATACATGTAAACGCCAAAGAAAGTTTTTGCTTCAAATTAAAAGAGGTAGCCTACTAATAATTCATGAAACTGTACATGCATTAGCTTCACTCAATATTGCTACCCCACCAAGTAGGTTTAGATTCATGGGCATCCAACTTCAAATAGCAACAAGTGTCTAGTTGGATAAATATGTAGTAAGGAATGGGTCTAGACCTAGTTGTGTCTCGCTAGTGTAATAATATAATAATTAACCAACGGGTTGCGGGTCTAGCAGGCCAATTATATTTTATAGTACTTTTTTTCATCTTTTACTGGAAAAAACAAAATAGAAAATTCTTGTCGACCGGACCAAACCCCATCTGACCAGGACCCATCTAGAACCCTATAAAACAAAACCCATATAGACCTGTGACCCAAACCTGACCCGAATAAATTAACATTATCAAGCCTTAAATCATAGTAAGACCACAAGCCCTAATTATCATTGCACCATCCCTATTATTTTTAGTTTCAAGATTCGTGAAATTGAACAACATGCAATTGAAATAGATTAATAAGAGTATGGGTAACACAATGTGTTAAAATAAAGCTTACCAGACGCTTTGATTATTTTTGTTGATCAAGTTTTCTTTTTCAAGTTGAAGATGTTCGACTGATATATGAGGGGTGAAAAGTTAGTTGGGATGTTTATAGCTCAAGGGAAAAAAAGAAAAAAATAAAAATAAATAAAGATTTCGCTTTTTTTTTTTTTTTTTTTTTTTTTTTTTTTTTTTTTAATATGAATATCTTACAAATATTTAAACGTTACACGAAAAAACCTAAACCATCGTAATGAAAAATTAAATTATCTTTCTATAAATATGCATTTTTATATATTTTCGACTATTTTTTTTTCAAAATTTCCGCCTAAAAAAATCACATGTGATTTTTAAAATGAAAATGAGATTTTTCTCGTTGAAAATTTTGAAAAAAAAAATCGTCGAAAATATTAAAAGTGCATGTATATTGAAAGATAATTTAATTCTCACCGCGATAGTGTATTTTTCGTAACTTGAAGATTTATCATTTGCAAGATATGTTTGTTTTAAGAAAAAAACAGGAAAAATAATTATTTATTAATTTTGATGAAAAATGAATGACTAAGATTGATTCATTAGATCTATGATTAATGTGGTATCTATATTAATCTCAACTCTATAGCTCAATAGTAACACGTGTTGACGTGTATACATGGGCTTATGGGTTTATTTAATTTCTGTTTGTATTAAAAAGATGTGAATTATGTATATGTGATTTGTCATTTTTGTTAGTTATGTCTTTCGTCAAACTATTTTGCAAATGTTTGCACTTTTTGCGAACAATGTCTTTGAGGAACAATTATCTTTTGCAACTCGTCGATTTTCCCTAAAGAGCGTTAAATATCCTCATTAGTGACTATGTGAAATGACTAATTTACCCTCGTCTTCTTCCTACAATTTCTTTCTTTTGTTTTCATCCAACCACCACACAAGCACAACCACCACCATCAAATCCACTCTTAAACTTTTCTATCAAGTATATATGTAACCCTCTTAAACTGATACTTGTATCAGTTGAGGTTTGCGCTTATAAAAGGAACAAAAAGGAAACATGTACTTTGGAGATATTAAACTAGCGATTTGATAAGATTGGATGACAAGTAAACACGTTAAAAGGTGAAAGTAAGAATGCTTGTTTAGCCTTTGACTTGCATTTCACTCAGATTAAAGTTTCATTGGTTTCGTATGTCTAAAATTACATATACTGTATTAAATTTACCAGATACATAACAATATGAATCATCATGCTTGTGGGAGAACATTTGGGTGAAGCTGAGCTAAGATCGACTTGATTCGTAGAAGTGAAATATTTATAGAAAGCACGTTGTGGAGGTTAGTGATAGGTCCGAGTCGGGGCTGGAAATAAAATAGATAAGAGTATTCTTTTAGGGTGAGAATGAACCACAATTTTCTTTGATGATAATTTGACATCTTCCATTTTATTTCATAAAGTTTAAATACAAACAAAGATGACAACCAAAAGGTGTAACCATCCCATAATTAAACTAGAAGACGAATAGAACGAGTATTAAAACTAGAAAGATAATGACTACATTAATGCTAACATGAGAAATAAATATGTGACCACTCAAATCCCATGTATGCATACTTTATTTTGACTCATCATTACCCTCCCCTTAACAGAACCTTGTCCTCAAGGTTCACGTTGATAAACAAACGTCTCGCAATCACCCTAGTCTAAATCATAGACTTTGAAGGCACTTTCCATAATTAGTAGTTGTGGTCCTTTACACTTTTGACCCACATTGAATTTTTCATTACAATTAGAACATAGATCTTGAGGCCTTTTCTTTTGCATCTCGTCACAAATGAGAAACTTCATAGTTGTGTCTTTGTTGGTCTACCGAGGAAGCTTTTGTGATGGGTGGCAATCAAGTTAACTGTTCATCTATCATCCGAGCAAGACTTGTAGCTTCCTTTAAATTAGTTGGCTTGAACATTCGGATACCATCTGCAATTTCAGGCTTAAGACCACCCATAAATATTCCTACAGGTGCCTTTTCAGTCCATCCAAAAACTCAATTTCCCAACCTCTCAAACTCCTTTTGATATTCTCGAAGAGGCCCCGTTTGTTGTACCTTTGAAAGAGCTTCATCGAAGTCCTCACAATCAGTTTGACCAAACCGAGACCACAACTCTTCATAAGAAATCTTCCATGTCACTTCTTTCTCTTCCTCTTGGTAAGCCTTATGTAACCACCGCCACCATTGGTTTGCTTCACCTTGCAAATGATTATGAAGCTAATGACACCTTTTGTGTTACCGGTGTGCTTTGGTATTCGAAAAATTGATCAACTTTTGTGAACCATTCAGTAGGATCCTCATCACCACGATATGTTGGAAATTCAAGTTTGCTCAACTTCGAATAATACATTGACCTCCCTCCGTGTTTGTGGTTGTCGTCACCTTTTTTGGAAAGAACCGCATCAGAAAGTTTCGTCACAAGATCCTCCAAGCGTTGAAACTTATTGGCAGAACTGATTTTTATCTAAGCAATGCCATCTTGGAGTTGTCCCAACGCAGCTTCCAAGTTCTCAATTCATTCCTTGTTTGTTGTCATAGCTCCGATACCAATTGATAGGTCCGAGTAGTCGCGCCTGGAAATAAAATATATAAGTGTACGTATTCTCTTAGGGTGAGAATGAACCACAATTTTCTTTGATAATAATTTGCTATCTTCCATTTTATTTCATGAAGTTTAAATACAAAGAAGGATGACAACCAAGAGGTGTAACCATCCCATGATTAAACTAGGAAGACTAATAGAACAAGTATTAAAACTAGGAAGACAATGACTACACTAATGCTAACATGAGAAATAAATATGTGACCACTCAAATCCCATGTATACATACTTTATTTTGACTCATGAGTTAGCACATTATTTACCCAACCAAAAGTTAACATTTGAAGCGACAATATTGTGATTTATAGTTTCATCGCTTTTTCCTTTTTGTCTTCTATATCATCTTTAGATGCACATAATGTTGTACTTGGATCTTTGCCATTTTTGACACTAGGAGGACACTAGGAATCGATAAGTTATCAATAATTATATATTTACAGATCATCGTATCATGGCATGAAACTTCAATTTAGTATATTCTGCGTATATGGTCTCTGTGAACTCCATATGGTTATTACATTCTGAATAAGTAGATAACTAGTTCGAGTCTTTGGTACTCCTCATCTCTCTTTTTCCATTGCTTGTTTGGTTGTTATTTGTAGCGAATGCTAGCCCATATTGCGATGTACAACTACTGACAACTGAGGGACAGAGAAGGCCTTTTAGGCTTATACTTGATGAAGAGAGGAACACTTAGAGAGCTTTTACAATGTTACTTTATTTCTTAAGCTTTGCTTCATACTTTCATATGCATCACCATAACACCTATTTATAATACTCCATGGAATGTTCTAGAGATGAGATATTTCCATGGATATTCTACTACGATCTAGATACTTCCTACATCATCTTGATCATTCCTAATACATCATCATCCTTATCCTAATTCTAGATAATTCATACTAGATAAGTTTATCTAGATATTTCTAATGCAAGATTCTAGATATTTCACATGGATATTATCTATGAGGATTCTACGAGTTTCTAGAAGCTTCTTTATCATGGACTCGGGCTAAATCAAGTTTACGATCCAACACCCCCCTTTAAACTTGATTTACCGACTCCAAGCATCATTCGTTGTCTTGAAAAATCTTTCTCGTTGATCGGCTTGGTGAGGATATCTACAACTTGGTTTTCGGACCTCATTATGTATCACTTGGACATCTTTCCTTGCAATGCACTCTCGAATAAAGTGATACAGAGTGTTGATATGCTTACTTCGATCATGGTATACTGGATTTTTAGCTAAGTCAATGGCCGACTTGTTATCCACATAGATCTCAGTCGCATCTTCTTGTTCCATGTGTAGCTCCTTTAGCATACTTCTAAGCCAAATTGCGTGACACACACATGATGTTGCAAAATAACGCAAACTCACGTACTCCGCTTCACAACTAGACAAAGTAACAATAGGTTGCTTCTTTGAAGACCATGTAAAAGCATTGTTACCTAGGAAGAATATGAATCATGTTGTACTTCTTCCATCGCGTCTTTGTCTCCGGCCGATCTGCATGTCGCTATATCCAACCGACGAAGTCTTCACTTGTTGAATAAGACATTCCATAGTCTACGGTACCTTTGATATAACGGAGGATCCTCTTTGCAATCTCCAAATGCTTTGTCGTAGGCTCTTCCATGAAACGACTAATTAATCCAACCGCAAAGAGTATGTCCGGTCTTGTACATGTCAAATAGCGCAAACTTCCAACGAGACTCTTGAATTGAGTTGAATCTACCGCTTCTCCTCCGTCATGCTTAGAAGGCTTTGCCTTATGTTCTATGGGGTGCCAGCGGGATTGCACTTATCCATGCCGAACTTCTTTAATATCTCCTTGGCATATCCTTCTTGACTTATGAAAATTCCATCATCCGTCTGCTTCACCTCAATGCCAAGATAATAAGACATAAGTCCTATGTCTATAATCTCGAACTCTTTCGTCATTGACTTCTTGAGCTCATCAATCATACTCGAGAGTTTCTGTAAAGATCAAGTCATCCACGCATCAAGCAGATTAGCAGTATACTTCCATTTGCAAATTTCACGTAAAGTGCATATTCACTTAGGCATTTAGTAAAACCATGTTCTTGGAAATACTTGTCAATTATAGTATTCCAAGCACGGTGCTGCTTGCTAGACCATATAAGGCCTTCTTCAACCTTAGCACTTTACCTTCTTGCCCTTTGGCAACATATCCCTCTAGTTGCTCCACATAAACTTCTTCTTCAAGAAGTCCATTTAGAAATGCAGACTTTACATCCATTTGGTGGATTTTCCACCTATATTGAGCAGCAATAGCAATAATCATTCTAACAGTTTCTAAGCGAGCGGGAGAAAATACTCTTCGTAGTCGATACCATGCTTACGCTTGTAACCTTTTGCCACAAGTCTTGCCTTGTACTTTTCCACTCGCCTTTGGCGTTTTCTTGGTCTTGTATACCTACTTGACTCCAATAGCCTTTTGGCCTTCGGGTCGTCAACTCCCACGTATCATTCTTCACTATTGAATTTATCTCCTCGTCCATGGCTTGTCTCCATTTCTTGCTTTTCATAGCCTCCTCAAAAACTAAAGGTTCACAATCAACGTATAAACAAGTAAGGGGTATTTCGTCCGTTACCTCATAGAGCTCCTGCAAACTTCTTGTCTTCGGTTCTCCTTCACTTGAACTTGAAGGTGATTCTTGGGTTGGAGTTGGACTTTGAGGTTGTTGGACTTCTTCACTTGATTCACCCGTCTCTTCTTCTTCAGTCATAGGAAGAAAGTCATACCTTTCATTTTCCTTGATGCTCCAATCCCATGTCTCTTCTTCATCGAAATCCACGTCTCTACTCACTACCACCTTCCTTGTGATTGGATTATAGAGCTTATAACCTTTCGATTGCTTGTCGTAGCCAACAAACACATGCTTCTCACTTCTATCATCACGCTTTAATCGCCTTTGGTGAACGTGGACATATGCTATGCTTAGAATACCCTTAGGTGAGAGAGCGGTGGAGGCTTCATCCCATTCCATGCTTCTTGTGGAGTCTTGTTATCTAAACTCTTTGACGGACACCGGTTCAATAGATATATTGCACAATCAACCGCCGCCAAAACTCCTTTGGCATCTTCTTACTTTTCAACATGCTTCGGACCATATTGAGAATGGTTCTATTCTTTCTCTCAACCACTCCATTTTGTTGTGGGGAGTAAGGAGCCGTTAGAAATCTCCGGATCCCATTATCCTCACAGAATTTGTTAAATTCTTTTGATAAAAATTCTCCACCTCTATCGGATCTCATTGATTTAATTTTTAAACCTTTCTCTTTTTCAACCATAGTTTTAAATGTTTTAAAAGTTTCAAAAGCTTGGGATTTTTCTTTTAGAAAATATACCCAAGTTTTTCTTGAAAAGTCATCAATAAAGAGCATGAAGTAAAGATTCTTACCATGAGAGGGTGGAGTAATGGGACCACACAAATCCATGTGTATTAGTTGTAGAGGTTCCTTAGCTCTTGATGTCGTTTCTTTTGAGGGACGAACTCCTAGCATGCTTCCTGAAGAAGGCATCCTTCCACAGTTGATTGGGATGATCAATTTGATCTAACCCTTTCACCATTCCCTTTGAGGATAATAACTTTAAGTCACCAAAGTTTAAGTGTCCGTATCTCATGTGCCAAAGCCACGAATGATCCTTCAAACAACTCTTTAAGCACTTAGCTTCATAATGTTGAATGTTTTGAAGGAACGTTTGGTTTTTGGTCATAGGCACTTTTGTTATGAGCTTTCCTTCGGGATTCCTTATTGTAGCACTACGATCCTTGAAATGAATATCGTAATTTTTCTCTAAAAGTTGTCCCACGCTTAAAATATTACTTTTAAGATTGGGCACATTGTATACGTCCGAAATATATTGGTGACTTCCATCTTTAGCTCGGATAAGTATCTTACCTTTTCCTTTCACCGTGCCTTTGATTCGATCTCCAAGGTGGACGTTACCTTTACTTTCCTCCATCTCCACGAACAAGTCTCTTCACCCGTCATATGGTTACTTGCGGTGAATCTATATGCCATGGCTCTATCATCTCTTCTTGTTCGTCATGTCTTGCCATTAGCAAGGTAAGCTCATCTTCGTCTTCTCCTCACAAGATTAGCTTTTTCTTCCACTTGTCTTCAGTTAGTACACTCATTGGCATAATGATCATATTTACGGGTTGTAACATTGTATTTGGGGCTTACCTCCTCTTTGAGATTGAAAGCCTCTCTCACGACCTCTTCGATATGAAGACCATTGGTTTTCATCTTCTTTGTTGACATCTTCTCTTCCTCGTCCTCGGCCTTGGAAACCACCACGACCTCGAAAAGTACCGCGTCCTCGTCCTTGCTCCTTTCCATGTAGAAAGTTCTTTTCTCTTTCTTTGAAAGAGACCTTTGAGTATAAAGCTTGCTCCAAGGGTTCTTTCCCCCTTCTTTTCTTCAACTTCTCTTCATGGGCTTGTAAAGATCCCATGAGTTGATCAATGGTCATTGAGTCTATGTCTTTTGACTCCTCTAAGGCTACAACAATGTAATCAAAGCTTGGGGGCAAAGAGCGAAGAATATTTTCTATCACCCTTGTGTCACTTAAGCTTTCACCATTTCTCTTCATTTCATTTGATGTTTTTTATCAGTTGTATTATGCTCGTTTTATGTATACATAGATTCCCAACATTCTCGGGGAAAAAGATGAGATGCTTGAATACATTTTTCGATGATCAGGGGCCTCAATTTCAATAATAACAGATTTAAGAGCAATGAAATATCATGAAGCAGTAATTGAATTTTGTGGCAGTCTAGCACAAATGAAAGAGGCTATCAGCTGGCTCGTATCACAGGCAATTAAAACGGTATGATAACCTTGACCCTCTGTTATTACTTCCTACATTCCTGTTTTGAAATATGGTGAAACTGATGTGGTTAAATGAGAGGTGTAGAGCAGGGGATTACATCGGAAATAATCCGGCAAAAGGGGGATTATTTAGTGCGGGTTCGATGGATAACAGGGATGGAATAGCGGTCTAATTGACTTTTTAGTTGCTCTTGCAGTCTTGTGTGATATCTATTATTTTATGTCAGTATATAATGGCTACTAACAAGAACTTGGAAAAGCCTAATTCCCTATAAACAGGCTATCCCATAAGTTTTATGGCCACATCCATCAATGTTATTAATCTGGTAAATAATAAATACTTGAGTATCAGATGACTATATATATACTTAATGGAAAAGTTTGAGGGGATTTGATGGTAGTGGTTATGTGGTGGTAGAGAGTGGTGGTGTGATGGTGGTGAGATGAAAACAAAAGAAAGTAATTTGGGGAAGAAGACGATGGTAAAATAGTTATTTCACATGGCCACTAACGGGGATATTTAATGCTCGTAAGCCAAAATCAACGATTTGCAATAAAATTTATACCTCATGGACATTGTTCGCAAAGAGTGCAAATCACCCGTACATCATTTGCAAAATAGTTTAGTTGAAGGACATAACTTGCAAAAATGGCAAACCACTTATACATAATCTGCAATTTACTCTATTATATAAGCTTTAGTTTTCTAGCTTAATTTCCATAATATGCCAAACCTTCTTGTTTTAATTCCACTTGACATACACTTGTTTTATTTTAGAAATAATATGTGTCATTAAAATGCCCCACACTAATAACATGTTAAAACACTTTTTGAGGCTAATTATTTTGTTTTATTATTTTATTTTTCAAATAAATTAATATTTTATTCATTAAAAAAATAAAAATTACGGAAAATAAAAAAAAGTGCCAAAATTAAAAAAATATGAAAAGAAAATCAACAAAGATGATATATTTTCAACAAATTTATTCTTTTTGCATGTTGATCATATGGGTATCCTCCTCCGAAATTTACTTGGTGCTAATGCTCTTCCTTTCGACTCTTCACGATATGCTTGCCTAACACGGTTCAAAGATCAACCTCGTTTTCCCCACCACGACTCTAACGTTTTAAACTTTTGTAGATAGAGTTGAACTTTTGGCAATTATGGTTCAACGTATACCACTTCCCTGTCAACATGTCATTGTTATGTTTTTGGAAATTATATTTTTGAACTTCGTGGAGAACACAGAAACCAAAACAAATCGTTGGTATGGTCACATCACGACCTTTTATCCGCATGAAACATCACGTTACTCATCCGGTAACCAGCGAAAGGAAACCTTATCGAATTGATGGGTTCGTGGGTTTTTTTTTTTGGCTTTCCTTTCCTTTTCTTAGGTCTTTTGTTCATTGGTTTGGTTGGTTGTTCCGGTTGTTGTTGTAAGGTTTGTGGTGGTGGCGGTTGATGAAATTGGGGTGGATTTTGTTATAAATGTTAGAATTGTTGGTTAAGTATTTGTTGTTGTTGAAAGTGATATAATTTTCCGAGTGTGAAAGTCGGGATAATGTATTGGCTACCAAAGGGGGGAAATTGAGGTTGTGATGATATTGAGTTTGCGAATGAAGGTGTCGGAGGGTTTGACGAAGATGACGAGTTTGGATGTTGCGACATCCTGATGACGTTGTTGAAAAACGAATCGCTGTTAAGATATATTGAGACAATTTTTATAAAGTTTGTGTGTGAAAACATGAAAGTGAAAATGGAAAGGTTTGTGCATAAAAAATAATGTGTAAAAGGGTTTATATAAAAGTGTTTCTATTTAGTTCTAAAAAAGTTTTAAAAAAATATATAAATTGAAAAAGCACAAAGTAGCCCTTTATTAGCCGTGGGGTTTGAAAATTCAATTTATACGTAACACTATTAATAAAGGTATTTTTGGTAAAACGACATTCTGTATTTTGTGAGTTTCAATACTTATGTGGTCTCTTATAGATAGTAAAAATTAATAGAAATGCGTAAAAGTTTTGCACTCTAAAAAGTAAGAAAGTGTTTATTTAAAAAGGGAAATGATTTGTACACTCAACATTTTGATTTGTACACTTCATACTGTGCATAATGCGTGTCTGTTGTGCGTGCATTTATTGCTTTAAGACGGTTATACATATGAGTGTGCCAATCAAAAGCTAATGTGTACAAATCATCTCCCATTTAAAAATATAGAGAAAACAAATGAGTTACACTTTGTGAGTTTGACTGTGTGGTCCTTATTCTTGTTTGAACCGTGTTTTTATTTTGTTTGATCTAAAGTTGATCAGTATAGTCTCTTCTTTTTTGACCGGGTCTTTTGTTTCTGTTTGGACCGGGTATTCTTCTTTGTATCGGCCAGTTGATGTAGAGCTTTGAACCGGGTATTTTCTTTGCCCTTCGTACCTCTCGTTTGATTTTATTTGGGCTCTTTGCTAGATCTCATTTGGGCTACATATTTAGAATAGTTTAAACCGTCGATTAAGCCTTCTTAAGGTGTGTTTGTTTAATACTATTTACTAGTCTTCAGTCTTCACCTATATTAGAATTATTTTTGTATATAATGATATATTTTCTCAATCCTATTTTACTCTAGAGCTTATACCAAATCCAATTTCATTAACAAACTAAACAGACCCTAAATATTTTTTTTAATCATTCATTTGCTCCTTGATTAATCAGAAGTACTTTAGTACTTTTTGAGAGTGGAGAGTGCAAAATTTTAGAAACAACATAGTTAAAATTTGTAACTTACCCAAAATTCTTGTATGTCTTTCACAAAATTACGTTCACAACATGACAATAACAAAACATTTGCATACACATATTCATTATTTGCATTCCACCTTATCCTCACCTCACCTCACCTCAATGGCATGCGACCCAATGATTCAGCAACTTCTAAAAAGACATTATTTTACCTTTCCACTTTGTGTATACACAATGTATAAAGTTTGACTTTATGTTACTTTATACTTTTAATATATAGTAATCTTCAGATGTTTTTCTTATCATCATCAATTTTCTACTCGACTTCTAAGTGAGACAAGGACCGAAACATACATTTTGCAAGGTGGTTGCATCGAAGCAGATAAGATTTACACCTAAAACAAAAATAACCCCATGAATTTCGTAAGGTTCACGTAATGACAACTATTCCACGAACAACGCGCGCAATAACATTGATCAGGATAATTGTAATAGGCAAAACCTCAAAATTTTCAAGTACTTGAAACGGGAGCAGACCTGCTATTACTAAGGCAGCCCATTGGACTAATCAAGCTCCAAAATTAAGATTGTTCACAGTTCATAGAAGCAAAAGAAAAGTAGTAAAAAGACGTGAAATGAAAGCTTGTTCACTTCATCAGCAGAAATTAATTCCCAAAACAACAGTGTCTGCAAAGTTTAAGCATACAGAAAAAAGACCAAAAAATTTCAGCATGATATAAACTACCAAATTTAGATTAGCTCGTCTTTGTTTCTAGAGCAAGGCAAAAAAAAGAAGATACTTCCTGCGGGCAACAGCTGCAGAAAAGAAAACGACAACCAACCACATGGACATTGTTCGCAAAGAGTGCAAATCACCCGTACATCATTTGCAAAATAGTTTAGTTGAAGGACATAACTTGCAAAAATGGCAAACCACTTATACATAATCTGCAATTTACTCTATTATATAAGCTTTAGTTTTCTAGCTTAATTTCCATAATATGCCAAACCTTCTTGTTTTAATTCCACTTGACATACACTTGTTTTATTTTAGAAATAATATGTGTCATTAAAATGCCCCACACTAATAACATGTTAAAACACTTTTTGAGGCTAATTATTTTGTTTTATTATTTTATTTTTCAAATAAATTAATATTTTATTCATTAAAAAAATAAAAATTACGGAAAATAAAAAAAAGTGCCAAAATTAAAAAAATATGAAAAGAAAATCAACAAAGATGATATATTTTCAACAAATTTATTCTTTTTGCATGTTGATCATATGGGTATCCTCCTCCGAAATTTACTTGGTGCTAATGCTCTTCCTTTCGACTCTTCACGATATGCTTGCCTAACACGGTTCAAAGATCAACCTCGTTTTCCCCACCACGACTCTAACGTTTTAAACTTTTGTAGATAGAGTTGAACTTTTGGCAATTATGGTTCAACGTATACCACTTCCCTGTCAACATGTCATTGTTATGTTTTTGGAAATTATATTTTTTGAACTCGTGGAGAACCTGAAACCAAAAACAAATCGTTGGTATGGTCACATACGACCTTTTATCCTCGCAAACATCAACGTTACTCATCCGGTAACCAACGAAAGGAAACCTTATCGAATTCAGTCGTGTCTGTGGGTTTTTTTTTTTTTTTTGGCTTTCCTTTCCTTTTCTTAGGGTCTTTTGTTCATTGGTTTCGGTTGGTTGTTCTGGTTGTTGTTGTAAGGTTTGTGGTGGTGGCGGTTGATGAAATTGGGGTGGATTTTGTTATAAATGTTAGAATTGTTGGTTAAGTATTTATTGTCGTTGAAAGTGATATAATTGTTCGAGTGTGTAAGTCGGCATAATGTATTGGCTACCAAAGGAGGGATGAGGTTGTGATGATATTGAGTTTGCGAATGAAGGTGTCGGAGGGTTTGACGAAGATGACGAGTTTGGATGTTGCGACATCCTGATGACGTTGTTGAAAAACGAATCGTTGTTAAGATATTGAGACAATTTTTATAAAGTTTGTGTGTGAAAACATGAAAGTGAAAATGGAAAGGTTTGTGCATAAAAAATGAGTGTAAAAGGTTTATATTTATATAAAAGTGTTTCTATTTAGTTCTAAAAAAGTTTTAAAAAAATATATAAATTGAAAAAGCACAAAGTAGCCCTTTATTTGCCGTGGGGTTTGAAAATTCAATTTATATGTAACACTATTAATAAAGGTATTTTATGTAAAACGCCATTCTGTATTTTGTGAGTTTCAATACTTATGTGGTCTCTTATAGATAGTAAAAATTAATAGAAATGCGTAAAAGTTTTGCACTCTAAAAAGTAAGAAAGTGTTTATTTAAAAAGGGAAATGATTTGTACACTCAACATTTTGATTTGTACACTTCATACTGTGCATTAATCTGTTGTACTGTGCATTTATTCTGCTTTAACTGATTGTACATATGAGTGTGCCAATCAAAAGCTAATGTGTACAAATCATCTCCCATTTAAAAATATAGAGAAAACAAATGAGTTACACTTTGCGAGTTTGACTGTGCGGTCCTTATTCTTGTTTGAATCGTGTTTTTATTTTGTTTGATCTAAAGTTGACCAGTATAGTCTCTCTTCTTTTTTGACCGGGTCTTTTGTTTCTGTTTGGACTGGGTTTTCTTCTTTGTATCGGCCAGTTGATGTAGAGCTTTGAACCGGGTATTTTCTTTGCCCTTCGTACCTCTCGTTTGATTTTATTTGGGCTCTTTGCTAGATCTCATTTGGGCTACATATTTAGAATAGTTTAAACCGTCGATTAAGCCTTCTTAAGGTGTGTTTGTTTAATACTATTTACTAGTCTTCAGTCTTCACCTATATTAGAATTATTTTTGTATATAATGATATATTTTCTCAATCCTATTTTACTCTAGAGCTTATACCAAATCCAATTTCATTAACAAACTAAACAGACCCTAAATATTTTTTTTAATCATTCATTTGCTCCTTGATTAATCAGAAGTACTTTAGTACTTTTTGAGAGTGGAGAGTGCAAAATTTTAGAAACAACATAGTTAAAATTTGTAACTTACCCAAAATTCTTGTATGTCTTTCACAAAATTACGTTCACAACATGACAATAACAAAACATTTGCATACACATATTCATTATTTGCATTCCACCTTATCCTCACCTCACCTCACCTCAATGGCATGCGACCCAATGATTCAGCAACTTCTAAAAAGACATTATTTTACCTTTCCACTTTGTGTATACACAATGTATAAAGTTTATGACTTTATGTTACTATATACTTTTAATATATAGTAATCTTTAGATGTTTTTCTTATCATCATCGATTTTCTACTCGACTTCTAAGTGAGACAAGGACCGAAACATACATTTTGCAAGGTGGTTGCATTGAAGCAAATAAGATTTACACCTAAAACAAAAATACCCCCATGAATTTCGTAAGGTTCACGTAATGACAACTATTCCACGAACAACGCGCGCAATAACATTGATCAGGATAATTGTAATAGGCAAAACCTCAAAATTTTCAAGTACTTGAAACGGGAGCAGACCTGCTATTACTAAGGCAGCCCATTGGACTAATCCTGCTCCAAAATTAAGATTGTTAACAGTTCATAGAAGCAAAAGAAAAGTAGTAAAAAGACGTGAAATGAAAGCTTGTTCACTTCATCAGCAGAAATTAATTCCCAAAACAACAGTGTCTGCAAAGTTTAAGCATACAGAAAAAAGACCAAAAAATTTCAGCATGATATAAACTACCAAATTTAGATTAGCTCGTCTTTGTTTCTAGAGCAAGGCAAAAAAAAGAAGATACTTCCTGCGGGCAACAGCTGCAGAAAAGAAAACGACAACCAACCACAATTAGTATCTTGAAATGCAAACCCCCCCCACATGCTAGTATCATTATAAAGGACTCACCTTGTTGTGTAATAGATCATCAACATTCAACACGATCATACCAGTCTCCATAATAATTAGGATATCGACACATGATTCGGTCAAATTTCCCCGGTTTGTAATGAAGAAGTTCCATCAATTCCTCAGTTGAATAGGGGCACGGTTTAAAAATGTGAGGAATAGCTTTAGGAGAATCCTTGGGCCGTTTGAGATATTTAATCTGTTCAGAACATCTTTTCCCTAAATCTCCCTTAAGATGAATGTTCACACACCGACGCAAGTCAAGTGTTTCAAGGTGACGACAACCATCCAGAATCGCCTGCAACGCTACATTCGTCATGTTGCTTCCAATAAGTTCAAGATGCCTTAACTCATGCAAGGTTTTCCCAATTGCAATAGGTAGCTCATTATAAAACGTAGCAGAATGTTTAAAACCAATAGCAATAAATGGGTCATCGTCATCGTCATCTTCATCTTCTAATTGTACAGCAGATGCTTCACTATTCACTTTAAGTGTTTTTAGCATCGGGCAATAACGACCAACAGCTTCAATCTCTTCTTTAGTGATTTTATAATCTGAGTACACGTTGAGTTCCTCCAATAATGTAAATTTGATCAGAGCATCAACCCAATTGTGAGAACCATACACCATTTCTAAATGTCTAAGTTGACATGATCTGTTATAGAAACAAAAACTTATAAGGAAACATCCCTTGCCGGGGTGCAATATGCAAATCATCTCAATTTGTTGTCGTGAAGCCCAACATCTTTCCTAACCAAACATGAACAATTACTATACTAAATCGGCATGCATATGCTAGCTTCGTATAGCATCATAAATAGCAGTCCAGTTACCAGATTAAGTCCACCATAATAATTCTAACAGATATGAAGATTAGAACATGGTTGTCCAGCGATGAAATATAAATATGGGAAAGTGCAACCACAGTTGCAATCCAAACATATTTATTACAAAATGAATTAGTAAGTAATAAGTATAAATGTTAACATCAGCCCAGAAAGAATCGTAGCTAATTACAGACAAGATCAATACATATGTATATGCACGGGTGTTCAAAATTGTTGAAAAAGTTTGCTAGAAAAGAAGACAGAAATAACAAAACAACGATTAATACACTAGATATTACACGCCTTTCAGCTTTCCTTACATGTCACCTTTTAAATTTCCATGAAATTAATCAAAACTTTGCTGAAAGACGGCAAAATGTTTTTATTGTAAATTTAGAAACATGCTAACGCAAAAGGATAAGAACCAAGTTAACATCCGTTTGTTAAACTGCAATTCATGCTTTATAACTTGCATGCAAATCAATTTAAAACAACATATGATGGATAATGAAAGTATAAAATAAGTGGAAGATAGTTTGCTATTATCATAACCACGTGCACACATAGATATAAGTGTTAGCTTCCATACCTTTCAGCAACACGTAAAAGCATCTCAGCATTGTTTGTATACACAAGGGTAAGATCGACCAATTGACCTTGGCTTCTATCCACAAGACGCTTACACACCTTTTCCCTTGAAATCTTTCTTTTTGGGTCCACTTTCACTTCCTCTTCCTCTTCATCATATTCATCTTCATCTTCATCTGATTCATTTGGATCAAGCAAGTCATTCATATTGATGACCCTCCACATAGCAGGTTCCTTGGAAATTCTACGCCAAGCAGTGCACACTTTTTGGGCATTCTCAAGTATATCACTGATACAAAGTCTTGAGAATATATTGACCATTATATCGGATGGAAGCTCCAACCAATCCCTGTTTCGTCGATTTGACTTCGATGTAGATGCCATCATCACTGTGGCATTTATTAAAAACAAAAACAAACAAACCATACATTAAGTCATTTACGCATGCATCTGTATCACATTAATTACTTTAGTAATACATATTTTCTTTGGAAGGCAATGCAAGACATAAAACATTCTTAACATCTTCAATAATTAATTAATTAATATAATATGTCAATTGATAAATATATAAAATGGACATGAATGCTATTCCATAGCCTCAAGATCAAATGCCAGTAATAAGAGCTTGTATTAACTTGCATAAGGCTACTAATAACTTAACTTCACCAAGTGCAGTTCAGAAGCGCTTTCAGCACTGAATTAACAAACATGCAGTCAATTGTGCATTCCCTTTACACGCTTCTAAAAATGTGCAACATTTTGTTAAGTTTTTTGCTGGTTATAAACTTGCATATGGCGATCACATTTATAACTACAATTATATATAAAAAACAATCTAATTATCACACTTAAAAGTCTAAAACAACAAACAACTAAGCACCCATTCATAAGCATACACAAAGTCGCATATATAAAATTAGTTCAAGGTTTAAAAGTGTAGAGATGATCAATCGGTCAGATTCAAGTTCCTCATCGTTCATCTTATGCGGGGTAATTAGGTGTAGCAAAATGTAGGACGGAATAAAATAATAAATTGAAAGGAATGAACAACGTAACGGGATAAATGAATGAATGGAATGATTGATTATCTTTAATATTTACATATGTTTGTTTCGTATGCTAGAGTAGAATGTAATCAATAAGAAAAAAACTAAAATACCTCGTTAATGATAGGAGGTTTATTCTAGTATAGTAGGTAGTTAGAAAGAACTTCTATTTAACTTTGATTTTATTCCAAGATGCAATGTAAAAAAACAAGACCCGTGAATATCTCAAATGGGAGGTAGATGATAAACTTTTTATTTGATTTACAGAGTTGACCAGATACAGATTGATAACGACCCATAACTAAACAAATGCCATAGTTGAAATTTGATGTTGACCAATTGTTAGATAGATACCATACCTACTTAACCACTAACCGATGCATCGACTCAAATATCGTGAAATACAAATGCCACATTGATTAAAAACAGCAAAATGTTTTGTAACATCAATTCATAGCCGCTAAAGTAAACATTACTATACAAACACATCCATCTACAGAAGACCATTATCATCAATATATAAATGTAAATGCCAAAGAAAGTTTTTTGCTTCAAATTAAAAGTGGTAGCCTACTAATAATTCATGAAACTGTACATGCATTAGCTTTCACTCAATATAACTACCAAATGAGCTAACTCAACTAAGTAGGTTTAGATTCATGGGCATCCAACTTCAAACAGCAAGAAGCGATAACTTACGAACACGAAACTAGAGGTGGCAGTCTGAGACCCATTCGTTAAAGATGGGTCTAGTCGGATAAATATGTAGTTAAGGGATGGGTCTTGGGTCTCGCTAAATATTATAGATGGTCTAATTTGCTATTTGATAAAAAGTGTAATATAATAATCAACCGACGGGTCGCGGGTGGGTCAATTATTTTATTTTATTTTTTACTTTCTTTATCTTTTACTCGTAAAAAACAAAAAAGAAATTTTTTGTCAACCGAACAAAACCCATTTAGACTCATGTTTCGAGAAGACCTATCTAGAACTGGACCCAACTCATATAGACCCGTGACGCAAATAGGGACAAAAACAGATGGAAACAAGGGGTTCCCGTGAGTAGGAATGGCAATGGGGCGGGGCGGCCATCCCCATCCCCAAACCCGATAACAAAAACCATCCCCAAACCCGCCTGAATCCCCATTGGGAATCTTATCGGGGCGCCCCATTGGGGCAAGATACTCCCCCAAACCCGCCCCGTTCCCCATTGGGGCCTTATCGGGTTGTCTTTTTTGAGCGCGATACTCCATCATACTCGTGTCACTCCCTGTTTATTCTTATTTATGTACTATTAACAATATGATTTTATGGAATAGCTTGAATAATCGAGAAACCATTAGTAATATATTAATCATTGGAATAAATCACAACTTTATAGAATAGTATGACACAAAACAAGCTTCTATGATCACAATTTAAAATATTACAAAGATAAAAACTAACAAAAATTAGAGAATTATATTTAGTACGTATTCTATAAAGTTGTTAGTTTTTGTCTTTGTTAAGGCCCCAAAACCCGCCCCGAAACTTGTGCATCCGGTTATAATTGGTTCTGGTTCCATTCCTGGACGGAAATCCGACCCGAATAAACATAATCAAGCCTTAAATCATAATAAAATCACAAGCCCTAATTATAACTGCACCAGCCCTTTTATTTGTAGTTTCAAGATTCGTGGGTTTTCCCCAAACTAAACAACATGCAAGTGAAATAGATTTATAAGAGTATGGGTAACAAATTGTGTTAAAATAAAGCTTACCAGATGCTTGATGATTTTGTTGTTCCAAGTCTTACAGTATTTTTTAAGTTGAAGATGTTCGACTGATATATGTGGGGGAAATAAAGATTTAAGATTTATAAGAGCATGGGTAACACTGATATTTAATTTAGTGTTTTATCATGTATGATTTTTTTTATGCAAATCTAAGTCTTATTTTTTACGAAATTTCAAGAACGTAAAAAAATGAAATTTTTTCTTTTTTCGAAAGATATCAAAGCATTGCCTATGAAAGATAATTAAACGCCGTCGCATGATGGTGTAAATATTTTCACTTAACTAACGATTAATCCGCTTTAAGAAATATTTAAATTATAAAAAATATGTGAAATAATAAAATGTTTTTAATCTTAGCAATTGATTTTTTTTTAAATGGATGGTGAAGATGAGTCCTTTGTGAGAAAATTTTGGTATTTAAAATAAATAGTTGGGATGTTTATAGTCGATAGTAACACGTGTTAAGAGGTTAAGTTACCATAATATATCAAACCTTCTTCTTTTAACTCCATTTGGCATACACGTGTTTTATTTTAAATATAAGACCAACCGGAAACCGGAGTGGGTGGGAGGGAAAATAGGTGAGGCCTCACGTCACGCTGTACTTCCAAAGCATTAGAGCGTGGGGTGTGGTGGCACACTCAAACCTCTTCATTTGGGCCTCACTTGTGCCACATCATTTCCACATCACTCCAACACACTCACTTAAAAATATCTCTCAATCACAACTAACTCAACCATCTTCATTTGGGCCCCACCCACCCTCATTTTTTATTTATTTTTCATATTTTTCTAACACAATAAAATTCATTTCATTAAAATAAAATTAAATAAAATTACAGGAAAAAAACTGTATTACATTAAAAAAAAACAAAAAAAAATACATTAACTAAAAAAATGTTGCACAAGATACATACTATTTGGGTGAAATGGAAAATAAGCAATAACACAAGGGTGTAAAATGAAAAAGCAAAACATCATCTCCTTAAGTTGGTTCCAATCTCCATAGCTGCAGCATCACATCTCACAAACACATCTCACAAACACAAACACAAAAGAAATAAATTAACAGAAAAAGTGGTTTGTCTTTATCCGTGTCGTTGGAGTGGTGAGAAGGCAACCGGCGAAGCCCACTGGTGTGGTGGCGAGGTCCGGCGGAAAACGGCGAGCCATCCACGTTGGACTGGCGAAGCTATTCGCCCACCACACCCCATGCTCTTAAAGACACTTTAGAGCATTAGGTGTGTTAATAAGATTATTCATTCGAGGCTCACGGGTATCACATCACATCCACATCACTATAACAAACATTCACAATTAACCTCGCTCACTCATAACAAATCTCAACTTACTCATTTGGAGCTCACCACTACAACTTTATTTTTACTAAATTCATCTTAACTATATAAAATAAAAAAATTGTCAAAGGTGAAAGTGTAAATTGAAAGTTGAAAGTTGAAAGTAAAGGTGATTGTTGAATGTTAATTTTCTGCTAAGCTAATGGATGAATGTTTGAAAAAATAATGGATGAATGTTTAAAAAGCTAATGGATGAATGCAAACTAATTAAAACTAAATTAGGCAACCTTGTTAATGGAGGAATGCAAACAATGCGTTTAATGCATAAAGAACCGCTAGGGACCGCTGTCGCCCGGTGCGGGTACGGGTACTCGCCTAGTTTCATTAAAAATAAAAATACAATACAACATAATAAACAACATACGAAACGTAAAATAAAGATATGGTAAAAAAAACATACGCAACTTAAGAAATACATCAAATTATAATGAAACTAATTATTTGGATTTTGTTGTTAAAATCGTTCCCATTGATGTTGTTGCCAAACATGCTCGATGAGACAGCGTTGAAGCTTTGCGTGTTTGCGTTTATCATGCAGTTCTTTGGCTTTTCTTCTTTGCATTGCGCAACGGTCAATCTATGTCTGTTGTAAATTTGCTGCCGGAGAAATATACAATTCAACAACGTCGGATATCGCAAATTGTTGATCTTTCAAAATCATGTTATGCATTATGATGCACGAGTACATGATTCTACGTAACTTGCCAACAGGAACGACGTACCGTTGGGCAATGATATGCCAACATACTTGGAGGACACCAAAAGCTCTTTCGATATATTTTCGAGCACTTTTTTGTTTCGCTTTGAATGCGACATTTTTGGGGTTACTTGCAATCAAATGACTTGACAAAAGATGCCCACTCCTCGTAAATTCCTGGTAAATCCGTCACTAGATAATACACATGCTTAAATTTACGGTTCAGATACTTCAAACTCAACCTCTAGGTGGGCGATGTCATCAAGCCGTGTCGTCGATCAACGCGAGAATTATTTAAAACCGTAAGATCGTTATTCGCACCCGCTACCCCAAAAAAATGCATGCCAAATCCACAAATCGTATGAAGCAACGGCTTCAAGCATTATAGTTGGATACTTTTATCACTTCCTGTGAAATTGGTCTTGCCATTCTTTCGCATAATTTTTCATTCCTGCAGATACAATCGATGCTTCCCAACATTCCCTGTAGCTTATGAACAATGTTATGTGCATTGTATAAGTTAAGAATGTCACCTCATCTTGTTTTCTTAAAAAAACTCCTTCGTATATAAATGGATTATGCACATAGTAAAAAAATCTAGGCAATCGCATGCACAGTGTTCACCTATTTGTAAATACTCATCTAATGCATCACACGTGTAGCCAATTGGCGTAGGGCACATGTGCATTTCATAATCACACTAAAACTCATTACACCCCTAGCATCGGGTCGGGCTCTAAGGAAATCAAAATGTTAGGGAAGAGGATGGTGAGTTTCAATATATGTTTCAATACCTTATACTATTTGTAAAAATAATCTACGGCTCATACGAAAGCGACACCTAAAATTTTCTTCTGTATATTTTGGGTTGTCACCAAAATAGTCAGCAAGTAGACGTGCTTAAGCAATTTCACGTTCACAGGGGACGTATCGACGGTGGAATGAAGGGTCGGCTTGTTGTTGTTGCAACGATTGCTCGAACTCAAACTCTTAAAGAATCATCTCTAGCTCCTCTAGCTCTTTAATGTCACTTTCACCGGAATAAGATGATTCGCTCATGTTTATATATGTAGATTTTGAAAGTAGATTTTGATTGAAATGTTTAATATTTATAATGTGTTAAAAAGTGTGTTTAAAATAAAATAAAATAAAATAAAATAAAAACGTTACCCAACGGTAACAATTCAGAAAAAGTACTCCCATTTGGTTCGTTGTGCAGATGGCGAGGCTCTTCACGACGAGCCATGGGGAACGGCCACGGTGTCGCGGTAAGGGGCAGCGAAGCTGCCACCATGGCACAGAGAGGGTCGGCGAACACCACACCTAATGCTCTTACGACTCAAACTAAGCAACAAGGGTGGGCGGCTCACCATTTGATTTTTGTGCAAATATACCTCGTTTGTCAGTATGTGTAAAGTATTTAACGAGGTATATTTGTATAAAATGATATTTTAATAAAAGATAAAGGGTAGATTGTTGGCGGTTGGTTCCCAGAACAGAGTACAGACAATCAGTAGCAACTGCAAATACTACTAGGTGGTTACCAGATATTACTTGGAATCGTGTTATCACTTTCCAAAGTAAACTATTCGACCCTATGCCTGGGTTACACGAATATATACTTGGGATAAGACCAAATGTTAGTTATTTAATTAGGCACAATCAATAACCCTTGCGCATATAAGTGTTTAAGCTTTCAGTTTGTTTCTCCTGGTATTGTATATTTCAGTGTGTCTTCAAGCTGAAGATGTCACTCTCTATTTATAGTAGAGAACACTCAACACTAATCAATGGACATTATGTGTGATTAACGGCCAATTAATCACCCATAATAAACCTCCATAATCATAGAAATAGTGGTTACATGACCAATTGAACGTGGTCATAAAGCAAATATGACACAATTGAATGAGTCAAAGCTGTTACAAAATAATTACTGCAACACTACCAGTAGGAACCGTTACACTAGCAGCAGGAACCATACACTACCACCTGGAACCATTACACTAGCAGCAGGAACCATAACACTACCAAGAGGAACCATCAGCCATTACACTATCAGAGTAACCAATACACTAGCAGTACAAACCACTATTGAGTCAAGTCAGGGTGTTCAGGGACCTCATGGGTGTACACTCTGTACCTCCTAACCCGAAACAAGGTGTGAACTAATCCCACAAGTGTACTAAATTTTCCAACAATCCTCCCCAAATTTTGTTCACTTCCTTTCAAAGAAAAACAAACATCTTACAAAACATGTGCATAAACGAAAATATCCCGATGATTGAATTTCCATCTTAGTAAATTACACGTTCAAATATTCGAGAATCAGTGTGTTCTAAGAATTGAACCCTTTAACCCATTTGAATACCTGAAGATAAAATACACACAAGTTTTCAAACACTTAACAGCTCCTGACACTATACAAGCCATGTGTCCATATCCAAATTCATAAATGTTGTAAAAGCTAAAAGTCCAAAAGCTCCCTGAAGCGGAAAAACTTAAACATTTACATAGGTGGTTCCTCTTTATTCATGCTCCTGCCAAGCACTTTTTCAAAGAAAAATAACCATTAAGAAGTAAAGACTTCATCCTCCTTTCAGCAGGTTCTGAGCACAACCTTAGGATGTAAAATAAAACATGTGCTCCAGTCTACTGAATGTTCAAATTTTCCACATTGAACTCAGCTCCCAAGTTTCCTTAGGAGGGAGTTGGGTGTCCTAGCATTCAGTGACTAAGTTGGACATAAACCCATCCCTTTATCAGACTTTATAACCAAGTCTCTAGCCAAACCCTTCGTCAAGTGATCAGCTAAGTTTTGTTGAGATCTAACAAACTCTATAGATACCACCCCATTCATGATAAGCTCACGAATCATGCTATGCCTGACACCTAAGTGTCTAGACTTCCCATTGTACATCTGGCTATAAGCTTTTTCCAATGTAGCTGCACTATCACAACGGATAGAAATAGGTGTTATAGGTTTAGGCCATAATGGAATCTCAAGAAGCAAGTTTTTAACCATTCTTCTTTACCAGCCAGTCGCTAAGGCCACAAATTCAGATTCCATTGTTGAACTGGTGATGCAAGTTTGCTTTTGGATGCCCAAGAAATTGCACCTCCACCAAGTAGGAATACCTACCACGGTAGACGAATTGTCTTCAGTGTTACTGATCCAACTTGCATCAGTGTATCCTTCCAACACCGATGGGTAACCAGATATGAGATACTATAATCCATAGTTTTCTTCAAATACTTCAAGCATTCTCCTGAATGCTGCTGATGAGCACTAGGATTACTAGTATACTTGCTCAATTTTCCCACTGCAAAACCAATATCAGGTCTTGTACAAGTCATGGCATACATCAGGCAGCCAATTACCCTAGAATACTCAAGTTGAGATACAACTTTACCATTATTAGGCATCAACTTCTCACAAGTATCCATAGGTGTACTCACTGGAGTACAATTAAAGTAATTGAATTTCCTCAGCACCTTCTCAATTTAATGAGACTGAGAGATAGAAATTCTTTTACTTTCATGTTTAATCCTTATACCAAGGATAACATCAGCCTCCCCCATGTCCTTTATGGAGAACCTTGATGACAAAAATTCTTTTGTTAGGTCAACCTGATTTTGGTCAGTGCCAAAGATCAACATGTCATCAACATATAGACAAATAATGACTCCTTTACCAGATTCATCAAATTTGCTATATACACATTTGTCAGCTTGGTTAAGAACATAACCACAAGACAAAACCACTTCATCAAATTTTTGATGCCATTGCTTAGGTGCCTCCTTTAGTCCATAAAGAGACTTAATCAGTTTACACCCTTGTTTTCATTGCCAGTTTACATGATGAAGCCCGAGGTTGGTTCATATAAACATCCTCATCCAATTCACCATTTAAGAAAGTGTTTTCACATCCATCCGATGAATAATCGATGTGAATAGATGCCAAAGCAATCAGCAGTCTTATGGTACTGATACGATCCACAGGGGCATAAGTATCAAAATAGTCTATCCCGACTTTTGTTTAAAGCCCTGAATGACTAGTCTAGCCTTGAACTTTTCAATAGTTCCATCTACCTTCATTTTCCTTTTGAAAATCCATTTGCAACCCAAAGGTTTGCAACCAGGTGGTAGATCAACCAACACCCAGGTGTTGTTGCCCATGATGGAATCCATCTCATCATTGATTGCTTCTTTCCAGAAAGCAATATCCTGGAACTTCATTGCTTTTTAATATATCTTGGGATCATCCTCAACAATGAAGCAATAGGAGTATTGGTCTGAGACCTCATCCATTGTTCCTTCAACTAAATATAGTTGAAACTCAGGTCCAAATGACTTTGGAGTCCTGACCCTTTTTCTCTTTCTAAGCATAGGTTCAAGTTGTTGAACCACAACCTCATCAGGGACCTCTGATGGTTCTTCATATGATACACCAGTGTCATGAGTTCCATTAGGAATCCTCTGACTTGGTCTAGGGACTGATGAGAATCTATTCTCATCAAAGTTTTCATCCCTTGATTCAATTATGGAGTTAATTGAAACATATTCATTAGGTTCAATAACATAGAACCTAAAAGCCTTGGAATGCTCAGTATATCCAACAAAGATGCAATCAATGCCTCTTTCACCCAAAGTTTTCAGCTTTTGATTAGGGAGTCTTACAACAAGCCTATTTCAACCCCAAACCCTCGAGATAGTTCAGTTGGGTTTCCTTTTAGTCCAGAGTTCATAAGGGGTAACCTTGTTCCTTTTGTTGGGAACCCTATTTAATAAATAGAAAGTTGTTAACAAAGCTTCACCCTGTAACCTTGACTCACTCCTAATAGGACAACATAGAATTAACCATCTCCTTCAAGACCTTGTTTTTCCTTCAGAAATGCCATTTTGTTGAGGAGTATTAAGGGCAAGCTTCATGGATTATACCAACAGACTGAAAATACAGAGTATCCATGTACTCACATCCCCTATCAGTCCTTAATCTTTTGATCAAAGACCCAAGTTGTAATTCAACTTCAGTTTTAAACACTTTGAATTTATCTAATGCTTCATCCTTAGTATGTAAAAGAAAGACATAGCAAAACCTAGAAGCATCATCAATAAATGTCACAAAGTACTTCTTATTCCCCAAAGATGGAGTGGCATGCAAATCACACAGGTCACTGTGTATTAGCTCCAAGAGCTTGGTCTCACGATTAACACCCTGAAAAGGTTTCTTGGTTATCTTGGTCAACATGAAAGTTTTACACTTTTCAGTGTCCATGTCAAATGCTGGGATTAACCCATCCTTAGACATATCTTGCATTCTCTTATAGTGTACATGGCCAAGTCTGGCATGCCAAAGGGTAGAGTCAGTCAGGTCGGTGGTGGTCACAAAGGCTGAATTAACACTATCAGGGACAATATTAATCTTGAACATTTGGTTACATAAATAGCAAAAACCAAAAAAAACACCACATTTAGACAAGACAAATTTATCAGACTCAATAACTTGGTTATATCCATGATTATTCAAAACACTACTTGAAACCAAGTTTTTCCTTATATCAGGAACATGAATAACATTAAACATAGTTACAATCTTTCCATAACTAAACCTAAGGTCTACACAACCACGACCATGCACCAAGGCTGTTGACTCATTTCCCATGTGAAGAATAGAACCATCATTCAGTGACTCATAAGTCTTGAACCAGCTTCTATCTTTGCACACATGGACTGTTGCACCAGAGTCAACCCACCACGCAACATCATCATCCTGCACATAATAAGATTAAGATACATATGTAACATAATAAATCTAAAAAGACTTATTAAACATATTCTGACCTTCCAGTGAGTTGGTTGAACCACCACTCCCTGAACCATTAGTGCCTGATCCATTGATTTTACCACCAACTTTAACACCCTTGCAATCCCTTTTAATGTGACCAGTTTTGCCACATTTCCAACAAGTAGGTGTGGCATTCTTGTTAGGATCTGCCCTTGTGTTGTCATGATATTTGCGTTTGCCTTTGTTGTCATTGTACCTGGAGGTGTTGTTATGCTCCACCATATTGACAACAGATGCACCAACAAAGATTGCTACTTTGGCTTGTCATTATCCCGCACCTTGAGAGATTCCTCAATGCGCAGATGACTGCCCAACTCAACCAGAGTTAACTCCTCTTTCTTATGTTTCAAGGTATGCTTGAAATCTTTCCAAGAAGGAGGAAGTTTATCAATAACACAAGATACTGAAATAGCCTCATCCATGTGCATATTGTGTTGTGTAAACCTTCCAAGTATTCCAAGAAGTTCATTGTATTGTTCCATGACTGGTCTTGAATCAGTCATTTTGTAATTCGTGAAATTACTAACAAGAAACTTCTTACTTGATGCATCCTCAGCCATATATTTGGCATCCAAGGAATCCCACAGTTCTTTGGAAGATTCAATGTTCTGATAAATGTCAAATAGAGAATCAGACATACCATTGAGAATTAAAACTCTGCAAATGCAGTCATCATTCTCCCCTTTGCTCCTCCTCCTGATCTGCTCCACAATAGCATCATCCCCATCATTAGGAATAGGTGTAGTCAAAACATAGACCACACTCATGCTTGACAGCAAGAAGTGCATCTTCTTCTGCCATCTCCTAAAGTCCACCCCTTCAAACTTATCAAGCTTGGCAAAGTTTGAAGCCATGTGTTTCATTGCAGCAGCAGCCATTGATTATCACAAATAGTTTACTTTGATTGTTGGCGGTTGGTTCCCAGAACAGGGTAAAGACAATCAGTAGCAACTGCAAATACCACTAGGTGGTTACCGGATATCACTTGGAATCGTGTGATCACTTTCCAAAGTAAACTATTTGACCCTATGCCTGGGTTACACGAATATCTACTTGGGATAAGACCAAATGTTAGTTATTGAATTAGGCACAATCAATAACCCTTGCGCATATAAGTGTTTAAGCTTTCAGTTTGTTTCTCCTGGTATTGTATATTTCAGTGTGTCTTCAAGCTGAAGATGTCACTCTCTATTTATAGTAGAGAACACTCAACACTAATCAATGGACATTATGTGTGATTAACGGCCAATTAATCACCCATAATAAACCTCCATAATCATAGAAATAGTGGTTACATGAACAATTAAACGTGGTCATAAAGCAGTCATAACAGCCAATTGAATGAGTCAAAGTTGTTACAAAATAATTACTGCAACACTACCAGAGGAACCGCTATTACACTAGCAGCAGGAACCATACACTACCAGCAGGAACCATCAGCAGGAACCATTACACTAGCAGCAGGAACCATAACACTACAAGTAGGAACCATCAGTTACTACACTATCAGTAGTAACCAATACACTAGCAGTACAAACCACTATTGAGTCGAGTCAGGGTGTTCAGGGACCTCATGGGTGTACACTCCATACCTCCTAACCCGAAACAAGGTGTGAACTAATCCCAGAAGTGCACTAAATTTTCCAACATAGATGACCAAAACGGATGAAAGATGAGAGGGAGTGAGGGAATTGAAAGGAGATAAAACGTTAATATGAAGGTGATGTGAATGATGAAGGGGTGGTGACCACTCCCTATAGCCTAATAGGTATCATTAACATACCCATCATTAGAGGTGGCAAAACGGGCAGGCCAGGCGGGCACGGGCTAAATGGGCTCATGTTATACGAATCGGTTTAGAAAAGACTTAAAATGGCAAAAAAAAAAAAAAAAAAAAAAGATCCTCAAACGTAACACATTATTTATATTTGAGCAACTTAAGTTTTTCGTTAAAAAAAATTTAATGTTCGAGAAAAACATATGCTCATTATGTCCATTTAACTTCTAAATGGGCAATATATACCCATTTCAAAAAAAAGAGGGAGGGTAAATGTGCCCAAATTTTTACAAAAATTGCCCATTTAGCTTAGTTTTTTTATTTTGAGCACAAATTGTCACCTTTATCCATCAGTAAGACTAGAAGTAGTGGTTAAGGTGAAGTGATACCTCATCACCTTACAAATCAGCGACACATCAGATTTCTCTCTCCTCTCACTCTCTCTCACTTTTCATACGTAGTGATCACCTTCCCCTCACCTTTCATACACATTTTTTTTATTTGAATACTTATATTCATAAACTAAGAATGTAACTCTAAACGTAAACGTATGAAATTAAAAATGTGAACTTACAAAACTAAAAGCTTTTATTCATTACGGAATTAAAAAATAGGGGCATTTACATATATATCCTTGCAAAATTCAAAAATTACATATATATCCTTTTGATGCATTAAAAGCATTGTACTTTATGCATAAAAAACTAGTAAAAAGGATATATATGTAATTTTTAAAATTTACAAGGATATACATGAAATTATGCCTAAAAAATATTAGATAGATTATTAAAAAATGTAAACGCACAGAATTAAAAACAATACACTGATAAATAAAAAATGTAAGCTAAAATTGCAAATCCCACTTCGCCTTGATCTCCGCTCTTATCACTTCCATATTTTCGCGTGTTACTCCAGTCAAGTGATCATATGGTTGCATGAGTTGAGATTGATAAGGTTTTAAAATGTACCTTTTTGAGGGATCGTTTAAGCCCTTATTTGATCACTTTTGTATCCGTTATTACTTAATATCGTTCCTTTTCACTTTTTATGTATCTTGAAGGCAAAATGCTAGAATGACACTTATTTGGACGAAAAGGCGCAAATATATGAAGAAAATGGCCAAAGTCAAGAATCGAGACACTCAGGCTGCTGGAACTGAAGGGGACGGCGTCAGGCACAACTAGCGACGCCGTCGAACAACTTTTGTGACGACTCAGTAGCCAAATTGCTCATTTACAAGTGACGGCTTCATGTTTTAAAAGAGTAGGGCGTCGCAACTCAGACGGCCTAGATTTGATCCAGATGACGTCAGAGACTGAAGGGGACGGCGTCACAAGCATAAGGTGACGCCGTCGCAAGACTAACGTGGCCAAGATGAAACCCTAATAACGGCGACCCGACGGCGTCACAAATCAAAGGGTGATGCCGTCGCATGTTTAATCTTATATATATAATCCGAATTTTTTAGTTTTCAGTGTGTAGTCTTTGGAGTAAAAACCTAAACCGAACCAAGGCTGTCTTGTACAGTATTTTAGGGTTTCATACCCTATCTTACATCAAGATAAGTGTTTTACTTCATTAATTCAAGTATGTCTTAAATTAATTGTGTGTATGCTTGCATGTTTCCCATGTTCGGCTAATTTACTTGTGTATTTGCTTAGGGAATATGAAACTTAATTATTGAATATTGATTGGTTGTCTCTTATCTTAATTGTTAATGATCTAGTATTGCGATAGGTCATCCGTTGTGTAGTTAATGCTTGATTAATCTTTGTTAACCTTAGCTTATAGTTACCTAGAGTCATTGTAGGGTAAACCATCCGAAGAGTATCTTAGTGTTAAGTTTATAAATCCTAGAGATTTTGTAGGCAATAACCTTTGGTAGTTTCAAAGAGTTAGGGATAAACGCATACCCTACGACCTTAGACACACAACGCGATTAAGAATAAGGACGTGACAATTCAACCATCAATAGGAGATAATTAAGGAGTAATAAAACCTAAGTAAACACATCTTTAAATCATCATACGAGCACACAATAATTAGACATAGACTACCCACTAGATTAGATAATTAGACGAGTAGAGTAAACGGTAGAAATACCAACCCCCCAAATCCAAACCCCGAGATTCGTACCTTTCCATTTCCTAAAAAATATAAAAAAGATAAAAAATTAATCTTCCACAACCCTAACCTTAGCGTAGTAACTTCTCACTAGCATTCCTATTCCCCTAGAGAACGATATCAATTCCCGTGGCTTAACCTAACACTACACTACAACGATTAGGTTCACTGCCTAGGGTGTTGAAAAACTTGCTCGACGAAAAGGAAGTTCCTTTGACCCCGAACGACGCGTGTAGCATTATCAAGTTTTTGGCGCCACTGCCGGGGAATAGAATAGCTAGTTAGGAGTCCACCTCATTTAGGTTTCCTTGCTTGATTCCTATCAAGTAAATGTTTTTCCCATTTTTAGCTTCCTCATAGTCTATCCCCCTTCTTCGTGACCTTTGTTCGTAACCCCATCACTTTTCATCATGAAAGGTGATAACCAACAACCATTCATCAACCTACCACCAAATAACCCGCCAAGAGGCCGTACTCTTGGTGAATACTCGAGACCAAGCCACCTAGGCTATAGGAACACCATTGAGCTTCCCGACCAAGCCCAAACTACGGCCCTGCGATCTGACACCGTCCGGTTGGTGCAAAACGGATGTGCATTCCATGGACTTCGTTCCGAAGATCCTAATCAGCATCTTAAGGACTTCCTTAGAATTGTCGATTCCATCCACTTCGATGCTACTACTCGGGAGACCACACGTCTGCGTCTCTTCCAATTCTCTCTACGGGACCAAGCTAGTAATTGGCTTGAGCGACTTCCCGCCGGCTCCATCTCAAGTTGGGATGACCTCACCTCTCGCTTCCTTGCTCAATTTTTCCCACCGGGGAAAACCACTAAGCTTAGGAATGATATCTTGATGTTCCAACAACGTCAAGGTGAATATCTCTACGAAGCATGGACTCGATTCAAGGACTTACTCCATAGAGTCCCTCATCACGGCATTGATCTTTGGCTTCAAGTCCAACTCTTCTATGATCACGTCAACCCCTCCCTCCGACAAACCATTACTTATGCAGCCGGTGGAAGGCTAAGTATCCTCACTGCTGAAGCATGCTGGGAGGTTATCGAGGACCTAGCTCAATATGAAGAGGAAGGTTGGGAAATTCCAGTAGTTCAGGAGAACGGGTCAACTTCCCAAGCACAAGCAATTATGAGTATGGATGCGCAAGTGAATGCGTTAATGGAAGTAACTACCCATGTTGATAAGCATGTGAATGCGGTTAAGGAATTTTTGCTCCCAAGAAAATCCCGGCAAGATGAGTTCGAGGACATAATGTTGACATTTTTCCACAAGCAAGAGGAGGAAATAAAACGCCTCGAAACTCAAATGAGAAAAACTCATGATACTTTCTTGGGACTAGCCAACAACTTCATGCTGAAAATCCATGGAGAAATCGCAAAGAACAATATACCTAAAAAGATAGAAAACGTATATGCGATACCGGAACACGTTGGGGTGACTCCCAAACCCTCTCCAATTCCATTAAGCAAGACAAAACCCTTCAAGCAATCACATCCTTGTTTAAATTCTTGTCTCAACACTCCCCGCTTGTTTCCTAGGAACATATTTATTGGAATGGTGCACGTGTCACTTCCTGACTTTCCCATTAGGAAAAGTTCTTTCGGTTTTAAACCAGGGTAAAAAAAACCTCACCCCCAATACTTCGGAATTTCTAGGATCACAATTGAAAGACAATTTGACATATGCATTACTTACCGTCGTGGAGATTATTGGTGGATTGACAAAATTGATCTTAAAATAAAAACCAAAATCTTTGTCAAAAATAGTAATCAGATTTTTTATCCGGGCGGATTAGCAAAACCATTTTCTTTTGCAAAAAAAATTGGGCGTGACGTCGTCACACATAAATAGTGAAGCCGTCGCTTAACCAGGTTAAACGGATAAATAAATCCCCATCCCTTTCATTCTTTACCCTACACATTTTATCCGCCCCACACCACACCACCACGTTTTCTCCACATAAAATTCACTATTTTGCCACGTCAATCTCCACAAGGTAAGTAGTATACATTGATCTTTGTCTAGTCAATTGCTCGATTTCATGCTCAATTTTGATTTTCCCTTTTCAATCCGAAAATCCCCAATTGGTTTAATTTATGCTAAATGTCGCCCATGAATTTTGTTATTAGGCTTAAGATTAGGCGAATTGTAGTGTTATCATAGGGGGTTAACTTTGCGAGAAGCTTTGACGGCTTAGGAACTAAAACCACCTAGCCAATTTCCCATTGTTGCTGCAACAAGGGTGTTTGGGTCAAGGGTTATGGTTAAAACCTAGATTTTTCCCTCGCAAATGTCGGGTTTAAAATTTGGTCGGGGTGACGGCGTCAGGTTTATGTTGTGACGCCGTCGGAACCTTCTGATGTCGTCCTTAGCGTCACGAATGTTACTCATTTGTTCCCCATCTATTTGATTTTCTGTTTTAGATGACCAGAAGAACGAAGAGAATTAGGGGATAGTCTTCTAGTGCCCAGGAAAACATAGCTGAAACGATTGTTGAGTGGGGAGTATTTGTCGAGGAAGGATGCCAAACTCGTTACAATGATTTGCTTCATCAAACTATTGATTCAGGGGCTGTTGTGGACTGGGGGTTTCTTGAGGAGCATGATCTGGCTAGAGAGTTCTCAAACAGTTTTAGGAGGGACAAGTTCACTGATCCCCAGTGGGAAAGGCTGTTTAGGATGCGTGAGCCCGTGTATGGTGAGTTGGTGCGTGAATTTCACGCATCTTATCTGATGGATATCAATTCATGTCGAGATAACATTGAGTTTCAGGGGGTCCGATTTAGGTTAGGTGGAGAATGGAGGGCTATGTCGATACTTGAGTTTGGATGGAGATTGGGATTGTATACTGCTGGGGATACTGAGAGCGATGTTTTTAGGGCTAGATTGGCAGCCAGGATTACCCATAGGGACAACATGTTGGGTATTGAGTTCTGGAACACAATAGCTAACGGGGAGTACATTACTGGGTGTACTCTCGCATCTCAGATCCGGGATCCACGTATTAGGCTCATGCACCGTTTCCTCACTTTCTCTATCACAGGGCGCCATAGCACGAGTCATCGTGTCACTTTACCGGATCTATTCTTTCTCTACTGCATGTTGGCCGAGGGTGTGCACTGTAACATCCCATTCTGGTTGGCCGATTACTTGAGGACTGCTAGTGGGTTGAGGTTTGATGATAAGGTGTATGGAGGCATGTTTATCACCCGGTTAGCACAGTCCTTTGGCATTTTAGCTGGGGAGGTACCCGCATACCTTAATGTGTTGGCGGCACCAAGGGTCGTCAAAGCTAAGTCCCTAAGAGCTATGGATGTCATCATGGATTATGGTAGCGGCTATGCATGGTTTCGTGCTCAACCCAATGCTCAGGTTGGTGATGATGATGATGATGACGAGCCGTAGATGCCAGCACACCAGCAGGGAGATGGAGCAGGAAGCTCCGCCGACGCCTACCGACACATGTCCAGTGGAGATTGGCAGGCCTACCAGGGAGCGTGGATGGGCCGCATGGACACCTGGATGGCACATCAGGATCAGAGGGCTAGCTGGACCTACGATCATATCGTCAGACAGATGCAGCATCTGTCCATGCGTGATCATCTTGACCCACACTTGCAGATCGATCCATTCCCAGGGCCGGAGGATGATTACCCACCTTATGGGTATTTGGGCCATCTCCCCCTGGTTATGACTACCGTCATGGACCTCCTCCCCAGTGACTTATGTATTTGTTAATGGATTGTTTATGGATTTGTATGCTTGGTTGTTGAGACAATTTAATTCGGGCATGTAATAATTTAGGTTATCTTTAAACAATTTGTGGCGTATGTATATTCGCATTTGGGTGGCTTATCTATAACCTGTGTGGTTGGATTTGCTTGTTTGTGTCGTATATCTTTTATTGATTGTTTATTCTCATGTTCAAATTTGTAAAAATGCTTTATTTTGTCTTTGACATCGTCTTAATTACATATAAAGGTATTTTACATAAGGGATAAGTGTAGGGAGGATTACACATGTTTTCAAAAGAAACGTAAACATGAGAATTTCAATTAAAAGATATACATGTGTGTTTGTTCGAGTCAAATGCTTGTATTGAGTCATAATGGATGTTTTGCAGGAAATTTTTCCAGATTCTAAAGATGTAAATTTTTCCAGAACTGTTTCCAGAAAATCGCAGACCAGTTTTTGTCAGGATAACCTGATGGCGTCAGATCGCAACTCGACGGCGTCAGGAAGGAGCGTAAACAACCGATTACTTTTTCTCGCTTTTTCGAGCTACTTATAAATTTTGGAATTTTCCAGATATTAATTTTACAGAAATTCTCAGTAAACATCCATTCCACAAGCATTATATCCTAGTTTAGTAGAGTCCTATATATATTATTACCGCCGATTTTATGCGAATGTTTCGTTTGTTTTCTTCAAGTGTGCAGGTTTAATTTACCAAGAAGAAGATACATAAGATGAGAAGGAGCTTTTCACGCAAACGTTCTTCTTGAAGAAAGATGTAACCACCATTTTACACGGATCCTACCGAGCTAATCAGGGGAGTATTAGTTTCTTTCATCTTTTATTACCTTCCATTATCATAACTTTGATACTTTCGGGGAACATTGGGGACAATGTTCAGTTTAAGTGTAGGGAGGGAAAAAAAACGGGAACTTTGAAACTATGCTTATCCTTGAATATTTGCTTTGTCCAATTGCATTTGTATAATAAACCATGAGAAATATCGGTTAGGGTAATTTTGGCACCAAATTTAAAATTTTTCATGACATATAGGAGTGGGCCATTAGTCTTAATAAAGCGTCTCATGGATAGGAAATTATATGACTAGCACAAAAACCCTTTACCACTTAAATTCCACCTAAAATGTGAGGATCGCCCTTAGATTAGTAGGAATTAAAGCATTCATCTTTAATGCTTAGAGTGTGAACCGGTAGTATAATAGATTCTAGAACTTGTTTTGTGATGCATTCCGAGATCGCTAGTAAGACTACACTTGTGTAGTTAGGAATAACTAAATGATAAGAGGAATTAGGATAACCCTTGTTTGATACCCGTAATATAATTACTTCTTCCACATCGTTTGAGTAATTCCCCCCACACCCTTGCGTTGTACTCATCTTTAGTACACGATACCCCTAGTTAACCCCTCAGAGCCTATCCTTTTTGCGGTTCTTGTGATGTTTCGGTTTTCCGGAATATCAATAAAGAGCATTGTTTACAATCCACCTCCAAATTTACACCCAAATCGCCTTAGCCTACCTTGTATGCACTCACTTTTAGTGCATTATTGTTATCACACTAAACCCTTAGTTCAATTATCTAGTTGCTTGCATAAGTTGCTAAGTCGAGTCATATCCTTTGTACACAGTTTTGGGACGATTGGGACTCATGGGGAAAGTTAAATTTTATGAGATGACGGGAAGGGAACGTTAAATTCAAATTTCCTTTATTTGCATAATAATGTACTCCAAGTGTTTTGATCTTTTCAATTCGGGTCAAATTAGTGTTAGAATAATTAAAACTCAAGTGTAGGGATGTGCCTATAAATCCCTATCATTTTGATGTTATCGTAGAGGATGGTAGAGTAAAAGTGTATGAAAAAAAAAATCGAAAAAAACAGAAAAAGAGAAAAAAGAAAAAAAATAGAGTGTTGAAACAAAAACGGGCTACCATCCTACATCAATCTTTAAATTTATGTTTGTTTGTTTCAGTTATCTAGAGTTTAGAGTGTCGAGTCTTGGCTTAGCAATGCCATTCTTCGCATGCTTGTAACATAAAGATTTTTTACTTGCCACCACTAAATAGCCTATCCCACCAAACCCTTTGTTTCCCTACCGTAAGCCCATCATTACAACCCTTTAAAAGACCTCTTTGATAGTATTTCCTAGGTGCTTACGCCAAAGCGATGGAGGTTTGATCTAGTCTCAAGCCTATGGTAATCTATGTACTAGGACCGGTTAATGAGTGTTTATCTTCCATTTCCAACTTGTTATATTTCATATACACCCGAGAGATGTGAGTATCCAAACACCCCATGTGAGGTGCTAGTATGTAATTTCCGTGCTTGTTATGACTTTTGCGGGGCTTATATGTGTTGTGAATCGTTCTAAACTAATGCTTCATGACCTCTAACTTATAAATTGATTGGCTAAAAGCACATTTGCTTGAGGACAAGCAAATACCAAGTGTAGGGATATTTGATAAGGTTTTAAAATGTACCTTTTTAAGGGGTCGTTTAAGCCCTTATTTGATTACTTTTGTATCCGTTATTACTTAATATCGTTCTTTTTCACTTTTTAGGTATCTTGAAGGCAAAATGCTGGAATGACACTTATTCGGACGAAAAGACGCGAATATACGAAGAAAATGGCCAAAGTCAAGAATCGAGACACTCAGGCTGCTGGAACTGAAGTAGACGGCGTCAGGCACAACTAGTGACGCCTTCGAACAACTTTTGTGACGACTCAGTAGCCAAATTGCTCATTTACAAGTGACGGCTTCATGTTTTAAAAGAGTAGGCGCCGCAACTCGCATCGGCCTAGATTTGATCCAGACGACGCCGAGACTGAAGGGGATGGCGTCACAAGCATAAGGTGACGCCATCGCAAGACTAACGTGGCTAAGACGAAACCCTAATAACGGCGACCCGACGGCGTCACAAATCAAAGGGTGATGCCGTCGCATGTGTAATCTTATATATAGAATCCGAATTTTTTAGTTTTCAGTGTGTAGTCTTTGGGGTAAAAACCTAAACCGAACCAAGGCTGTCTTGTACAGTATTTTAGGGTTCCATACCCTATCTTACATCAAGATAAGTGTTTTACTTCATTAATTCAAGTATGTCTTCAATTAATTATGTGTATGCTTGCATGTTTCCCATGTCTGGCTAATTTACTTGTGTATTTGCTTAGGGAATATGAAACTTAATTATTGAATATTGATTGGTTGTCTCTTATCTTAATTGTTAATGATATAGTATTGCGATAGGTCATTCGTTGTGTAGTTAATGCTTGATTAATCTTTGTGAACCTTAACTTATAGTTACCTAGAGTCATTGTAGGCTAAGCCATCCGAAGAGTACCTTAGTGTTAAGTTTATAAATCCTAGAGATTTTGTAGGCAATAACCTTTGGTAGTTTCAAAGAGTTAGGGATAAACGCATACCCTACGACCTTATACACACAACGCGATTAAGAATAAGGACGTGACAATTCAACCATCAATAGGAGATAATTAAGGAGTAATAAAACCTAAATAAACACATCTTTAAATCATCATACGAGCACACAATAATTAGACACAGACTACCCACTAGATTAGATAATTAGACGAGTAGAGTAAACGGTAGAAATACCAACCCCCCAAATCCAAACCCTATGATTCGTACCTTTCCATTTCCTAAAAAACATAAAAAGATAAAAAATAATCTTCCTCAACCCCAACATTAGCGTAGTAACTTCTCACTAGCATTCCTATTCCCCTAGAGAATGATATCAATTCCCGTGGCTTACCCTAATACTACACTACAACGATTAGGTTTACTGCCTAGGGTGTTGAAAAACTTGCTCGACGAAAAGGAAGTTCCTTTGATCCCGAACGACGCGTGTAGCGTTATCAGAGATCATCGTAGAACCAAAACTATTTAAAGATCCAATGAACCAATTTTAGCCACTTATTTTTTTGTCACACCCCCAAATTACCTGTTTTGCAGCGGAATGGAATACCTGGGGGATGACTGTCATAGCATCACATTTACAGTTATATCGAATCGACCTAAATTGTCGCTTTGAAAATATCGTTTGATTAAGTAAAATAATCAGAGTTTACAAAACATAGGTCCCAAAAGATTTCCAAAGTACCAATACGAGTTTGTTACAATCAAACGATAGTTAAGTGCATAAAATTAATGTGAGACGCGTCGTCACCGCGACTCTATGATAAGTCCATATGCATGCCATGAAGTGTATGCCTTAGATACTTGAGATAAAACATGCTAAAAGTGTCAACACAATGGTTGAGTGAGTTCATAGAGTTTGGTTTATCACGAAAAGCCTTTAAAGAACGTTCATGCAAAGAAAGGCAAAGTTTTTGGTCATTGAGAATAGTCCACAAAGCAAAGGCATTGTAAATCCACTCAGTTCCAAGTCCCGCCCATACAAAACTTGCAACTTGTGTGTTCACAACCCATTGCACAAAATATAGTGTATCTAGTAGTCAAGTATACGTTGTCATAATAGTTCACAATATAGCACCACGTATATAATAATGTATGCCAGGCAAAGCCCCTAGAATAAATAATATGCGTCCCGTAACATAGTGAACGAGAGGTTGGCCGACCTCTAATAGCGCTATCCATAATACCTACTGATAGGAGACTAACAATGCGAATGTATGAACAATACATCATACAACTATTATACATAATTAAGAACGCTCCGAACATGGGAGACTTTGCACGCTCCACCAATAAGGCGAGACTTTAGGTTAAGAACGCTCCGTAACATGGGGAGACGTAATATAAAGTGTGTACGGTTCATTAATACAAATCATAAGTTCATAATTAAGTTCAAGTGTTCCATTCAAAAGTTCGTAATTAAGTTCAAGAGTTTAAGTCGAGTTCAAAAGTTCAAAGCAGTCAAAGAGCTCAAAACATATCAAAAGGTTCAACATAGTTAAACGGTTCAAAATCAAGGAAAGTGGTTCAAATAATAGTGTTCATAACATGGTAATCAATTTAGTTCGGACATAATCTACTTACGAGCATAAAGAGTGAAGCAAAAGATTAACAAGTTCAAGATAGTTCAAACAATATAGTTTAAGTTTAGATTCAACATATAGTTTGCAAAAAATCGAAATTGAAATTAAAATAGTTGAGCATGTATGTCCCCCAAAGAGTTTGTAAAATGATTAAACGAGTTAAAGTGGGGCTACGAACTCACCTGATGCAATGATTATGATGACAAAAGTGGATACACTGAAATGAGGTGCAATCTCTATCTGCAACCTAATATGAATGACATGTTCTAATGTAAGTCATGAAACAATGTCGTGCATGCAAACTCATATGATATCCATACCACTTGTACATTTTTGAAGATGAAGTGTATCGTCGAAATATACGTTTGTGTCATATTGTCAAGTTTATAAAATACTTTACAAGTATTTACATTGAAACAACATCCTATGATAGTCGTTAAGTGATAAATCAAGAAAATATAGTTTTTCGTCGCAAAATAATGTACTTTGATAATTTGTGAAAGTGGCTAAGTGGCCTCGAAAAGCTAGTCGTAAAATAGTGAATATCGAGTGTTAGGAAACAAACTCAATGATTTTAGAAAGCTTATAACATTATCTAAAAGTCATAACACTGAACTTTTATCCATACGAGTTCCGATCATAAAGAAAAATAATGGTGAAGTGAGGTAGTTGAGCTAAAAATGTAGTTTATGGGTAGTTTTCGGGAAAGTTTGAGTGGTCGTATTTAACTCGTTAGAACTCCGTTTGAGGAACGGCTGGTCATTTTGGAAATAGGCCAGGTGAACTAACTTTTACTCAGAGATACTATTTTACCAAAACCAACTCGATTATTGAGAAAAACGGCTCCAAACATGGGTACCCGAAAAGACAGTTTCAACACTTAGAAATATTTTAGTAAAAGCTGATGGAAATAGGTTGTGAACGTCGGTTTTCAAACGCTTGTATCTCGGTCATTATAAGCTCGTTTTCTACAATCTATATATCCTTGGTTTCGTATTAATATATACTAATATATTTTTGATAAGTCGACTCCTCTAGTTTACGTTAAAAACTCGTTTTTGTCCTTAGAAAAACTCTTGACAGCAAGTACTACAAAGAGAAACTCGATAAATTAATACTCGATTATTTAATAAACTCTCTAAGATAATATTTTTTGCCGGTCCCGACTCGGGGATTGGGTGCTAAATTAAAAATTCGCCAAAATTATAAGATAATGCATTTTTGATAATTTCTTTAGACCCCATATAAAATATAAATTAATAATTCCTTATATATAGCATATTACATGAATGATTTATGAAGGTTTCTTGAAAAATGACTCAATTGTCTTTGTTTTTTGTTGAAATCAATTTCCCCTTGAATCTCGTCTCTAATTTTCCTTAGCATGGTAAGAACATCTGGTGTTTTTTTCTCATAGCTCAACAAGAAATTGTTCAATGTGATTGCCGCTTTAATAGCTTCGTTTGAAGTGGGGGCTCCATTGTTGAACTTTCATCATCTTCTTCATCGATATCATCTTTATTAATTCCAATAACGCTTTCAATAATTTCTTCATCAGTCAACAATCGCGGGTAACTACATTTTCTTCTGGGTGAGTCAGAACATCTTCGACAACCATTGCATTGCGATAACCTAACTCTTTGATCAAATTCTGGAGTTCTTGAGTGCTTTCACCACCTTCATCTGAGTTCTCAAAAGTCATGTTATCTGTTGATCGAAGTTTACAATGACGAAAGCAGTTCGCAATTGTATTTGCACGAACATCCATAGTCCATGCTGAAATTGCAAGATTCATTGCATCTAATACATTTATTTTTGCTGGATTTGGAACCCCTAATTCATAACCCTCCAACTACATTCTACTATAAATTAATAAAATATTAATTAATATATAAATTAATAATTATTAATTTATCGATTAATTAATAACTCTTTTAATTAATAAATTTTGGTGGTCCCAAGTGTATTATATTATAGAGTTTTTACTGTATTCCAGAAAATTAGTTTTCGTCGTTAAACTTGAAAATAGCGTATCTTTTTCGTTATAAACCCGTTTTAACCCGTTCAAGCGGCCACGGTTTAGTTTTTAAGTCTATTTTTTGAAAATATAAGCCAAAATAATCCACAACCCATCGAAATTTCCAGATTTTATAAAATAGGACAGCCCTTAATTATATGTTGTCGAAAATGATTTTTCTAGTTCAAAGCTTGTACTAAACCCTTCCAATCAACACCAAAACTATTCTAAACCTACCATATACCTTCTTAGGGTGTCATGGGTTCCTAAACTTCACCAAAATGATAAGGTTCAAAGGAATACCAATAGGATAATTTAAACTCATATTAAGTAGTAAAAACAAGTAAAAGTGGTATGGATCATAGTATATTTGCATGTTTTTCTAATAGAATCATAAAAATAGATCAATTAATAGTATGAAATATTAGAAAAAATAATTAGAAGCTTACTTGAGTGATTGAAGAGTTTTTGAAACTAGAAACTTAATTAATCTATAGGTTTTTATTTCAAAACCTTAAAATAGATTACTAATAGGACTTGTTTAACACTTGATCTTGAAAAATTATGGATTCTTCTTCTTGATCATGCCATGGCCGAACCACAAGGATGAGCAAGAGAGGTTCTTGCTATTTTCACCTTAAAACATATGTTTGTATGTTTATTATTTTCATGAAATCAAATGTATGTATTGGAAATATCTGGCCACAAGGGCATTTTGGTAATTTAAGTAGCAAAGATAAATTTTGTTACATCTTGTGACTAGGGGGCGGCAATGGGTTAAGGGATATGAATTTGGTGCATTTTTGATGATTTAAATGTGTATAAAGTTATGTAATATGTATATTTTGTACATATAATTAGTTATTAAGTGTATCGTTAGTTAGAAATATATTTTAACAGAACGAGATAAAATATGTCGATGTCATAAAAATTATAAAATTACATTTCTCGTAAATATTGGGTGAATAAATAATTATCGAATAGAATTTATTACGAAAACGTCAGAATATATATATATATATATATATATATATATATATATATATATATATATATATATATATATATATATATATATATATATATATATATATATATATATATATATATATATATATATATATATATATATATAACAATATATATACAAAATAAATTCAAAAAAGGGTAAACTAACAATGTAATTTTTATAGCTTTAAAATGAGTATAAAAATATATTTGAAACAATTGTTGGACGTGTCGGATCAATTATTCAAAATAAGTGGTCGTGCGATAGCGTTTATTTAATAAATAAATATACGTTAATGAAATATGCAAACACATGCATGAACTAATATGGAAATGATGTTACTGATGATATGTAGACTAACTCTAGTCTATATGAAATGTTCTTAATGATGTTCCATTAATACGTAACCTAACCTTCACGGTTACGCGAATTCGATACTCATAAACCTAGTTTACAAAAATGATGAATAATAATCGTGAATATAAATTTTTCTCCGGGAATGAATACAATTTTATGAATAGTAAAATTTTGAAATAACCTCTCAAAATATCAAATCGACTTCAAAAACGATGAATTGTAAATGATGAATAGTAAAAAAAAATTCAAAGTTTGTAAAATGACCTGAAATTGAGAATTGTGACATTCTTCCCCTGTTAGAGGAATCACGTCCTCGTGATTCAATTATTGATAACTATAGTCCGATCCTCGACAAGGGTTCTAAAAGTTTATGCTCGTGCGTAGTCTAAGTGATTATGCCAATGTTCATGTATATGGGTTTCTCATCCAACTTGGTACTTTCTGGTGCTATCGTGACTATATCCCATTCTAAAGCCATGCTCTCTTATGGTTAGGTTTGATGAGGCAAACTTTCCCATTCTCGAGCATAACCCCCAAAAGACTTTTAGGTAACCGATTTTTACTTAATCTCACAACTCATCAAACAAAAACTATCATGAGATTAGGCTAAATCGGTTTGAGTAACAACTTGACTCTTAGCTTGATTTTCGCAACTCATCAGACAAGAATTGTCACTAGAATCAAGCTAGGAAACAAGTGGTTTTGAAGAAAGTCTTTTGAAAATTTAGCTCAATTATGGAATTGCTTACACATATAAGACTGATACTCCATTCGTTGCATGATTCTTCCTGAATTAGACATAGGTGATCAGGCTATGTATAATTTAGGAGTATTAAAGAAATGCTTGGACTAATCGACTCATATTGTCACACCCCCAAATTACCTGTTTTGCAGCGGAATGGAATTCCTGGGGATTGACTGCCATAGCATCACAGTTACAGATATATTGAACGACCAAAAGTGTCGTTTGGAAAACACATCGTTTGATTTTATAAAACCATCAGAGTTTACAAAGTGTAGGTCCCAAATGAAATTTAACTTGTGCGGAAATAAGTTTGTTACAATTCAAACGATGTTTTAATGTGCGTAAAACCCAGTGAGAGCGCGTCACCCACCGCTGACTCTAAGATGTGTCCACATGCATGCCATGAAGTGTATGCCTTAGATACCTGAGATAAAACATGCTAAAAGTGTCAACACAAAGGTTGAGTGAGTTCATAGAGTTTGTGTTGAAATGTAAAGCCTTTCAAAATCGTTTATGCAGCAAAGGCATTGTAAATCCACTCAGTTCCAAGTTCCGCCCATACAAAACTTGCAACCTGTGTGTTCACAACCCACTGCCAAAATATGTAGAGTTAATGTTAAAACACATGATGTCAAATGAATTTACAAAATAGTGCATAACTTAATGTATCCATAGTTACTTGACATAATTATACCAAAACATTTAGTTCAATGAAAATCCCAAGACATTCAGCTCAATAATAATCCCAAGACATTCAGCTCAATGATAATCCCAAGACATTCAGCTCAATGATAATCCCAAGACATTCAGCTCAATGATAATCCCAAGACATTCAGCTCAATGATAATCCCAAGACATTCAGTTCCATGATTTATGATATAGGGTATGACTAAACATTCATTCAGGTTAAGCGAGGTGTAGTTTCAAATAATCATGATAGTCATAAAAATAGTTGAGCATGTATCTCCCTCAAAGAGTTTAATAAAAGCATTAAAACAATTGAAAATGGGGCTATGAAAACTCACTTGATGAATTGGTATGATGACAAGAGTGAGTACACCGAGATGTAGTGTGATACTTTAACCTTGACCTATTGTGAATGATATGATACGTAATGAGTTATGATGTAATGTTATGCATGCATTTCGTATGTTATTTATACCATTTGTGAGTTTTGAAAATAATACTCTTCGTCGAAAAATACTCTTTTGACGTCTTGACCATTCTTAAATTACTTTGCAAGTGTTTACGTCAAAATGTCATCCTACAATAGTTTCTTAATGATTTATTGTGAAATTATAACTTTTCGTCGTAAAATAATGTCGTTGGAAATTTCATAAAAGTGACAAAAATGGCCTCGAAAAGCTAGTCGTTACAAATCCGTTTTCTACGTATTATACGTCCTTAGCTTCGTATCAAAGTATACTAATATATTTTTGATAAGTCGAAATAATTTATAACGCTTAAGACTCGTTTTTGACTCGTACAAAACAAAAACAGTTTGCTGAAATTTTCAGGAAATATATATTTCGTCGTCAAACTTGAAAAATTCATAACTTCTTCGTTATAGCTCCGTTTTAATCCGTTCAAGCGGCCACGGATTCGTTTTAAAGTATATTTTCTAAATATTTAGGCCAAAAAGTTATGTCTACTGTCGGATTTTCCAGAATTACAAAATAAGATCAGACCCTTTATACGACTTGTCAAAATGAATTTTTCTCGTACTAAACCTATTCCAATCCCTTCAAAACAACTCCAAAGCTATTCTAATCCTACCATACACCTTCTTAGGGTGTCATGGGTTCCTAGACATCATCAAGACCAATATATAACAAGGGATAATTATAGGATGACTTATATATATAAAACTCTTAAAAACAATGTAAAAATGGTATAAATATCCATAAGTCTTGCATGCTTTGCTCAAAAATGATGAAATAAATATGAAATGATAATGAAAGATGTAAAATGAAAATGATATGCTTACTAGTTACTTGATGAGGTTTATGGACAAAAGGTTTTTCCTAATCACTTGAGGTTTGTATTACAAAACCTTAACAACAAATGATACTAGTGTGTAATTATATTTGTCTTGAAAACTTGGAGTGATCCTTTCTTTGATCCCTTGGCTGCCGTATATTTTGAGAGAAAAGCAAGATGGAAACTTGGTCTAGTTTTGCAAATGAAAAAGAAATGAAGTATATGAATAATAATGTATATGTATAAGAGATATTTGCAAGACAAGATCCACAATTTAGGGGGAGTTGATGGGGGGCTTGGGTTAGCTAGTTTATTATTATTATTATTTTTTTTTTATTTATCTTGTAAGAAAAATGTGTAAGTAAAATGAATTAAGTAAAGATAATTTGTAACTTGTATATATTTTTGGAGCTTTTAGGGTAGCGTTGGCTAAAAATAAATTTTAACGGATCAAAGTAAAGTATATTGAGATCATATAAATTGTAAAAATACATTTCTTGTAAAATTTGAGTGATACAATAATTATCGTGTAGTTTTTAAGAAAAGCGTCGTAATAATATAAATTTAACGATTTATATACAAAATAAATTTAAAACACTAGGTAAACTCAAAATATTATTTTTATAAACTAAATGTAAGTATAAAAATATGTCGGGATAGTTTTTGGAAGTATCGGATTAAATGTTCAAAATAATAACTTACGCGATAGCGTTTATTTAATATGAATTTATTCGTTTAATGTGAAATGCAAAAATCATGAATGAACTAACATGATGCAAATGATGTTAATGAAATGTAGACTAAACTTAGTCTATATGAAATGTTCGTGATGATATGATCATGAATTCGCCGCTAAACCATTAAGGTTACGCTGAATTTGGAACCACCGTAAACCTAGTTTACGATAAATGATGAAATTGTGAAACGTGAATTGTTTTGAGAAATGACCTGAAAGTACGAGTTGTCACATTCGCCCAACCAAAAATTGAATTCAGATCCCGAATTCACCCATGTTGTTCTCTCGGTTTAGGGTTTGATGTGGCAAACTTTCCCATTCTCGAGCAAAACCTTCAAAAGACTTTTAGGTAACCGATTTTTACTTAATCTCACAACTCATCAAACAAGAACTGTCATGAGATTAGGCTAAATCGGTTTGAGTAACGGGTCTTTTGAAAATTTGGCTCGGTCATGGAATTGCTTACACATATAAGCCTACTACTCCCTTCATTGCATGATTCTTCCTGAATTAGACATAGGTGATCGGGCTATGTATAATTTAGGAGTAACTATGCAATGCTTGGACTAATCGACTCATATGATGTTTGGTATTAAGTCATAAACCCGCATGTACAATGAGTATGCACTTATGATGAAATGATGAGATGCTATGATGATGTAGTTATAGTCTAGGGTCAATGATGCAACCTAGTTCTCTATAACCGAAGCTCTGATACCAATCTGTCACACCCCCAAATTACCTGTTTTGCAGCGGAATGGAATTCCTGGGGATTGACTGTCATAGCATCACAGTTACAGATATATTGAACGACCAAAAGTGTCGTTTGGAAAACACATCGTTTGATTTTATAAAACCATCAGAGTTTACAAAGTGTAGGTCCCAAATGAAATTTAACTTGTGCGGAAATAAGTTTGTTACAATTCAAACGATGTTTTTAAAGTGCGTAAAACCCCAGTGAGACGCGTCGTCACCGCGACTCTAAGATGTGTCCACATGCATGCCATGAAGTGTATGCCTTAGATACCTGAGATAAAACATGCTAAAAGTGTCAACACAAAGGTTGAGTGAGTTCATAGAGTTTGTGTTGAAATGTAAAGCCTTTCAAAATCGTTTATGCAGCAAAGGCATTGTAAATCCACTCAGTTCCAAGTTCCGCCCATACAAAACTTGCAACCTGTGTGTTCACAACCCACTGCCAAAATATGTAGAGTTAATGTTCAAACACATGATGTCAAATGAATTTACAAAATAGTGCATAACTTAATGTATCCATAGTTACTTGACATAATTATACCAAAACATTTAGTTCAATGAAAATCCCAAGACATTCAGCTCAATAATAATCCCAAGACATTCAACTCAATGATAATCCCAAGACATTCAGCTCAATGATAATCCTAAGACATTCAGCTCAATGATAATCCCAAGACATTCAGCTCAATGATAATCCCAAGACATTCAACTCAATGATAATCCCAAGACATTCAGTTCCATGATTTATGATATAGGATATGACTAAACATTCATTCAGTTAAGAGGTAGTTTCAAATAATCATGATAGTCATAAAATAGTTGAGCATGTATCTCCCCAAAGAGTTTAATAAAAGCATTAAAACAATTGAAAATGGGGCTATGAAAACTCACTTGATGAATTGGTATGATGACAAGAGTGAGTACACCGAGATGTAGTGTGATACTTTAACCTTGACCTATTGTGAATGATATGATACGTAATGAGTTATGATGTAATGTTATGCATGCATTTCGTATGTTATTTATACCATTTGTGAGTTTTGAAAATAATACTCTTCGTCGAAAAATACTCTTTTGACGTCTTGACCATTCTTAAATTACTTTGCAAGTGTTTACGTCAAAATGTCATCCTACAATAGTTTCTTAATGATTTATTGTGAAATTATAACTTTTCGTCGTAAAATAATGTCGTTGGAAATTTCATAAAAGTGACAAAAATGGCCTCGAAAAGCTAGTCGTTACAAATCCGTTTTCTACGTATTATACGTCCTTAGCTTCGTATCAAAGTATACTAATATATTTTTGATAAGTCGAAATAATTTATAACGCTTAAGACTCGTTTTTGACTCGTACAAAACAAAAACAGTTTGCTGAAATTTTCAGGAAATATATATTTCGTCGTCAAACTTGAAAAATTCATAACTTCTTCGTTATAGCTCCTTTTAAATCCGTTCAAGCGGCGTTTCGTTTTTTTAAAGTATATTTTCTAAATATCTAGGCCAAAAAGTTATGTCTACTGTCGGATTTTCCAGAATTACAAAATAAGATCAGACCCTTTATACGACTTGTCAAAATGAATTTTTCTCGTACTAAACCTATTCCAATCCCTTCAAAACAACTCCAAAGCTATTCTAATCCTACCATACACCTTCTTAGGGTGTCATGGGTTCCTAAACATCATCAAGACCAATATATAACAAGGGATAATTATAGGATGACTTATATATATAAAACTCTTAAAAACAATGTAAAAATGGTATAAATATCCATAAGTCTTGCATGCTTTGCTCAAAAATGATGAAATAAATATGAAATGATAATGAAAGATGTAAAATGAAAATGATATGCTTACTAGTTACTTGATGAGGTTTATGGACAAAAGGTTTTTCCTAATCACTTGAGGTTTGTATTACAAAACCTTAACAACAAATGATACTAGTGTGTAATTATATTTGTCTTGAAAACTTGGAGTGATCCTTTCTTTGATCCCTTGGCTGCCGTATATTTTGAGAGAAAAGCAAGATGGAAACTTGGTCTAGTTTTGCAAATGAAAAAGAAATGAAGTATATGAATAATAATGTATATGTATAAGAGATATTTGCAAGACAAGATCCACAATTTAGGGGGAGTTGATGGGGGGCTTGGGTTAGCTAGTTTATTATTATTATTATTATTTTTTTTTTATTTATCTTGTAAGAAAAATGTGTAAGTAAAATGAATTAAGTAAAGATAATTTGTAACTTGTATATATTTTTGGAGCTTTTAGGGTAGCGTTGGCTAAAAATAAATTTTAACGGATCAAAGTAAAGTATATTGAGATCATATAAATTGTAAAAATACATTTCTTGTAAAATTTGAGTGATACAATAATTATCGTGTAGTTTTTAAGAAAAGCGTCGTAATAATATAAATTTAACGATTTATATACAAAATAAATTTAAAACACTAGGTAAACTCAAAATATTATTTTTATAAACTAAATGTAAGTATAAAAATATGTCGGGATAGTTTTTGGAAGTATCGGATTAAATGTTCAAAATAATAACTTACGCGATAGCGTTTATTTAATATGAATTTATTCGTTTAATGTGAAATGCAAAAATCATGAATGAACTAACATGATGCAAATGATGTTAATGAAATGTAGACTAAACTTAGTCTATATGAAATGTTCGTGATGATATGATCATGAATTCGCCGCTAAACCATTAAGGTTACGCGAATTTGGAACACGTAAACCTAGTTTACGATAAATGATGAAATTGTGAAACGTGAATTGTTTTGAGAAATGACCTGAAAGTACGAGTTGTCACATTCGCCCAACCAAAAAGGAATTCAGTCCCTGAATTCATTCCATGTTGTTCTCTACGGTTTAGGGTTTGATGTGGCAAACTTTCCCATTCTCGAGCAAAACCTTCAAAAGACTTTTAGGTAACCGATTTTTACTTAATCTCACAACTCATCAAACAAGAACTGTCATGAGATTAGGCTAAATCGGTTTGAGTAACGGGTCTTTTGAAAATTTGGCTCGGTCATGGAATTGCTTACACATATAAGCCTACTACTCCCTTCATTGCATGATTCTTCCTGAATTAGACATAGGTGATCAGGCTATGTATAATTTAGGAGTAACTATGCAATGCTTGGACTAATCGACCCATATGATGTTTGGTATTAAGTCATAAACCCGCATGTACAATGAGTATGCACTTATGATGAAATGATGAGATGCTATGATGATGTAGTTATAGTCTAGGGTCAATGATGCAACCTAGTTCTCTATAACCGAAGCTCTGATACCAATCTGTCACTCCCCCAAATTACCTGTTTTGTGGAATGGAATTCTGGGGATTGATCGTCATAGCATCACAGATTCTAGATATATTGAACGACCAAAAGTGTCGTTTGGAAAACACATCGTTTGATTTTATAAAACCATCAGAGTTTACAAAGTGTAGGTCCCAAATGAAATTTAACTTGCGGAAATAAGTTTGTTACAATTCAAACGATGTTTTAAAGTGCGTAAAACCCCAGTGAGACGCGTCGTCACCGCGACTCTAAGATGTGTCCACATGCATGCCATGAAGTGTATGCCTTAGATACCTGAGATAAAACATGCTAAAAGTGTCAACACAAAGGTTGAGTGAGTTCATAGAGTTTGTGTTGAAATGTAAAGCCTTTCAAAATCGTTTATGCAGCAAAGGCATTGTAAATCCACTCAGTTCCAAGTTCCGCCCATACAAAACTTGCAACCTGTGTGTTCACAACCCACTGCCAAAATATGTAGAGTTAATGTTCAAACACATGATGTCAAATGAATTTACAAAATAGTGCATAACTTAATGTATCCATAGTTACTTGACATAATTATACCAAAACATTTAGTTCAATGAAAATCCCAAGACATTCAGCTCAATAATAATCCCAAGACATTCAGCTCAATGATAATCCCAAGACATTCAGCTCAATGATAATCCTAAGACATTCAGCTCAATGATAATCCCAAGACATTCAGCTCAATGATAATCCCAAGACATTCAGCTCAATGATAATCCCAAGACATTCAGTTCCATGATTTATGATATAGGATATGACTAAACATTCAGTTCAGTTAAGCAGGTAGTTTCAAATAATCATGATAGTCATAAAAATAGTTGAGCATGTATCTCCCCCAAAGAGTTTAATAAAAGCATTAAAACAATTGAAAATGGGGCTATGAAAACTCACTTGATGAATTGGTGTGATGACAAGAGTGAGTACACCGAGATGTAGTGTGATACTTTAACCTTGACCTATTGTGAATGATATGATACGTAATGAGTTATGATGTAATGTTATGCATGCATTTCGTATGTTATTTATACCATTTGTGAGTTTTGAAAATAATACTCTATCGTCGAAAAATACTCTTTTGACGTCTTGACCATTCTTAAATTACTTTGCAAGTGTTTACGTCAAAATGTCATCCTACAATAGTTTCTTAATGATTTATTGTGAAATTATAACTTTTCGTCGTAAAATAATGTCGTTGGAAATTTCATAAAAGTGACAAAAATGGCCTCGAAAAGCTAGTCGTTACAAATCCGTTTTCTACGTATTATACGTCCTTAGCTTCGTATCAAAGTATACTAATATATTTTTGATAAGTCGAAATAATTTATAACGCTTAAGACTCGTTTTTGACTCGTACAAAACAAAAACAGTTTGCTGAAATTTTCAGGAAATATATATTTCGTCGTCAAACTTGAAAAATTCATAACTTCTTCGTTATAGCTCCGTTTTAATCCGTTCAAGCGGCCACGGTTTCGTTTTAAAGTATATTTTCTAAATATCTAGGCCAAAAAGTTATGTCTACTGTCGGATTTTCCAGAATTACAAAATAAGATCAGACCCTTTATACGACTTGTCAAAATGAATTTTTCTCGTACTAAACCTATTCCAATCCCTTCAAAACAACTCCAAAGCTATTCTAATCCTACCATACACCTTCTTAGGGTGTCATGGGTTCCTAGACATCATCAAGACCAAAATATATCAAGGGGATAATTATAGGATGACTTTATATATATAAAACTCTTAAAACAATGTAAAATGGTATAAATATCCATAAGTCTTGCATGCTTTGCTCAAAAATGATGAAATAAATATGAAATGATAATGAAAGATGTAAAATGAAAATGATATGCTTACTAGTTACTTGATGAGGTTTATGGACAAAAGGTTTTTCCTAATCACTTGAGGTTTGTATTACAAAACCTTAACAACAAATGATACTAGTGTGTAATTATATTTGTCTTGAAAACTTGGAGTGATCCTTTCTTTGATCCCTTGGCTGGATATTTTGAGAGAAAAGCAAGATGGAAACTTGGTCTAGTTTTGCAAATGAAAAAGAAATGAAGTATATGAATAATAATGTATATGTATAAGAGATATTTGCAAGACAAGATCCACAATTTAGGGGGAGTTGATGGGGGGCTTGGGTTAGCTAGTTTATTATTATTATTATTATTATTTTTTTATTTATCTTGTAAGAAAAATGTGTAAGTAAAATGAATTAAGTAAAGATAATTTGTAACTTGTATATATTTTTGGAGCTTTTAGGGTAGCGTTGGCTAAAAATAAATTTTAACGGATCAAAGTAAAGTATATTGAGATCATATAAATTGTAAAAATACATTTCTTGTAAAATTTGAGTGATATAATAATTATCGTGTAGTTTTAAGAAAAGCGTCGTAATAATATAAATTTAACGATTTATATACAAAATAAATTTAAAACACTAGGTAAACTCAAAATATTGTTTTTATAAACTAAATGTAAGTATAAAAATATGTCGGGATAGTTTTTGGAAGTATCGGATTAAATGTTCAAAATAATAACTTACGCGATAGCGTTTATTTAATATGAATTTATTCGTTTAATGTGAAATGCAAAAATCATGAATGAACTAACATGATGCAAATGATGTTAATGAAATGTAGACTAAACTTAGTCTATATGAAATGTTCGTGATGATATGATCATGAATTCGCCGCTAAACCATTAAGGTTACGCGAATTTGGAACACGTAAACCTAGTTTACGATAAATGATGAAATTGTGAAACGTGAATTGTTTTGAGAAATGACCTGAAAGTACGAGTTGTCACACATATGATCTTTGGTGTTGAGTCAACTGATGTTAAAATTGTGATAGGGGATGTCAAGGCATTCTCCACTTTGGGGTCTGAAGAAAGGATAATGGAATGGGTATCTGAAGACATCTATGTGAAATGAAAGTAAATAACTCGCATAATGTGCGTATAAAACCGCATGTATAATGAGTATGCACTTATAATGATATGATGAGATGCTATGATGATGTAGTTATAGTCTAGGGTCAATGATACAACCTAGTTCTCTATAACTCTTGCCCTTATTTTTTTGTCACACCACCAAATTACCTGTTTTGCAGCGGAATGGAATACCTGGGGGATGACTGTCATAGCATCAAAGTTACAGTTATATCGAACGACCTAAAGTATCATTTTGAAAATATCGTTTGATTAAGTAAAATAATCAGAGTTTACAAAACATAGGTCCCAAAAGATTTCCAAAGTACCAATACGAGTTTGTTACAATCAAACGATAGTTAAGTGCATAAAATTCATGTGAGACGCGTCGTCACCGTGACTCTATGATAAGTCCATATGCATGCCATGAAGTGTATGCCTTAGATACCTGAGATAAAACATGCTAAAAGTGTCAACACAATGGTTGAGTGAGTTCATAGAGTTTGGTTTATCATGAAAAGCCTTTAAAGAACGTTCATGCAGCAAAGGCAAAGTTTTTGGTCATTGAGAATAGTCCACAAAGCAAAGGCATTGTAAATCCACTCAGTTCCAAGTCCCGCCCATACAAAACTTGCAACCTGTGTGTTCACAACCCGTTGCACAAAATATAGTGTATCTAGTAGTCAAGTATACGTTGTCATAATAGTTCACAATATAGCACCACGTATATAATAATGTATGCCAGGCAAAGCCCCTAGAATAAATAATATGCGTCCCGTAACATAGTGAACGAGAGGTTGGCCGACCTCTAATAGCGCTATCCATACTGCCTACTGATAGGAGACTAACAATGCGAATGTACGAACAATACATCATACAACTATTATACATAAATAAGAACGCTCCGAACATGGGAGACTTTACACGCTCCACCAATAAGGCGAGACTTTAGGTTAAGAACGCTCCGTAACATGGGGAGACGTAATATAAAGTGTGTATGGTTCATTAATACAAATCATAAGTTCATAATTAAGTTCAAGTGCTCCATTTTAAAGTTCGTAATTAAGCTCAAGAGTTTAAGTCGAGTTCAAAAGTTCAAAGTAGTCAAAGAGCTCAAAACATATCAAAAGGTTCAAAATAGTCAAAGGGTTCAAAATCATGGAAAGTTGTTCAAATAATAGTGTTCATAACATAGTAATCAATTTAGTTCGGACATAATCTACTTACGAGCATAAAGAGTGAAACAAAATATTTACAAGTTCATGATAGTTCAAACAATATAGTTTAAGTTTAGATTCAACATATAGTTTGCAAATAATCGAAATTGAAATTAAAATAGTTGAGCATGCATCTCCCCCAAAGAGTTTGTAAAATGATTAAACGAGTAAAAGTGGGGCTACGAACTCACCTGATGCAATGATTATGATGACAAAAGTGGATACACTGAAATGAGGTGCAATCTCTATCTGCAACCTAATATGAATGATATGTTCTAATGTAAGTCATGAAACAATGTCGTGCATGCAAACTCATATGATATCCATACCACTTGTACATTTTTGAAGATGAAGTGTATCGTCGAAATATACGTTTGTGTCATATTGTCAAGTTTATAAAATACTTTACAAGTATTTACATTGAAACAACATCCTATAATAGTCGTTAAGTGATAAATCAATAAAATATAGTTTTTCGTCGCACAATAATGTACTTTGATAATTCGTGAAAGTGGCTAAGTGGCCTCGAAAAGCTAGTCGTAAAATAGTGAATATCGAGTGTTAGGAAACAAACTCAATGATTTTAGAAAGCTTATAACATTATCTAAAAGTCATAACACTGAACTTTTATCCATACGAGTTCCGATCATAAAGAAAAATAATGGTGAAGTGAGGTAGTTGAGCTAAAAATGTAGTTTATGGGTAGTTTTCGGGAAAGTTTGAGTGGTCTTATTTAACTCGTTAGAAATCCGTTTGAGGAAAGGGTGTTCATTTTGGAAAATAGGCCGGGTGAACTAACTTTTACTCAGAGATACTATTTTACCAAAACCAACTCGATCATTGAGAAAAACGACTCCAAACATGGGTACCTGAAAAGACAGTTTCAACACTTAGAAATATTTTAGTAAAAGCTGATGGAAACAGGTTGTGAACGTCGGTTTTCAAATGCTTGTATCTCGGTCATTATAAGCTCGTTTTCTACGATCTATATATCCTTGGTTTCGTGTTAATATATACTAATATATTTTTGATAAGTAGACTCCTCTAGTTTATGTTAAAAACTCGTTTTTGTCCTTAGAAAAACCCTTGACAGCAAGTATTATTCCAGAAAATTAGTTTTCGTCGTTAAACTTGAAAATAGCGTATCTTTTTCGTTATAAACCCGTTTTAACCCGTTCAAGCGGCCACGGTTTCGTTTTTAAGTCTATTTTCTGAAAATATAAGCCAAAATAATCCACAACCCATCGAAATTTCCAGATTTTATAAAATAGGACAGCCTTAATTATATGTTGTCGAAAATGATTTTTCTAGTTCAAAGCTTGTACTAAACCCTTCCAATCAACACCAAAACTATTCTAAACCTACCATACACCTTCTTAGGGTGTCATGGGTTCCTAAACTTCACCAAAATGATAAGGTTCAGGAATACTAATAGGATAATTTAAACTCATATTAAGTAGTAAAAACAAGTAAAAGTGGTATGGATCATAGTATATTTGCATGTTTTTCTAATAGAATCATAAAAATAGATCAAGTAATAGTATGAAAGATTAGGAAAAATCATTAGAAGCTTACTTTAGTGATTGAAGAGTTTTTGGAACTAGAAACTTAATTAATCTATAGGTTTTTATCTTTCAGCAGACGGGCAATTCAATATACTTTCGACAAACATTTTTTTCAATTTTTATTTTCAGGAAAAATCACATGTGATTCCATAAATCACATGTGTTTTGTGATACAAATTATATGTGATCTTTCCATACGTAACTGAAAAAAATTAAAAAAAAAAAGTTCAAAAGTATTTAGAAGTGCCAATCTATAAATAGATGATTTAATTCTCGTAGTGATGGTATAATTCGTTTTGCATAACGATTAACAGTTTGCGAGATATATATATATATATATATCTATATATTATATATAAGAGGAGGCATGCCACATAAAATGCCACTTGGCATCCCATAATGCCATGTCATATTTCCATGTCATCACATTTAATGCCACCTAATCACATAAATTTTGAATTAAAAATCGGATTTCAAGTTTGTAAAAATAATAGCGGCAAGGATCGAACTTGAGATGTGTACTAATATTAATAAATATCTAAACCACCAGAGCAACCCAACTTTTGTTATTCAGTTTCCTAAATCAAATCTGATAAACATATGGAACAACTTTTGAAAATCAGTATACATTTATAAACTGAATGCATATTCAATAAACGCAATGCAAAAACCTAATTCTGTATCACTCTCTCAATAAAAAAAAACTCTTCATACCATCGATCTCTATCTCCATCTTCGTTTATAATTATCATTAAAAAAACCCTAAACCTAAATTGTTGAGAATAAGAGACGATTCCATGCAAGGGTGTGATTTGAAGCCAAGCCCATCAATTCTAAGGAGTAGACACCATAATAATAATCATCATCATCATCATAAGATAATCTAAGGTATGATTTGAAGCCAACCCAATGTATCCACCAAGATTGTAAGTTGTATATTTTTTTAAAGATAATTCAACCCTTGATGATTTACAGTTCGATTTTGTATATCAATTGCTTTTATGTGTTTTATGTTTTTGGTACATAGAATGTGGTAATTACCGCCTGTTTGTGTGAGATTAGGAGTAAGGATTCAAGTAGAAGCTTGAAGATTTAATAATATGTATGTTCTTATGATTTAAGTATAGTTTTTCTATAAATGGCTATTTATGAATTTTATGTGATGTTTAGTTTTGTGATTTTAGGTATCTAGAAAAATGTTCGAACACGAAGTCGAACTTCAGTTGGAGGTGTTTAGATATGTGGTTGGTAATGAATCTGCCACCTTATACACAGGTTCGATTTAAGTGTCGGTTTTACCATTCGGGCTTCTTCTTACATTTAATGTTTTCGTCCACCTGCCGACATACCTATATGTTGTAATTGTGTTCTCCATAACATAGAACACCTGTCGGGTTTCGAATTTGCCATGCACGCCTGTTTGCCAGATAACTCAAGGTTAGGCGCAATCTTGCTAGGTTTCTGTCCTTAAGATTTATGTTGTCTAAAAGCTTTTGTTTGTCTAACCTTTTCTAATGAATTTGTCCCAGACATCATGGTCTGTCCTTCTAAAACGATTGAGGAAAATGTTTCTCAAACATCAGCGCATCCTTCGGCAACCACCGGTAACTAAACCTTAGTTACTTTCACTTATTGTTTAAGCTTACTAGGGAACCTGCCATTGTAACATACAGGTGTTCTAAAGTTTATGAAGCTCATTATGTTGCTCATGATTGTGGTATACACAATCAACATGCTGTTTTCAACCAGCGTTGATGTAGAAGTTAAGCACTTACATTTCATAATAATAATATATTCTATAACAGAGAATGAACGTGGCCCTGCAAATTTTCAAAACACGACACAAGGAGCGGTAAATCCATGTGAGAATCATTTTCTATGGATTTATGTACTTAGAGTTTGGTCATTTTAGCCATTGCTTTTTATTAAGGTTGTTACTGTAATGTGTTCTTAGATAGTTTTACCACGTTAAGACGCCCTCTTAATGAGCCTCTGAGGCGACAATCAGCAGCTGCAGCTTCTCGCACAGGTAATTGCATTATGTTGGTCAAATCCCATTTACTTGATATGTGCCTTCTGTTACTGCGATAAGTTTTTATTTCTCATATGTTTTTTGTTAACGTATTTACATTGTAAACACTATGATAAATAATTTCAAGGTATGTACATACATACTCTGCCTTCCATTTAGGTTCCTGTGATCATACATTGAGACCATCGAGACCATGCTTTTTGAAGCAGAGCAAAGAAAGAGATCGACCAGGTTTTTTTGTTGTTGTCCTGTTTGTTTTTTGAGAAAAGGTAAATAAATAGAAAAACACACCCTATAATTGTATAGGGTACACCACCACATCAGCTAAAATAATATGTGGCAAGTCAATAAAATTAACCTTTTAGATAAAACACGACTGCGGCTTCAGCTATTCACCAACATCTCTGCTACTGCGGCCTACATAGTCATAACCTTGATTCCAAAAGCCACGGACATATTAAAACTAACGACGTGACAGTTTCCTTCAAAGCTAAACCATCAAGCCCAACCTCACAAAGTGAAGCATCAAACGCATGTATTCAAACAGTGGTCCAATGGGCTAATGAACCAAACTAGCATAAAGGCACATAAAATTTTTTAGAGACCAACAGCCACCAAGAACTTCTTCCTACTCACTGGTTCCTCATGCAACTCGACAACCTCTTTCACCTTTTCAAAAAGCTCCTCAAGCTTATTCATACCAAATTTTTGACAATCCAGTGGCCTTTTATATCGTTGCTGATAGATTGCCTCAAAACGACCCAAGAAAATCCTACACGAATAACATACTAAAATCTCCTGCAATTCATACCTAAACTGGTTGAGAATTTCAGTGCTTCTCTCATCCCGCTGTTCAAAAACAATTATTTCATATTCAGAAAACTCATATGAAGATCCACGTGCAACTCCCGTGTTTACTTCCTAAACACCTTTTCCTTTCCTATCATGCTTTACAATAGTCTGAGTCGAGCATTTCTTAAGTAATACGAGTTTTTTCTGCCCCTGACCTTCAACGCAAATCACATCACTCATCTTTTTCAGAAGATTCATTAGCTTTAAGGTTCCATACTCTGAAACATAGAGGGTTCTGCCGAAACTTTTTTGGTAATCGGAAGGAAGCCGTCCAAGTGGTATTTGACCACCGAATGATTCCAGAAGCTTCAAAAATTGGCCCTTTAAACCATTCAAATCTCTAGGCTGTACCCACATCACATCATTTGAGTTCTGTTCAGAAGAAGACTGTGACTTCATTGAAGTCTCTCTATAAACAATTGCTTCTTCTTCATTGGCACCAACATCAGGTTGGACCATCGGTCGAGTTCTTGCCGGTGGGACAGGTGGCACAAACCCTACACCACGAACAACACTAGACCAATCCCATACATAACTCCCCGCATTACTCAAAGCATACGAGACACCAACTCCAGACGGAATCACAGGAATCACAGTATATCCATGTTGACCAAGTACATGAAGTGCATGAGAAAAGTCAACGTCATCGGAAATCAACATAATTATAGCCGGTGGAGGATTATCAAGAGCAAATAAAAACATATCAACCAATATCGCTTTATCAGCAGCATCTTTTCTCCCATTCGGTACATCTATAAGCTTCACACCCGTCCTTTGGCAACCTTCTCTTAACCTCGGAACCCATTAAAGTCTCCATATGCAGAGATCATATTAACAACTCCTTTAATAACAGGATGGACACGTAACGCCATTCTTATATTGGCTGCCACATCTTCTGCGCGTACGTCACTAGGAACAGGTGAATTCTCCATGTCCCAAAGTACAACAATTTGACCCTCAGACACGTTGCTACTTTGTTGAGGGAAATTTGTTGGTTGTTCCATAGATCCTGATGATAACATTAACCCTGCTGTCATTCCATTAGCCATCCGTAACTCACAAGATCTTCAAGTTACTTGTAGTCCTGTACATAGCAAAAAAATGATATTATTAAAAGGGTGTTTGGGAAAGCTTATTTGTAAGCAGATAAGCAGTTTGTAATGTTTGGATAATCCAACTGCCTCTACTTATCAGCTTATTCTGGGGTAAAAAATGCCCTAATGAATGGAATCTTAATCACATGAATATCTTATTGATTAACCATTCTAATAAGTTGTTTCATTATTGCTTTTGCAGCAGGGGAGTTATTCTAATGCTGCTCTCCTAATATCAAGAATACATACAGCTGCAGTTATGATCTCCAATATCATCATCATTAAAAAAATTAAGCTGTAACTTCCCTTTTTCCCTCACAATAAGCTCCACCAAACATAGTAGCCCTTTAGACTTTAAACTTTAAACTTTAAAATAGCAGATTTTGCATTGCCCTCTCAATAAGCTTTAAAATAAAAGATTTTGCAGAATAGTCCTCTCAATAAGCTTTAAGTTAGCAGATTTTGCATTTCCATCCAACTTTAAACTGTAAAAGCGCATCCAAACACCCCTTAGTATATAATAATGTATTTACGTTCATTATTTTATTCGTTGTAGTTGGCTGTTGAAATTCTAAGGCTCAAAGAGCTTGCATCCTGACAGTTGATTCCCATGACTCCTTCCATGCATGAAGCTTTGGTAAGATTTTTTTTCCCTCATTATAATTTTGCATACCCCATAATCTGTAGTTTAGTTTCTTTGTAATATCCGTTGACTACCATCCATTGCACGTGTTGGTATTTTTTAGATACAGAAATTTTGGTTTGTAGAAAATGATACTTAGCCTTCTATGGTAGTGGTGTTCAAAGTTGCTGTGGCCCATTGGTAATACATTTTTAAACCCGTTTGATACTACACTTCCGTCCGTTGTCAAAGTTGGTGTATTTGTTGCACAAGCATCCGGAAATGAAGGACTGATGTGACTTCACAGAAAAATTACCAGTATCTTTTTGGGGTATTTGGATACAGGTTTTATAGATGGTAATCTTATTTTAAGTTACGAAACTCAGTTTTTGGGTTTAGAATTCTGCTGATATGTGGGGCAAATATTGAACCGTGACTAATTAGTTTCGTACCAGCGGTAATAAATGGCTATAAAAAGGGTCAGAATATGTTACTCAAATGGTCAGAATATGTTACTCAAACACTGATTATCTGATAATTACAACTCTAAACGATATCTCCCGCACTCTATGTTAAGGTTTGGTGCTTTGAGCTTCTTGTGTGTACATTTCTATGTGTAATTGAAGTGCAGGAACATTAAGTAGATTGAAAGTGGTATTGTATACAATTGAATAGCCTTTCTCCTATTATCCTAATCATTATGTCCATCATTTTTGTTACCTTGGTTGGGTTGGCGTTAATGGCTGGTGATAGTGATGAGTACGCGTATCAGTGGCTTTAGAGGTGTACCTTATTGGGACTACATGTCCGGTATTGTGCTATATACATGAAAACTATATGTTCCTCGGTGCATCTGTATCTCAGACTTTATCTGGTTTTGGTTACACTAAATCAATAGTTGTTGGGATTTTTCATGTGCCAAGTCGTTACGTAGTTATATATATAGTTTCCCTGTCAATTGAGTATAAGTGGATGGTGTTATGCTGTTGAGGTTTCAACTATAGCAGGTGGCTCAAAAAGATATCATAATGATATATAGGATACTAATATAAAATGTCAATGTGGTCGTTACATTTATAAATGCAAGTCTGTAGTATATAAGGGATGGAAATACTAATAATAAATATCACTTTATAGGATCCAAACAATTAGAGTAGTAGTAAGTTGCTTTAACAGTTTAACTTGATTATGTGCCTGATGAGATCTAACCTTAGCTTACACACACACGTACACACAAAATACATGTATGTGCGTATCATGCTGTTCTGTGGGAGTGTAAATCATTTCTCATTATTATTATATTTTCTTTTTTTATCATTTCAGCATGGAGCAGAGTCACATGTAGTAGATACAGAATCTCGCAATCCGTTTGATTTTCCAAGTGATACTGATCTTGATCCTAGCAATATGGTAAGTTCTATGTGTATAGTTTTCAAACTACAGATCTGCGTAAGTTCAAATTCAAATATACTGAGTGCCATCTATCTTAATTTCAACTGCAGTTCTTAGAGATGAGCTCTGTGCACTCTGCTCTGCCAAATCATAACATGTCAACACCTTGGTTTCCTGAGAGTGCGACAATACCATATGCTCCTGGTACACAAGGTAAGATCTCAGCAGCCAAATCAGCTTTTTTTTTATTGGAATTTGTTCTTATTGCAATGCAACATGGTTTTGCAGATGCCTTTGTATATATGGCAGGTCAAGCACCAAGCATGCAGATATCGTAAGTGTCTCACATGTTTTACACTCAGAAGCACCACACAATCTATTCCAATGCGAGAACATAATCTGGCACTATTTTACATCTGATATGTTTGGTTCAATCGACCACATGGCTAAAATTTTATCACTCATTTTGTAGGAACATTCAAGCTCAGGGTCCTGTGGCTTCAATTGGTGGGAACCCATTTGGATAGGACCGACTATTCTTTTGTGGATAGGGTCTAACATTATTATGTCTATTTTTTTTTCTTTCTCTGTATTCCGTGTAAAAATAAGTTGTGTTTGCTTTTATTGCATCAAGTATCCTAAGAATTCCGTGGTTTGAAGTTTTAGCCTCTTAGGTATTTTAGTGGCTGCATTGGAGCTATAAATAATAAATGTTGATAGAATATGCTAATAGTTCCATAAAACTTCTTAGCTACTATTTATCTCGCAAAATAGATATTTTTCTGAGTTATGGATAAGTCAAGTCATTGAATGTCGACTTGTGTCCGGTTTTTCTACGAGTTATGGATAAGTCAAGTCATCAGGTGAACTTGGCTTTGATGGGTTGTGAAGTGGTGAAGAACTGTTATTACAGTATTTGAAGCTCAGCTTCCGTCGAGTTGATTCTTATGTCTGCAGAAAGAGGTCTTTTCGCCGAGACGTGGATAAGTTGACTTGAGCTTCGACTCGTATGTCTGGGTTTAAATATGTTGACGTTATATGGCGGACTTCATTCTTGATTTGATGTGAAGTGCTTGAGGACTAATTTAGACAAGTTTTTTGAAGCTAGGGGTTTTGTGTGGTTGGTTATGGTATTGTTCAAGCCTATCAAGAGACACAAGTCTTCCAGGAAACCTGACTTATAATACAATCGTCACACTATGTTTCAGTACCAAGTATGAAGGCTAGAAACATAGTTACGGTCGGTTAATTAATAAAAAAATAACGTGAAATTGATCCGGGTACATAATTGAACTCTTGAAATCTACAAAATTTGTTGTTTGAGACTTGGTTTAACGTGCTTCAATAGTCACTGAAGTTTTTGATCCTCATACGGTATAAGGCAAGTATATAGGCAGATATATGTATTCGGTTAGTAGTGAAGGTCATTTTGCATATGTTCATGTGAGACCAAAACGAAGCTTGCATCTAAATGAGTAGGAACCGATGACAATGAGACAATTATAGATAGTTGGAAATCATTAGAAACCTATCTTTTCAACAAATACATAGTCATGTAAATGAAGTGGATAGTAGCTGCTATGTATGTCCAATAATTCTGGACCACTAGATACTACGGCTAAAGGGAAAAGAAAAAGGTAACAAAAATAAGGCATGGTTGTATAATTGCGAAGGATATCTGATACAAATGGTAACTATCTATAAGCTAATTAGGTATTGGTGTCGATAACCAAATAACGGCAGTACATGCTCAAGAATTATGGACTACCAATTATAGTACTACAACTAAAGGAAAAAAAAGAGACTAAAAATAAGAACCTTTTGACTAGGTTATAGTTGTGTTCTTCTCATTTGGGCATGATTCATGCCAGGTACATCTTGGAATTGAATGTGGATCTAAACCCTAGCAAGATGTCAAGATCATGTTACAAACATGTCAATATGTAATGTACATGGATAGAAAAATTTGGAAATTGCAAAACTTTTTGTTTATGTTTATGCACATATATGTATGTGTTTATGTTTATTGTTTAGGCGTATTCTGTTAAACCATATATCGATTGGCGCATATTGATGACAATATAATCTTAAATGGTCTTTTCTACGAAATACTTATGCAAATGGTGAGTTGAATTTCCGTAATCCTCATATTTTAGCCCGCTTCATTGCCGAGAACTTTTGTTCTATCGGATATTAGAAAATATGATTAGAAGTTTCAACATTTACGTAACTAATTCTCATCTTTTATCATGTTTTATTTATAATTAGCTTTCTGTTTATCAATTCTACTTTAGATACATGATGGAACTTGATAATATTTCTAGAGTAAAAATAGTCGATTATATTAGTTTGGCATGTAACTAATACACCAAGATATGGGAGTAATGGTTATGCATCTTTATTCTGATTTCTAAGTCATCGTGCCATTGGTTTCAGGTTGAAGATTACAAGGAAGTCGAATCAAGGCTCGCAAATCCCACTTGAAACGTAGTCTTCGTTAAACAACTTGACATTCAAATTCTTTTATATGTAAATCGTCTATGGTAACATTAATTATAAATTTTAACCGTTTCATTTAACTTTTAATTACTTTTTAGTATATATTTATTCTACTAAATCCTAAAAATAAAAACCACAAGTAATACCCGTCCATCGGACGGGTTTTGCCACTAGTATATATATATATATATATATATTTGATGGAAGTTTATTTTATTTGTTTTGATCAAAAAATAGATGCCCAAGATTGGTTTATCGGATCTTTAGAAAATATTAGATATACATTAAACTTTCTCATGGCTACATATAGGACATTAAGTCTTTTTTACGCGCTTTATATTCCTGAACTTCCAATTCCCACTTTTCTGATCACCAAAAATTCAGCGAGTTCTTCTTTCTTCACTGCTATGGCACGTTCTTTTGACTTACAAACTTGGAGACCATCAATTTAGCCAATGCTTCCTCATTCATAGTTGACCCTGATGATCCCACGCTTTTCTTCTTTAATGCTTTCGCTTTGTCCCTGCCCATTGATTGTACAGCTTCCTGCACCTCATCAACCTCTTCATCTCTAACATACACATTCAGATTAATGCTAGCATCCCTAGACTCTTGGTTGAACGAACTAGACCCATATGACTTGTATCTCTTGGACATTTCACTTTGCTTTGCTTCAAAGTTTGGAACTTCAATATCCATCCATTTCTAACAATTTTTTAAAACCTCCAAACAATGATGAAATGTAAACTGTATTTTGTATTTATCTTCATAGTTAGAAGTGCCTTTTTGATGTAATCCTCGTCTACAGCTTCACTTCTCTTGTCCATACGCATAACGTTAACGTACACCACACAAAATCAAGCCACATTCAGACGCACCGTCTTCCATTTTCCGTTCACCATATCATACGCTTGACTCCCAGGTTACTTTGTTTTTCTTTACTAGTCCACAACTACGTTACGAAATAAAGCCCCCTCCTCGCGTTACCATGGACACTATGTTCGAATACATAAACCAAACTTTGCACAACGTAATTTCTTTCTTTGTGGTCCATGGGATGGTATGGGGTGTGCCATTGGTTCGAACCGTCCTCTTTTGGCGTCTTTTAGCCGTTGGCTTCGTGGTGGCCGGTGCGTGATGGGTTAAATGTGACTTTGACGAGATTCCTCACGAGTGTAGTTTTGAAAAGAGTCTTCAAAATGAGGGGAGTACATATCTCCGTATGGAAATGAAGGAATGAGAGACATGGGTTGGTGTGTATGTTGTTATGTTGACAAACCACCCATATGGGTTTGTGAGCTGTAGTTGGGGTTATCGAATGGGATCGCGTTTTGTCGTGACGAGAGTTGGCTAAACGCGTTTTGTTGTTGTTGTACTTATTGGTTAAAAGTTTTTTTGTTGTTGTAGGTATAGGTGATAAGGTTTTAAAAGGTACCTTTTTGAGGGGTCGTTTAAGCCCTTATTTGATCACTTTTGTATCCGTTATTACTTAATATCGTTCATTTTCACTTTTAGGTCTCGTTGAAAGCAAATTCTTTGTAATGGCACTTATTTGGACGAAAAGGCGGGAATATACGAAGAAAATGGCCAAAGTCAAGAATCGAGACACTCGCTGCGAAAATACAAGGTGACAGTTAGCTGCTCTGCGGCGCCGTCGGAGGATTTTGTGACGGGACAGAAGCCAAAACTCCTATTTTCAAGTGACAACGTCAAGTTATAAAGAAGGCGTACGCAACTCGCCGCCTAGATTCAATCAGGGCGTCGAGAAGCTGAAAGAGGGGCGTCGCACAAAGCACAAGGTGGCCGTTGCAAGTCTAACGTGGAGCAAGAGAAACCCTAATGATGGCGACGTCACAAAACATAAGGTAAGGCGTCCGCATGTGTAATCTTATATATAGAATCCGAATTTTTCAGTATTTGTGTGTAGTCTTTTGGAGTAAAATCCTAAACCGAACCAAGGCATCTTGTACAAGATTTTAGGGTTCCAAACCCTATCTTACACAAGATAAGTGTTTTACTTCATTAATTCAATTATGTCTTTGATTATTTGTGTGTATGCTTGCATGTTCTCCATGTCCGGCTAATTTACTTGTGTGTTTGCTTAGGGAATATGAAACTTAATTATTGAATATTGATTGGTTGTCTCTTATCTTAGTTGATTAATGATCTAGCAATGCGATAGGTCATTCGTTGTGTACTTAATGCTTGATTAAATCTTTGTGAACCTTAGAATATAGCTCCTTGAGTAGTTGTAAGCTAAACCATCCAAAGAGTGCCTTAGAGTAAGAGTTTATTATCCCTAGTGGGTTTTGTAGACGAGACCCTTTGGTAAGTTCAAAGAGTTAGGGAACATACGCATACCCTACGACTTTAGACACACAACGCAACTAAGAATAAGGACGTGACAATTCAACCACCAAAAGGAGATAATTAAGGAGTAGTAAAACCTAAGTAAACACATCTTTAAACTATCATACGAGCACACAATAATTAGATATAGACTACATACACCTTAGATTAGATAATTAGATAAGTAGAGTAATCGGTAGCAATACCAACCCCAAATCCAAACCCCGAGATTCGTACCTTTCAATTTCCTTAAAAACATAAAAAGATAAAAATAATCTTCCTCAACCCCAACCTTAGCGTAGTAACTTCTTACTAGCATTCCTATTCCCCTAGATAACGATATTAATACCCGTGGCTTACCAATACTACACTACAACGATTAGGTTCCCTGCCTAGGGTGTTGAAAAACTTGCTCGACGAAAAGGAAGTTTCCTTTGACCCCGACGCGTAGCGTTATCAAGTTTTTGCGCCATGCCGGGGAATAGAATAGCTAGTTAGTAGTCCACCTCGTTTAGGTTTCTTTGCTTGATTCCTATCAAGTAAATTTTTCTCATTTTTAGCTTTCTCTTAGTCTCCCCTTCTTCGTGACCTTTGTTCGTAATCCCATCACTTTTCATCATGGAAGGTGATAACCACCCACCATTCATCAACCCACCACCAATTGACCCGCCAAGAAGCCGTACTCTTGGTGAATACTCAAGACCAAGCCACCTAGGCTATAGGAACACCATTGAGCTTCCGACCAAGCCCAAACTACGGCCCTGCGATCCGACACCATCCGGTTGGTGCAAAACAGATGTGCATTCCATGGACTTCGTTTCGAAGATCCAAATCAACATCTAAGGGATTTCCTTAAAATTGTCGATTCCATCGACCTTGATGCTACTAATCGGGAGACCACGCGCGCTGTCTCTTCCAATTCTCTCACGGGACCAAGCTAGTAATTGGCTTGGCGACTTCCCGTGGTTCCATCTCAAGTTGGGATGATCTTACCTCTCGCTTCCTTGCTCAATTTTCCCACCGGGGAGAACCACTAAACTTAGGAATGACATCTTGATGTTCCAACAACGTCAAAATGAATCTCTCTACGAAGCATGGACTCGATTCAAGGACTTACTTCACAAAGTCTCATCGGCATTGATCTTTGGCTTCAAGTCCAAATCTTTATGATCATGTCAACTTCCTCACCAATGATCCATTGACCAAGCGGGCGGTGGAAAACTTAGTGATCTCACCGCGGAAGAATCATGGGGTATAATAGAGGACCTTGCTCTCTATGACAACGAAAGTTGGAATGACCCCCGTGAGCTGCCCAAAACCATTAAGGCAATCTCCTTGCCTCCCATTGACTCACAATCTTTCGACCGTAGGATGGTCAAACTTGAAGATCAAGTTAAATTCCTAATGATTTCCTACGAAAATCCTAAGTCTTCGCATCAAGTGAATAAAATCACTCTTCCTTGTGAGTTACGTAGTGGTCCCCATGACACTCGTGATTGCACAAGACTCCCCGAACAAGCTTTTGCGGACTCGCCTCCGTGCGTCGACGGGCGGGAGAGAAGTGGTACACTTTCAAGCAGAACAAAACAACTTAGGAAATTCTTACAACCCCTCGTGGGAATCACCCTAACCTTAAGTGGAACCAAAACTCAAGCACACCCCAAAGCTCATCTAGTCCACCTAATAGGTTCAATTCTCTAAACACCGAGAACCCCACTAATCTTGAGGCAATTGCATCTAGATTCCTGTCATCTCAAGAGACTCGATTGACTAAGCTTGAAGTCGATTTTAAGCAAAGACAAAGCGAGATGACAAACAAGCTTGATGCCCTCTTAAAGCCTTCATGAACGGAAGTTGGAGCACTCCCAAGTGATACTATAAAGAACCCAAAAGTGAATTGATTTGTCGACTTCATGTTCTTGTTCACCATGGGAGAATGCACATCCATGTCCCTTACACCCAACGGTTCACTCGGTAAATGCTATCAAAAAGGGTTCCAAGCCATCCAAAATGAGGTACCAAGGACCTGCACCATTGGTAGAACCTACTTTTGAGAAACCCGTCAACCAAGAATCCAAACCTAGTTTAGAGGAGGAGTACAGGGAACTCCATCAAGAAAAACCGATTCTTGAGGTCTTAGCTCATGCACCTTATTATAATGCTTTTAAAAAAAATATGAGTTAGAACTTAAGCTTGGAAAACATGGGTCCGCGTGAAATAATTTACCTAAGTTAGACGATCCCGGCTATTTACTCTTCGTGTAGGCTTGGAACTTCCAAACCTCTCGACGCTCTAGCCGACTTAGGGTCATGCATCAATCTTGTTTCGTTGTCCCTCCATAGAAGCCTTAACTTAGGTAAAATAGAACCAACGGAAACCATCTTAGGTCTAGCGGACTGTAGTGTTGCACGTCCGGTAGGAATAATAAAAGACATGGTAGTACACGTAGGAGAGTTGACTCTTTTGGCCGACTTTCATGTGCTAGACATGAATAAGGACCGACATGCCCATTACTAGTAGGAAGAGGATTCTTAGCTACCGTGAGTGCCATCATCGATTGTAAGATGTCCAAGATAGTGGTAGGAGAGGGGAGTGCTAGGTCAATTCTGATGTCAAAAAGCATACATTACTACAAAGAAATCCCACATGAGATTAGGTTGGATAGAGAGCCTTCTAGATATGGACCTTGGATAGATAAGAACCTCATACGTCCCCAAAGACCTTTTTACCTAGATGAAGCCTTCACTAGTAAGCAACTTTCAAGAAAAATGGCTAGGGACATGGAAGTGAACCGTTCGAGGACGCCTTAGTATTTAGGAAGATGACCGAGTTCCTAGGAAGCTTTCCCGTCAACCTTGTCATGAATAAGTGGAAAGTTGAGAAATCTAAACACACATGGGATTGGGATAGACCTTTAGTGACGGTGATGGAGAGTGGCACATTAGGATAACAATCTATGATCCCGATGGAGAGAAGTTTGAAAAGGCATATCTAACCGAACGTACTACTATGAACTTGAATGATAAGTTTGATCCTTATGACATTGTTGAGGATAGGCTTACTTATATGATGCGTAGGAGCCGACTCGAGTCTAGCTACAAGACTCTTAAATAAAGAAAAGCGTTTAGTGGGAGGCAACCCATGCTTAATTGTTTGCTTGTTAGTGTCATATGTCTTTTATTGATTGTTTATTCTCATGTTTAAATTTGTAAAAATGCTTTATTTTGTTTTTAACCTCATCTTAATTGCATATAAAGGTATTTTACATAAGGGATAAGTGTAGGGAGGATTACACCCGTTTTCAAAAGAAACGTAAACATGAGAATAACAATTAACTAAGAGATATATATGTGTGTTTGTTCGAGTCAAATGTTTGTATCGAGTCATAATGGATGTTTTGCAGAAAATTTTCCAGATTCTAAAGATGTAAATTTTCCAAATTTTTTCGAAAATCGCAGAACCGCTTTTTGTCGGATAACGGCGTCGGGATTGCAACGACGGCGTCGGGAAGGAGTAAAACAACAGTTACTTCGTTTTCGAGCCACTTATAAATTTTTGGAATTTTCCAAGTCTTAATTTTCCGAAATTCATGAAACATCCATTCCACAAGCATTATATCCTAGTTTAAATCGAGTCTTATATATATTATTACCGCCGATTTTACGTGAAGGTTTTGTTGTTTTCTTCAAATGCTGGTTTAATTTATCAAGAAGAAGTTACATAAGATTGGAAGGAGCTTTTCACGCATAAATTCTTCTTGGAAAGGATTTAACCACTACTTTACACGGATCCTACCGAGCTAATCAGGGGAGTACTAGTTTCTTTTTTTTTAATTACCTTCCATTATCATAACTTTGATACTTTCGGGGAACATTGGGGACAATGTTCAATTTAAGTGTAGGGAGGAAAATAAAACGGGAACTTTGAAACTATGCTTATCCTTGATTATTTGCTTTGTCCAAGTGTATTTGTGTAATAAACCATGAGAAAATGTCGGTTAGGGTAATTTTGGCACCAAATTTTTAATTTTTCATGACATATAGGAGTGGGCCATTAGTTTTAACAAAAGCGTCTCACGGATAGGAAGTTGCATGACTAGCACAAAAAACCCTTTACCACCTAAATTCCACCCAAAATGTGAGGATCGCCCTTAGATTAGTAGGAATTAAAGCATTCATCTTTAATGCTTAGAGTGTGAACCGGTAGTATATTAGATTCTAGAACTTGTTTTGTCATGCATTCCGAGATCGCTAGTAAGACTACACTTGTGTAGTTAGGAATAACTAAATGATAAGAGGCATTAGGATAACCCTTGTTTGATACCCGCAATATAATTACTTCTTCCACCTCGGTTGAGTAATTCCCCCACACCCTTTGCGTTGTACTCATCTTTAGTACACGATACTCTAGTTAACCCCTCGAGCCTATCCTTTTAGCGGTTCTCGTGGTGTTTGGTTTTCGAATATCAATGAAGAGCATTGTTTACACCCCACCCCCAAATATACACCCAAATCGCCTTAGCCTATCTTGTATGCACTCACTTTTAGTGCATTATTGTTATCACCCTAAACCCTTAGTTCAATTATCTGGTTGCTTGCATGAGTTGCTAAGTCGAGTCATATCCTTTGTACACAGTTTTGGGACGATTGGGATTCATGGGAAAAGTTAAAGTTTATGAAATGATGGGAAGGGAACGTTAAATTCAAATTCCCTTTGTTTGCGTAATAATGTACCCCAAGTGTTTTGATCTTTTCAATTCGGGTCAAATTAGTGTTAGAGTAATAAAAACTCAAGTGTAGGGATGTGTCTATAAATCCCTATCATTTTGATGTTACCATAGAGGATGGTAGAGTAAAAAAAAAATAGAGTGAAAAAAAAAACAAAACACACGGGCTACCATCCTACATCTATCCTTTAAATTTATGTTTGTTTGTTTCAGTTAGCTAAAGTCTAGAGTGTCGAGTCTTGGCTTAGCAACGCCATTCTTCATATGCATTTAACATAGAGATTTTTGACTTGCCACCACTAAATAGCCTATCCCACCAAACCCTTTGTTTCCCTACCGTAAGCCTAACGTTACAACCCTTTAAAGACCTCTTTGATAGTCTTTTCTAGGTGCTTACGCCAAAGCGATGGAGGTTTGATCTATTCTCAAGCCTATGGTAATCTATGTACTAGGAACGGTTAATGAGTGTTTATCTTCCATTTCCAATTTGTTATATTTCATATACACCCCAGAGAGATGTGAGTATCCAAACACCCCATGTGAGGTGCTAGTATGTAATTTCCGTGCTTGTTATGACTTTTTTGGGGCTTATATGTGTTGTGGACTGTTTTAAACCAATGCTTCATGACCCCAACTTATAAATTAATTGGCTAAAAACACATTTGCTTGAGGACAAGCAAATACCAAGTGTAGGGATATTTGATAAGGTTTTAAAAGGTACCTTTTGAGGGGTCGTTTAAGCCCTTATTTGATCACTTTTGTATCCGTTATTACTTAATATCGTTCCTTTTCACTTTTAGGTCTCTTGAAGGCAAATTGCTGTAATGGCACTTATTTGGACGAAAAGGCGGATATACGAAGAAAATGGCCAAAGTCAAGAATCGAGACATTCAGGTGCTGAAAATACAAGGTGACGGCGTCACACTTGCTCTATCGGCACGCGTCGGAGGATTTTGTGAAGGACAAGCCAAAACTCCTATTTTCAAGTGACGACGTCAAGTTATAAAGAAGGCCGTCGCGGCTCGAGGCGGCCTAGATTCAATCGGAGGCGTCAAAAGCGAAGAGGACGGCGTCCACAAGCACAAGGTGCGCCGTCGCAAGTCTAACGTGGCCAAGACGAAACCCTAATGACGGCGACGGCCGGCGTCACAAAACATAAGGTGGCGCCGTGCTTCTTATATATAGAATCCGAATTTTTCAGTATTTGTGAGTAGTCTTTTGGAGTAAAAACCTAAACCGAACCAAGGCTGTCTTGTACAGTATTTTAGGGTTCCAACCCTATCTTACACCAAGATAAGTGTTTTACTTCATTAATTCAATTATGTCTTTGATTATTTGTGTGTATACTTGCATGTTCTCCATGTCCGGCTAATTTACTTGTGTGTTTGCTTAGGGAATATGAAACTTAATTATTGAATATTGATTGGTTGTCTCTTATCTTAGTTGATTAATGATCTAGCAATGCGATAGGTCATTCGTTGTGTACTTAATGCTTGATTAAATCTTTGTGAACCTTAGAATATAGCTCCTTGAGTAGTTGTAAGCTAAACCATCCAAAGAGTGCCTTAGAGTAAGAGTTTATTATCCCTAGTGGGTTTTGTAGACGAGACCCTTTGGTAAGTTCAAAGAGTTAGGGAACATACGCATACCCTACGACTTTAGACACACAACGCAACTAATAATAAGGACGTGACAATTCAACCACCAATAGGAGATAATTAAGGAGTAGTAAAACCTAAGTAAACACATCTTTAAACTATCATACGAGCACACAATAATTAGACATAGACTACATACACCTTAGATTAGATAATTATACAAGTAGAGTAATCGTAGCAACCAACTCCCAAATCCAAACCCCGAGATTATACCTTTCAATTTCTAAAAACATAAAAAGATAAAAAAATAATCTTCCTCAACCCCAACCTTAGCGTAGTAACTTCTTACTAGCATTCTTATTGCCCTAGAGAACGATAATATACCCGTGGCTTACCCTAATACTATACTACAACGATTAGGTTCACTGCCTAGGGTGTTGAAAAACTTGCTCGACGAAAAAGAAGTTCCTTTGACCCCGAACGACGCGTGTAGCGTTATCAATAGGTTTTCGGTATGATTGGTTTAGGTAAGGTTGGTTAAAATAGTATGATTGTGGTCGTAAGTTTATTTGTTGGTTTGACGGTGGAGTATTTCCGAGATTAAACGTTCCTTCGGGTGTAGAGGGAGTGTTTCGGGTATTTTTTTGTTGGTTACGTTTGGTGAATTGGGGAGTGTTTTCTTGAGACATTTTTGTATAATCTGGTGAAGTAATATATTGAGAGTATGAGAGTATAAAATTGTGATGTTGTATTTAAAAAAGGGTGAAGCTAATGGGTACTTATAAGTAAAAAACAGGGTAGTGGAAATTTTTTGTTGTTAGTTTTTATTTTTTTAAATAGAAATCAACGGTAATATATAAAAGGGGCCCACAAAAATTTCGAATAGCCAAAGATGAATTGGGGACTCATGAGTTGGGACAACTATAGTGGTGTTGTCGCTTGAATTGGGTGCTCACGAGTGAGGGTTCACGCCCTTTACGACTAGCATAATAACATGTTAGAACACTTCCTTTGATACGTATCATTTTATTTTATTTTTTATATTTTCAAATAAATCAATATTTTATTCATTAAACAAAAACTAAAATTACAATACGCAAAATAAATAAATAAATAAATAAACTTACGAAAATTTGCTAAAAGAAAAATAAAATTAACGAAGATGCTATATTTTTGGCAGATACCTTCTTTTTGCATGTTGATCATGTAGGCATCCTCCTGTGACATTTCTTTGGTGTTAGAGGCAAGAAACTTCATTTCTTCCAACCACGTTATTGTTCGGTCTTTCTCCTTCGCCACATCATTACCGATTGGACGGCTTTTTGAGTCTAAATTCAAATGTAATGACTCCCCAGTTGTTCGTGTTTCCCGTGGTGCTTACGTGGATTTTGGGTTTGGTTTGGTTTGGCGAGGGGGACGTGGTCTCGGGCCATCTCCGAATAGTTCGTCATATTCAGTGCAATCAATCGGATCAAACACGTCGTCTTGAGCAAATGTTATTCCTTTCAACTCTTCACGATATGCTTGCCTAACGCGCTTCATACAATCAACCTCTTTTTTCCCACTACAACTCAAACATTCTAAACATTTGTAGATATAGTTGAACTTTTGGCAATTATGGTTCAATTTATGGCACTTCCCCGTCAACATGTCCTTGTCGTGTTTTTGGCAATTAAATTTGTTGGACTCATGGAGAACCTTGTACCAAAACGAATCGTTGGTTTGGTCACATTCGACTTTGTTATCCTCGGAAACGTAACGTAACACTCGGCTAATAACGTTTCCTCCTCCGGTAACCAACGAAAAGAAACCTTCTCGGATTCGGTTGTTGTTGTGGGTTTTTGGGCTTTTGTTTTTTTGTGGGTCATTTTCCTTTTCTTTGGTTCCTTTGTTCTTGGGTTTCGGTTGGTGGTTGTGGTTGTGAGGTTTGTGGTTATGCGGTTTTTTGGTGGTGGCGATTGATGAAATTGTGGTGGATTTTGTTGTAGATGTTAGAATTGTTGGTTAAGTATTTGTTGTCGTTAAAAGTGATATAATTGTTCGGGTGTGTAAGTCGGCGCAAAAGTATTGGCTACCGAACGGGGGAAATTGAGGTTGTGATGCTATTGATTTTGCGGATGAATGTGTCGGAAGGTTTAACGAAGATGGTTGTTGAAAAACGAGTCGTTGTTAGGATACTGAGACATTTTTTATAAAGTTTGTGTGTGAAAATATGAAAGTGAGAATGGAAGTGTTTATATGTGAAGAATGAGTGTGTAAAAGGGTTTATATGAAAGTAGTTATATTTAGTTCTAAAAAAATAAAAAATAATTAATAAAAACCCGAAGTAGTCTTTTATTGGCCGTTGGGTTTAAAAATTCAATTTATACGTAACAATATTAATAAAGGTATTTTTGTAAAACAACTTTATTTTGTGAGTTTTTAATACATGTGTGTTCTCTTTATACGTAGTAAAAATTAATAAAAGTGCGTAAAAAATTTTGCACTCAAAAAAGTAAGAAAGTGTTAATTTAATCTTAGCTCTAAAATATCTAATTATCTTGAGAAAAAATTAATTACGGATTTCTTGGATTTTTTTGTGCAAAAGGGTGAATGATATATATTAACCAAAAAAATTCAACTTACAAAAGGATACCAAAACTATACTATTTGGTGTGGACAGACCCACCCAGAGAAAACACAAAAGATAACAGCTGAACAATTCTTAGCTACCAACACAAAACAAATCTTTGCTTCATCAAATTGCAACCATAGAAGCCAAATTCACCCTTAAATGCACCAAGACCATAACCTCTCAATTACAATCCAAAACCATTGTCCAATCCTTGACCATTCAACCATCATCCACAACAGCCAAGAGGATCCAATGGAGAGGCATCATTGAGTGGGTTATAGCCACCCAAACCATTCCAGTCAATGGCTCTTCCAAGTCATCTACATTTCCCTCTTTACAAAAGGCTTCAAGGACTTGGAAACACTCACCTTGAGGGAGAATCACCAAACCTCCTGTGGTAGTACATTGCAAGGACCAAGTAGGGTCATCTTTCATTCCTCACTATTCCAAGCAACCATGTACTACCCTACATAGTTCATACTACCCTCCACACTAAAGGAACCCACCTTATGGACACACTAAGATCTGGGAACAGAATGAGACACCTAATTAGATGACAGTTACCTCCACCAAGGCCTACAGTCAGCTAATGAAGGCTCAAGGAGTCCCAAGAAAATAATGCACCAAGATACTTATGTGATGAACTGAAAATATATGTAAGCTTATATAGTCATAAGAAGCTCTATATAATGGTTAATAACCAATAAACTCAGCATTATCAATTCCACTGCTGATCCAAACACCCCTTTAATGATAGGGTGCCAATTCCACAACTGAATCAAGACCAGATTACTTCCCATATTGAAATTCTATCTCCCATAAATCAGCAACCTTGATAGTATTAGGAGATTTCCTCACCTTGAGGCTCATAAGCTGCATCCTAATATGATCTTTTATGTTCTGCAATACAGTCTCCACAGGCTTTGGATTTTGAGAGAACAACCTTTCATTCCTTTCTTTCCAAATGTAGTAGATAGTGGCAGCAATGACGAGTGTATCCAAGATACTCCATATAGAATTGTTACACTTCATGTTCTCCATATTTTGAATGATCTGAACCCAACTATCAGAAGTAAACACAGTCTTCATCAGCTTCTTTAGAACATTCCACACTTTAGAAGAGAAGTTACACTGGAAGAATAAATGGTCATGGGAGTCATTCACTTTGTTACATAAAGGACATAGAAGTTGTTCAGGATTCCACTTCATAATTATGTCGTGAGTAAGTAGTCTCCTTTTAATAGCTAACTACAAGATGAAGGCACATCTTGGGTTTGAATGGGAAAACCACACAACATTCCACCATTTAGCTTTTGGCAAATCCACATGAAGATCTTTCCAAACCTCCTTAGTACAGAAATTCATCTTAGCTCCTTTTCTAGACTTCCATCTTACACAATCAGCCTTATTATTAGTCAGAACAGGAACCTCAACTTGTGACAATACAGGGTATCTCCTATACCATTCACTAGGCCAATTCCAGTTGGAATTATCTATCATATCAGCCACAGTGCAATCACTCTTGATCCTTGCTTCATGTAAAATGCTATCAGAGATAAATGAAGACATGGGGCCAATGTTATGCCAATAGTCATGCCACATAAAAGTGGTCTCACCATCACCAATTTCATGAGTGATAAATGACCTGACTTTATCTCTTAGGTCCAAGAGAGCCTTCCAGGTTCCACTGTCATTAGAATCAGCATCCACAACCCAAAAAATTTTACCTTTAAGCTTCACCTTATTGACCCATTTGACCCATAGGCTCTCCTTCCTGGAAACCAACTTCCAAATATGCTTTACTAGTAAAACCTCATTCCATACAAGAAGGTTTTTGAGACCCAAACCACCCTCCATTTTAGGACTGCATACCACTGACCAAGCTACTTTTGCTCTACCCTTACAACTTTTCCCCTGACTCCACAAAAAACTCTTAAGAAGACCATTAATTTCTTTTATAGTAGCTTTAGGAATCTTTTTGACAGAAGCCCACAAGTTTTCAGAAGCAGACAAGACAGAGGCAATG
>OU343222.1:54335214-54372930 GCA_910596185.1 Chrysanthemum makinoi | reverse complement strand
GTCATAAGTATGCTTCATCCTCCAAACTGCTCCAAAGAATAAGCAAAACCTTTTCCTCCTCCCTCACTGTGGTTTAATGATCATCTCAGGATGATTGTCCCTGAATCATGTTGTGATAAGTGCTGTAATCCAGCTCATCGACTCCCAACATGACATGGTGTCTCAAGCAAGGAGAAAGTCCTACACCCTAGAGTTCCTAATTGTCCATCCTCCAGCCTCTAATAAATGCAAAACCTGTGGAACACCTGTGCACACAACACCTGACCATGAGATCGATTGCAAATTTTCAAGAGACCTTGAGACCCAAGCCCACTAGTAAGTGGGTCACTAAGAGAAACTAATCCAATTTACTACTTGTGCAAGACATGCCAGAGCCTATTTGGCATCTATACATGGGATGCTCAAGAAGCATGACTGGTGTGAAGGAATATATGCACAAGTTATGTAAGGAACCAGGGCCCAGGTAGTATTTGGTTAAATTCATCATGTCCCACTGAAGGTTATGGTTCAGTAAACTGCAATGGAATAGTTTTCTCTAGAATAGCCTATGTCAACGGTCTCAAATACAATCTCATCAGTGTCATCAACTAGTGGATGCTAAATCATTGTACAATTCAATGATAAACAAGGTACCATTTTCCATGCCAACAAGGAAGTTGTGTTGATAGCTCCTAGGAGAGATGATGTTTATGTACTTGACAGGTCACACTCTCCCAAGATGGAACGTGTCTCTTTGCTAAAGCCACTGAAACTATCAATTGGCTGTGGCATAAGAGACTCTCACACTTAAACTTCAAAAACCTCAACAACTTGGCAAAACAAAACAAGGTCCTTGGCTTACCATCACTGGTTTTTTGCAAAAGACAAACCATGCTCTGCCTGTGAAAAAGGTAAACACCACAGAGCATCTTTCAAAACCAAACAAAATTTCTCCATCAAATCTGTCTTCACCTCCTGCATATGGATCTCTTTGTACCAGTCAGTCCCAGATCAATCCAGCATGAGAAGTATACACTTGTTATTGTTGATGAATTCTCAAGATACACTTGGGTATACTTTCTCTCCAAAAGAGTCAGCAAGCTGATACAATAATGTCATTCATCAGAAAGATTGAAAATCATAATGACATTACTGTCAAACAAATCAGAACTGACAATGGTACTTAGTTCAGAAATCAAGAGCTTGAGAGTTTCTGTGATGAAAAAGGAATTTCTCAAAATTTTCATCTCCTTATACCCCTGAACAAAATGGGGTTGCTGAAAGGAAAAACAGAACTCTCATTGAGGCTGCAAGAACCATGTTAAATGGCTCAGCCCTCTCAAAACATTTCTGGACTGAAGCAGTCAAAACTGCTTGTTACACTCAAAACAGGTCAATCATTGTCAAAGACATAACAAACCCCATATGAGATCTTCAAAGGTAGACTTCCTGACATCAGCTATTTTCATGTATTTGGATGTCCTGTGTTCATTCATAACCACAAGGATCATCTAGGCAAGTTTTATGCAAAAGCTGATGATGGATACTTCTTCTTAGCTACTCACTGATCTCCAAAGCCTTCAGGTTTTTAACACAAGGAGACAACAAGTTGAGGAAACCTTTCATGTCACCTTTGATGAAAGTACTGAAAGCATCAAGTTCACCAACATCTCAGTGGAGGAAATAGGAATTGATGACTCATCAAGATATCCTCCTGATGAGTTCACCACTGAATTCAATTCCTCATATCAAGCTGATGCTGATATCTCATATTATGTCTTACCTCATAACCTACCCCAACCGATAATCATTGAATTCATTGATAATCTATCAGTCCCAGCAAGGATAGGTAACACTGAACCAATTTCAGGATCTGTGATTCATGAAACCCAACCAGAACAGGACATCATAACAGATGCTCAAAATGAATCTGTTGCTCCTGTAACCATTCTCACTCCTGAACCTCCAATGACTTCATCAAACTCATTCCTAGCCACACAATGTAAGTGGACAAGATCTCAGGATATTGAGCTTGTAAACCTCATTGGTGAACCCCATGAGGGCATGCTCACTAGAAGCATGGCTGCTAGTCTAACTGCAGCTTCAGCCAATGAATGTCTATATGCTGATTATCTATTAGAAATAGAACCCAAAGTGTCACTGAGCTCTAAAACACCCAAGCTGGGTTCAGGCTATGCAAGAAGAACTGCAGCAGTTTGACAAAAACAAGGTCATGACTTTGATCAAATGTCCTCAGAATGTAGTAGTCATAGGAATGAAGTGGGTTTTCAGAAACAAAACTGATGAAAAGGGCACTGTCATTAAAAACAAAGCCAGACTGGTAGCCAAGGTTACAGTCAACAAGAAGGCATTGACTATGATGAGACATTTGCTCCTGTTGCAAGAATGGAAGCCATCAGGATCTTCCTTGCATATGCAACATACATGAACTTCAGGGCCTACCAAATGGATGTTAAAAGTGCATTCTTAAATGGTGATCTCAAGGAAGATGTGTATGTTCAGCAACCTCCAGGCTTTGAGAGTAGTGAATTCCCTGATTATGTCTGCAAGCTTGACAAAGCCCTCTATGGAATTAAACAAGCTCCCAGGGCATGGTATGAAACTCTCTCAGCCTCCTGATACAAAACAAGTTTGTCAGAGGAAAGATAGACCACACACTGTTTGTCTATAGAACCCAACAGGATGTGATACTAGTCCAAGTGTATGTTGATGATATCATCTTTGGCTCAACAAACTACAAACTTTGCAAACAATTTGAAAAACTAATGACAAAGAAGTTTGAAATGAGCATGATGGGGGAACTTACATACTTTCTTGGACTACAAATCAGGCAAACTGATAAAGGAATATCCATCAGTCAAGAGAAATACACCAGAAATCTCTTGAAGAAATATGAGATATCTGACTGTGCCTCAGTGAAGACACCAATGGTCCCACCTAACAACCTTGGACCTGATCTCACTGGCAAATCAGTCAATCAAACTCATTTCAGAGGGATTGTTGGATCACTGATGTATCTAACCGCTACTAGACCAGACATACAATTTTCAGTCTGTTTAATAGCAAGATATCAGTCCAATCCCAAAGAATCTCACCTCACTGCAGCCAAGAGAATACTCAGGTACCTGAAGGGAACCCCAAGCCTTGGACTCTACTATCCAAAATGCTCAGGGTTTGATCTCAAGGGTTACTCTGATTCTGATTATGCTGGCTGCAACATGGACAAAAAAAGTACCTTAGGGTCCTGTCAATTCCTTGGAGGAAAACTGGTCTGTTGGAGTGCAAAGAAGCAACAATCAGTGGCCATGTCCTCAGCTGAAGCTGAATATGTAGCTCTGCAGGATGTTGTGCCAATGTACTATGGATGAAAAGTCAACTCAGTGACTACAACATCCATTACAATATGGTACCCATCTTTTGTGATAACACAAGTGCAATTGCAATCTCTAACAACCCTGTGCTTCACCAAAGAACAAAGCACATTGACATAAGGTATCACTTCATCACGGACCACATCATGAAAGGTGACATAGAGCTTCATTTCATCCCTACTGAATATCAACTGGCTGATATCTTCACCAAACCCTTGGATGAACCCACCTTCAGGAGACTGAAAGCTGAATTGGAAATGCTTGACATTGAAAGTCAAGTATCTGAAAACCAATCTCAGTAAGTTCTCCTAAATGTTCATCCTCCCTGGACACCAAAATAAACCTCTCACTGAATGAGTAAGACTCATTCAGGGTCCCTGACACTTGACAAAGAAAATTGAATAAGTAACTAAATGATCCAAGTATCAGTTACTTTAATGTCCTAGGTTGGTAACTATGCCAATTTAATAAAGGAATATATGTCTCTTTGTCTTACTGTCATCCCACTTGGCATTTAATGCCTCTCACAAAAATATCAAGTTGATGTTTTATCTCTGCAAAAGTGCACTGTGCACTGCAACTGTTCCTTGAAACGGGATTTTGCTGCGGGTAATGGAGTGGTAGCATTAAATGTGGAAATTCAAACGCCTTTCAAAAACCAACTCTAAATATTCCCATTTGTGCACAAAACACCCCTCTTATCACTCTATAAATACCCTCTTCAAACACAAACAAACACACACAAATCTTTTCTGCAACAAAACTCTGTCAAAATCATTTCAAAAAAAACATTTGTGTTCTCAAATCTTCAAAACCCCTTTTGAAAAAACCTTTCTTGTAAACATTTACAAAAGTTTTTCATCACAAACTTGAAGAGATCTAAATACTTTGATTGTTCTAGTCAAAACATTTTTTTTTATCTTAAAATCTTTGTTAATGGAAATGGCTAGAACACCATCTCTCCAGTTTGCTTCTTAGTGGGTAGGGGATCTTACTAATGTTGAATTTAAAACAAATAATGTCATAGGAAATTTTGAATATCCTGAAAATGTCCCAACCTATAAAGACATTATAAAATTTTTATTCAACTGCCCACTCAAGACGGCCTTTGTAAAATGTCCCTCAGTGTTGTACCCAAACTACCTCAGGGAGTTTTGGGCTACAGCTAGAGCCTTTGACCCGACACCTTCTACTGATGAGAATAACCTTAGACCTCTCAGGGTATCTCATCAGTTCAGTCTTAATGGAGGGAAACAATACACCCTGGATTTCAAAACGTTTTGCACTACAACAGGGTAAGATTATAACAAAGGTGTTTATGTAGCCCATCCTGAACCCTCCACAGTGAAGGATGGGTTTAAACAAATCGTTTTAGATCCAACTTTTTGGACAAGACCCCAGTCACTAAAGCTCGTTCCCGTGGCTTGGAGGATCCTCTTCACACTTTTGTGATTCAGTCCTCGGCGGGAACCACTCATCCACTGAACAAGTTAACTCTATTCAGTTGATGATGGCATACTGCTTGATGAATGGGGTCACTGTCGACATAGGGGAGATCATTTACAGTGATCTCGTAACGAAGCTACAGAGCAAAACTAGGACGAAATACGTTTCGTATCCTAGGTTTGTCTCTTGTGCTCTGCAATCGTTACTTGGTTCAAATTATACTCAGGATGAAAAATTTGGAAATTTACCTGGCATCCTGAGCCCTTCAAATTTTCAAAAGAACCCATCCCTCGTCACTCCCAATGAATTGACGGCCCACATAATTGCTGTAAACAATCTAAGTGGATCAGTGTCTCCAAACCCTGCTCCCCAAAAAAGAAAAGGGGAAGTCTCAGACGACTAAGACCATACCAAGTCTCAGGCCCCTGAGGCTTCAGGAGCACAGCCTAAGAGGCACAAAAAGCCCGTGACCAAAAGACACCCGCTGACCAGGCAACAATCACCCCAGTGACAACGAAGGACACTGATACATCACAGTCAGTGCCCTTGGTCACACCTACTACTCCCCAAGATCCAGAGGGAAACATACAACCCGCTGGTAGGGGAGCGCCTTCCACAACGTCCATGATGACATTAGCAAATCCAAGCCTTTGTCTGAGGGCACACTGATCTCTCCCAAGGACTCAGAGGGACTCAAACAACCCGCTGATAGGGATAAACTATCACTACTCTGCTAAAGGCACTGGGAAACGCCCACCAGTGTCTCAGGGGTCACTGGGGGACAAAGACTTCGGAGGAAAGGAACAACCCGCCGATATGGAACCCACAACCAATCCTGACTCCAGTGAAGGCACTGGGAAGCACCCACCAGTGTCCGAGGGGTCAACGGGGGACAAGACTCAGAGGGATATAAACCACCCGCTGATATGGAACCCATAACCAACCCCTTTCTCACAATTGCTGATGTCATGTGGATATTATTCTCTGAAGATGAGCTCGCTAAGACTGATGATGAAATCTTATCAGCTGAAGAAGAAATGGACGCTGAGGTTCAAGCTGAACAAGAACCTCAGCCTGATCCAAAGGAGCTTACTGAATCCCCATTCCAACATGATCATACTTCTGAATCCTCAAGCTCTGATGAATTCAAAGAGTTTGACAATGTTCTTCCCCTCACTGAAAGGCAGTTGGCTCAGTGGATCACCAGGGCTTCAAGGAAGCTATACTCAGGGGTGACTAAAACATTGTGGGAACAACATACTGAGGCTGCTGCAAGCTACGCTGATCTTAAGGCAGAAGTACAGGGCTTCTATGAAAATGTTCATGAGCACAGAGATCTGATGTATGACAACATTCACCGACTGGATGAAAACATGGCTAAATTCCTCAGGCATCTTCTAGGTGTAGGTACCACGATAGATGAAATCAGGGAGTTTGTCAAAGAAGACCCAGCAACCAACTCTAAAGTCTTGGAAGCTACTGAGGCGTACCTGAAACAATCCTCAAACCTCACTGAACTGCTCAATATGCTCAAGTCTACAAATGTTCAGGGTCTTCCATCCTCCGTCCAGTCTCTACAAGCTACAATGGACTCTTTGAATACGCAGGTGGCTACATTGGCTCAGGCATCCTCATCTCTGGCCTAGAATCTTGGGCCCAGAATGACTGCTCTTGAATTTTCACAAGCAAATTTGGAAGCAAAAGTCACTGGTATTCAAACTGACACCTCAGACATGAAGGCAATGATCACTGAAATTTATCAAGCCTTCAAGGGTCAAGCAGCTCCGTCCCCCCAGCATCAACACCAACTCTTGCCCTCACTGACGCTATACGCAACATTGAGGGGGAGAATATTGCTGAAGAACTCCTCTTCACACTGAGGGGAGCAAACCATCAGTCTCTATAGCTCCCACATCAACATCACCACCAGTCACAGCAACTTCCATCTCATCCATCCCACCAACATCATCATCAACAACACTGGCAGTTATCACAACAACACGACCCTTGGTTGCATCATCTTCTTCAGGCCAGGACAAAGGCAAAGGCATAATGACGACTGCTGAGCCTGAGAAGATCCCCTATAAAATCGGCGACACTGAATACCTGCTCACACCTCAACAGCTGAGTAAACATCTTGCTAAAGAAGAAAGAAGATTGAAACTAGCTGAGGAAGAGAAAAAGAACAGAGAAGCACTGGCAAAAGTAGTCGCTGAAGAAGCTGAGAATATGGGATTAGATGCAAGCAAGCTCCCAAAGGGTCAGGCAGTACAAAAGTTCAAGGATGCTCAGGCTGCTCAAATGGCTCAATGAGAAGCAGTATGAAGAAAAGAGAAAGAAAAATGAAGCTCTCAAGAAAAGCAGAATTGAGGAATACAACTGCATGAGCAGCCGAGGCTTCTGAAAAAATCACTGATGTCAAGATTATTCCCAACCAAACCATTGGCTATGAATGTTTACAGAGGGGATGACAAAAGACACTTTGAGGTTCATGATCCCTTAAAATTCAATGACTTTGGGATCACTGAACTTGATGAACTTGGTCCGATCATTGGTAAGAAGCAAAATAAGGTGGTCAAGGAACTGATGAAGATGCTCGCAAAATATGAAAGGCTGAGGGATGCACCACCCAACTAGGAATTCAGTCTGCCTTGACTGCACCTCAAGGATCTCAACCACAAACTTCCACTGGCAAAAGGAAGAGAGCTGAGTTCCAACCTGAGATTTAAGTGCCTGGACTGGAGTGTAATAGGGAGCTACCTGAAGGGGTTAAATTTGTGAATTGTCTAGTGATTGAAGAGCCTGAAAGAGGGCTATTTCACATTGATGTCTATGGAAACCCAGCATTTCAAAGATGGAGTGATATTGATCAGGCTGGTGTAGCTGCAATGATCAGCTATATTCCAGTGGCCTCTCAGATCCAATCCCCAGCAAATATCAGGTTCTGCCAAGACCTAAATGCCAAGATAAGAGACCATCCTGACAGAGAAACACTCATCACCAAAAAGGTCAAGCTTGAAGCATTGGGAATCCATCTGGACTGACATCATTTTGTTTTATCTTTTGTACTAGTGATAGGAACTATATAATCTGATCAATAAGCATGTATGTTTTACTCATTTACTCAGTGTTCCTTATTGTATTCATTAGTACATTCAGTGTAGGAAGAAGCCATTTTCTCACTTACACTGATCAACCACTTAGGCTATTTGTATATCCAAATAGGGGGGAGACTGTTGGTTCAGAAATACCCAAACCCCTTAATCTAGGATTTGAATAGAAAATAGCCCAAGTACTCATCCGTTAAACACAATCAGGTCGCTGAGTGCATAGCCGCTCAGTGAGTCATCTTTAGGATACTCAGTACGAGGCAATGAAGAAGTCTCTCCACTCAGTAAGGCGGAACTTAAAGGGTGAAGACTGAGTCAAGAAGAAGATGATGGAATCAGTGAGTGATGACAATAACTCACTGAATCCCTAAGACTCCTCTCCAACTACTTACACTGAAGACAACTGAAGAAGAAGACTGAAGGATAAACAACTGAAGAAGAGCGGGACAAGGCGGGAGAAGTTTGAATCTGATAAAGAAGTCCTTATCAACATAAGTCAACTTTCCCTGAATGGCTAACTTACAAGCTCAGTGTCATCACTGAAATATGGAAAGCAGCCTTGTCCTTTACCTAGAATAGTCTTTGTAACAGAGACAAAATACATCAGTATTTTGTCTTCTGTATGATGTCAGTTTGTCACTTAAGAAAGAGTTAAAACTCATACATGTATAAATAGCATAAGAGATGGAGTGAAAAGATTAAGCTTGTGAATTGTAAAAAACACACATACACGCAAGCCATCTTTTCACTCCTCTAAATACAACTTAGTTCCTGAGATAGCTCAGTGAGCTCTAAGAGTTGTGCTCAGACTTAGCCTGAGCTTAGAGAGGAGTCACCCAACTTTGTCATTTCAATCCCAAGTACTATTCCGCAAGTACTTGGGTAACATATTCTTTGTTGATTTATTTCTAATAAGAATATGATGTTGAAAATTACTTAGTGTGTTTTCCTTATGTTAATTTCAGTCATCGTTCACTATTAACTTGTTTTATAAACTTAAACTGTTTTTTTATAAACTTAAACTGTTTTTATAATAGTGAACGGGGAATAACAAACATAATAAACAACATACGAAAAGTAAAATAAAGATACGGTAAAAAAAACATACGCAACTTAAGAAATACATCAAATTATAATGAAACTAATTATTTGGATTTTGTTGTTAAAATCGTTCCCATTGATGTTGTTGCCAAACATGCTCGATGAGACAACGTCGGATATCGCAAATTGTTGATCTTTCAAAATCATGTTATGCATTATGATGCACGCGTACATGATTCTCCGTAACTGCCAACATTAAACGCACCGCGCCGGTTGGCAATGATATGCCACATACTTGGAGGACACCAAAAGCTCTTTCGATGTCTTTTCGAGCACTTTCTTGTTTCGCTTTGAATGCGACATTTTTTGGGTTACTTGCAACTGTAAATGATTTGACAAAAGATGCCCACTCCGGGTTAAATTCCATCACTAGAATAATACCCAGCTTAAATTTACGCCCTTATACTTCAAACTCAACCTCGGGCGATGTTCCATCACATGGTCTTCGATAAAAACAGAATATTTAAAACCGTAAGATCGTTATTCGCACACCCGCTACACCCCAAAAAATGCATGCATGCCAAAATCCACAATCGTATGAGGCAACGGCTTCAGCATTATAGTTGAATACATTTTATCACCTCTGTGAAATTGGCCTTGCCATTCTTTCGGACAATTTTTCCATTCCAGTGCATACAATCGATGCTTCCCAACATTCCCGGTAGCTTATGAACAAAGTTATGTGCATTGTATAAGTTACGAATGTCACCTCATCTGGTTTTCTTAAAAACTCCTTCGTATATAAATGGATTATGCACATAGTAAAAAAATATAGGCAATCGCGTGCACAGTGTTCACCTATTTATAAATACTCATCTAATGCATCACGTACTGTAAGCCAATTGGCGTAGGGCACATGTGCATTTCATAATCACACTAAAACTCATTACACCCCTAGCATCGGGTCGGACTCTAAGGAAATCAAAATGTTAGGGAAGAAGATGATGAGTTTCAATATATGTTTCAATACCTTGTGCTATTTGTAAAAATAGTCTACGGCTCATATGAAAACGACACTTAAAATTTTCTTCTGTATATTTTGGGTTGTCACCAAAATAGTCAGCAAGTAGACGTGCTTCAGCAATTTCACGTTCACGGGGGCGATCGTAGGTGGAATGAATGGTCGCTGTTTGTTGTTGCACGATTGCTCAACCAAACTCTTGAAGAATCATCTCTAGCTCCTCTAGCTCTTTAATGTCACTTTCACCGGAATAAGATGATTCGCTCATGTTTATATATGTAGATTTTGAAAGTAGATTTTGATTGAAATGTGTAAATTTTGATTAAAATGTTCAGTATTTATAATGTGTTAAAAAGTGTGTTTAAAATAAAATAAAATAAAATAAAAACGTTACCCAACGGTAACAATTCAGAAAAAGTACTCCTATTTGGTTCGTTGTGCAGATGGCGAGGCTCTTCACGGCGAGCCATGGCGAACGACCACGGTGTCGCGGCGAGGGGCGGCGAAGCTGCCACCATGGCACAGCGAGGGTCGGCGAACACCACACCTAATGCTCTTACGACTCAAACCAAGCAACAAGGGTAGATGACCAAAACGGATGAAAGATGAGAGGGAGTGATGGAATTGAAAGGAGAGAAAACGTTAATATGAAGCTGATGTGAATGATGAACGGGTGGTGACCACTCCCTTTAGCCTAATAGGTATCATTAACATACCCATCATTAGAGGTGGCAAAACGGGCGGGTCAGGTGGGCACGGTCTTAAACGGGCACGGGTTAAATGGGCTCATGTTATACGAATCGGGTTAGAAAAGACTTAAAATGGCAAAAAATAAAAATAAAAATAAATAAAAATCCTCAAACGTAACACATTATTTTTATTTGAGCAACTTAAGTTTTTCATTAAAAACAATTTAATGTTCAAGAAAAACATATGCTCATTATGTCCATTTAACTTCTAAATGGGCAATATATACCCATTTCAAAAAAAAGATGGAAGGTAAATGTGCCCAAATTTTTACAAAAATTGCCCATTTAGCTTAGTTTTTTTTATTTTGAGCACAAATTATCACTTCTATCCATCTGTAAGACTAGAAGTAGTGGTTAAGGTGAAAGAATACCTCATCACCTTACAAATCAGCGCCACATCAGATTTCTCTCTCCTCTCACTCTCTCTCACTTTTCATACGTAGTGATCACCTTCCCCTCACCTTTCATACACATTTTTTTTATTTGAATACTTTTATTCATAAAATAAGAATGTAACTCTAAACGTAAACGTATCAAATTAAAAACGTGAACTTACAGAACTAAAAGCTTTTATTCATTACCGAATTAAAAAATATTAGATAGATTATTAAAAAAATGTAAATGCACAGAATTAAAAACAATACACAAATAAATAAAAAATGTAAGCTTAAATTGCAAATCCCACTTCGCCTTGATCTCCGCTCTTATCACTTCAAATTTTCGCGTGTTACTCCAGTCAAGTGATCATATGGTTGCATGAGTTGAGATCATCGTAGAACCAAAACTATTTAAAAATCCAATGAACCAATTTTAGCCACTTATTTTTTTTCATTAAAAAAAAAAAAAAAAAAAAGACCACTTTTGACCTCTTTTTTAAAAATAAATTATCTTGCAAACGATAAATCGTCAAGTGAAAAAAATACACCATCGCGACGAGTATTTTTTTTATCTTTCAGCAGACGGGCAATTCGATATACTTTCGACGAACATTTTTTTCAATTTTTATTTTCAGGAAAAATCACATATGTTTTGTGATACAAATTATATGTGATCTTTCCATACGTAACTAAAAAAAATTAAAAAAAAAAAAAGTTCGAAAGTATTTAGAAGTGCCCCTCTATAAATAGATGATTTAATTCTCGTCGTGATGGTATAATTCGTTTTGCGTAACGATTAACAGTTTGCGAGATGTATATTTTTTTTTAATGGAAGTTTATTTTATTTGTTTTGATCAAAAAATAGATGCCCAAGATTGGTTTATCGGATCTTTAGAAAATATTAGATATACATTAAACTTTCTCATGGCTACATATAGGACATTAAGTCTTTTTTACGCGCTTTCTATTCCTGAACTTCAAATTCCCTCTTTTCTGATCACCAAAAATTCAGCGAGTTATTCTTTCTTCACTGCTATGGCAAGTTCTTTTGACTTACAAACTTGGAGACCATCAATTTAGCCAATGCTTCCTCATTCATAGTTGACCCTGATGATCCCACGCTTTTCTTCTTCAATTCTTTCGCTTTGTCCCTGCCCATTGATTGTACAGCTTCCTGCACCTCATCAACCTCTTCATCTCTAACATACACATTCAGATTAATGCTAGCATCCCTAGACTCTTGGTTGAACGAACTAGACCCAGATGACTTGTATCTCTTGGCCTATTTTGTTTGCTTTGCTTCAAAGTTTGGAACTTCAATATCCATCCATTTCTAACAATTTTTTAAAACCTCCAAACAATGATGAAATGTAAACTGTATTTCGTATTTAGCTTCATAACTAGAAGTGCCTTTTTGATGTAATCCTCGTCTAAGCTTCACTTCTCTTGTCCATACGCGTAACGTTGACGTACACCACACAAAACCGAGCCACATTCAGACGCACCGTCTTCCATTTTCCGTTCACCATATCATACGTTTGACTCCCGGGTTACTTTGTTTTTCTTTACTAGTCCACAACTACGTTACGAAATAAAGCCCCCTCCTCGCGTTACCATGGACACTATGTTCGGATACATAAACCAACCTTTGCACAACGTAATTTCTTTCTTTGTGGTCCATGGGATGGTATGGGGTGTGCCATTGGTTCGAACCGTCCTCTTTTGGCGTCTTTTAGCCGTTGGCTTCGTGGTGGCCGGTGGCGGTGATGGGTTCGTGACTTTGACGAGAGATTCCTCACGAGTGTTGTTTTGAAAAGAGTCTTCAAAATGAGGGGAGTACATATCTCCGTATGGAAATGAAGGAATGAGAGACATGGGTTGGTGCGTATGTTGTTGTGTTGACAAACCACCCATATGGGTTTGTGAGCTGTAGTAGGGGTTATCGAATGGGAACGCGTTTTGTCGTGACGAGAGTTGGCTAAACGCGTTTTGTTGTTGTACTTATCGGTTAAAAGTTATTTTGTTATGGGTATATGTAACACCCCAACCCGACAAGGGTAGAAGTGTCACATTCTGGTGTCATATCAGAACATATAATTAAAATATTACAAGGGAAAACCTCATAGAATAAATTACCAAGTCATATAAATGGATGACTTACAAAGAGAATACAATCCAATATGTCTAAAATAAAATGAAGTTTCAAACAATAGCCCGTCAAAATAAGTCCAAAACAATAAGGTAACTAGGGATGGTCCACTCAGATAATCCAACTCTTAGCCCATCAAAGCCCATCTTCCAACCTAACACCTGCCGCAGGAAAAGAAATGCGGCTGAGCTTAAAAAGCCCAGTGAACAGATATAACAAAACGAAAGCTAAACGAAATCAGAGATATAAATGAAATAAGGAACTGATAACAAAGTCGCAATGAAAGAGAACAATGAGGGTCCTGCAGAAACACAAATACACAAATATCCCAAAAGGAACAGATAACAGAGGAGGACAAGCACATAGCACATTGATGACATATACGTAAGCACATCTAAATGACCAGGCATACGATAAATCAGGAAGTCAGAGTACAAATAAGCCAAACGGAAGTCCAAAAGCTAGCGGAAACAATTTACGAGAAAGTGAGCACGGCAATCACATAAGTCAAATAATTCATAGTTAATGACATAACCAGTATCATCACAGCGGAAGTACTAACAGTAGTCGGAATACAGTAGCCACATGCATCAAGTAGGAATACAGAACGAACATTAATACTGAATGAATTATCTAAACAAGGTCCTCGTACAGCAACTGAACAATTTAACAAGCCATACCACATACGATGAACCATTTACCAAATCAGACAGAAGTATAAGCAACAATGTAATATAGCAGGTCAACAATCAGCAGACAAGAATACTAACGGATAATCATAGCCCATGAACGTAACTGAACGAAGATATACATGATAACAAATAACTTAACCGCTTTCACACAAGCATGGTCACTAGACAAATCAAAGAGTCACATAACAGTACGATAAACGGTTGGTCAGTTATTAGCATGACAAAAGGGGAATCAAACAATGACATATTAATCATATAGTAGCAGGGCAAACGAAGTCACGTAAACATGTAAAAGCATAATCAAATTCAATAATCACATAATAACCCGGTACGTGAATGGAACGATAGTATGAAGCAACGGAACAAGAGTATGACAGATCAATGCAATGGAATATATATCTCAGTAGTAGAGTGAGTCTCATAAGGGTGTGGAGTAGTGGACAATTTATACAGAATATGGTGCGTTGGGAAATACAGAAGGTACAATGTAGGTATATCAATAGTGTAAGGTTTCTCAGAAATCTATCCCGAGCCAACAATACAATACAATACAATCAATAGTGGCATCAGCAGCCCAATATACAATAGTAGCCATTGTATTCGGAGGGGTGACCTCGGAATACCAATCCAATAAGAGGGGAGACCTCAATAACCAATATGGAGTAGCTAGATCCCAGACTGTGAGGGGGTGTATTGCACACACGCACCGCATCACCAATACAATCAATACAATACAATACAATACAAATCTAGGATGCATCCATACGCCCTGCAGAACAATAGTGGCCATAACAATAACAATGAAGCGCGCATATCAATACAATAATATAGAGACTTGTGTAACATCACTCATACACACTGGAGTCATGCCATAGGTGCATCAATGACACGGCCATGTTACCTTCATGGCTAGGATAACAATATTTGGCTCGGGTATCAATCTGAAGGGTCAAACAAAGGTCTAAAGTGTAGCAATATATAAGTCTTCACGATCAAAGGTCCAATATCAATGGTTCATAATTCAGAGGTTCATAACAATGGTTCAATATCAAAGTTCATAGCAACAGTCCAAATCCATCAATATTAAAGGTTCAGTATCCAAGGTTCAGTAACAGAGGTTCAATAACAATTAGTTCAGTGACAGTGGTTCAATAACAGAGGTTCAATATCAACAGTTCAGTAACAGAGGGGTCAATAGCAAAGATCAATATCAAAGGGTCAATTGCAAAGATTCAATATCGGAGGGTCCATATCTAGGTTCAATATAAGAAGGTCAATAGCAAAGGAATCATAGCAATGAAATATCATAAGCGAACAAATTCGAGGAATCAGAAAGTCATGAGAAACCCCTACTGAAAAGGGATAGAATATTTGTACCTCGTTTCGAAGCAAGCAAAATAGGAAAGTACGATCCCACGATGGATCAATCCCGCCGTCCGGAACCTATATGAATTTGACAACGCTTATTAAAGTCGGATTACTCATTTTAGACGGCTTTCCATTTTTAGCAGGTCTTCACTTTTAGTAAGTTTCCATAATTAGCAGGTTTTTGTATTTAGCAAGTTTAGTCATTTAGGATGCATTTTAAAGACATATTAAATTAAGTGAGTATTTATATACTTTAAGGACCTTTTATGCCAAATTACACCAGTTTAAGGTCTAAAGTGTAAATATTACAAAGTGTAAGGTCCTTAGTATAAATATATCATATTTACCCATTTTACAAGTTTAATCCATTTTAACAGGTTAAATGGGGTTTCATGCAAGTCGAATAAATGTGAGTATGACATGCATAACAGTGGGTCAATCATGTATACTCCCTTCGTTATATAGGTGCTACAATTCATGGTTCCATGTGACAAGATATTAGAGCTATACGAGAATCATGAGAGTGAGATTACATGCAAGAGGGGTCCAACAGAAGCATCACGTTAAAGGCTATAGGTGGTCAAGGAATATGGTTCATAAATCAGATTAAACTAGTACTTGTAGTACATCAAATATGACTTACATCTAATATATATATTATGATTTTCATGAAGCATGACACTAGGTTCTTATATCTTGGTTTTCTTAACATTTAAATGGAGCATTGTTTAACATTTAAAAGGTGTGCGTAGGGTGATCTTAACCCACGACTAGATTTAGGAAAAAAAACAGAAAAGAAAGACGAGGTAACAAGTACCTTCGTAGCGTGACACAAAGAGGATGAAACAATAGACAAACCAGTGAAACAAGCACATCCTTTTGTGCTTTTAATACCCACGATAGCAGCAATACGAAATCCACAATCAAAGTCAGTCCAACCTTCGCACTATACCCGTGATTTCAGCAGTCCTAGACCCTCTTGAAACCAGTTGTTGTCGACAGAAAGAATGGTGGGAAAAATGGTGTAGCCGTCACTTTCTTTTAGGGTTTATGGCGTTTTATTTTGAATGGCAAATGAGGGATAATTAAGGAGAATATAAAAGTGATAATAAGGAGTTAATGAGGCGACAAATTTAGGGATGGGGCGTTGGAAAGAGCCGAGCAAAAGGGAGCACAAGCAAGACCAAAATCAAATATTTATTTACCTACTATAATTACTTTGTACATGTTCTTTATTTGTCTAGCAATATTGCATGTAACATTCAATGTGTTATATTTCCTTGTATTATATATAAGCAAGTTTTATTTCTTCCAATTTTCCATGTAAAATACTTATCATAAGTATTTAGTGAACTTTATCGAGCATGGCTTTATTTTACGGATTATAACTCGAGGGTATAATAGTCTTTTAACGCGTCCACGGTTTTTAGGGTTTTACAGTATAGGTTTTCGGTATGATTGGTTTAGGTAAGGTTGGTTAAAATAGTATGATTGTGGTCGCAAGTTTATTTGTTGGTTTGACGGTGGAGTATTTCCGAGATTAAACGTTCCTTCGGGTGTAGAGGGAGTGTTTCGGGTATTTTTTTGTTGGTTATGTTTGGTGAATTGGGGAGTGTTTTCTTGAGACATTTTTTATAATCTGGTGAAGTAAATATATTGAGAGTATGAGAGTATAAAATGGTGAAGTTGTATTTAAAAAAGGGTGAAGCTAATGGGTACTTATAAGTAAAAAACAGGGTAGTGGGAATTTTCTATTATTAGTTTTTATTTTTTTAAATAGATATCAACGGTAATATACAAAAGGGGCCCACAAAAATTTCGAATAGCCAAAGATGAATTGGGGGCTCATGAGTTGGGACAACTATAGTGGTGTTGTCGCTTGAATTGGGTGCTCACGAGTGAGGGTTCACGCCCTTTACGACTAGCCTAATAACATGTTAGAACACTTCTTTTGATACGTATCATTTTATTTTATTTTTTATATTTTCACATAAATCAATATTTTATCCATTAAACAAAAACTAAAATTACAATACGCAAAATAAATAAATAAATAAATAAACTTACGAAAATTTGCTAAAAGAAAAATAAAATTAACGAAGATGCTATATTTTTTGCGGATACCTTCTTTTTGCATGTTGATCATGTAGGCATCCCCCTGTAACATTTATTTGGTGTTAGAGGCAAGAAACTTCATTTCTTCCAACCACGTTATTGTTCGGTCTTTCTCCTTCGCCACATCGTACACCGATTGGACGGCTTCCCTTTTGAGTCTAAATTCCGTATGTAATGACTCCCCAAAGTTGTTCGTGTTATTCCCCGTGGTGCTCGACGTGGTTTCGATTTAGTTTTGTTCATGGGAAGTAGTTTGCTAGGGGGACGTGGTCTCGGATCATCTCCGAATAGTTCGTCATATTCAGTGCAATCAATCGGATCAAACACGTCGTCTTGAGCAAATGTTATTCCTTTAAACTCTTCACGATATGCTTGCCTAACGCGCTTCAAACAATCAACCTCTTTTTTCCCACTTCAACTCAAACATTCTAAACATTTGTAGATATAGTTACTTTTGGCAATTATGGTTCAATTTATGGCACTTCCCCGTCAACATGTCCTTGTCATGTTTTTGGCAATTAAATTTGTTGGACTCATGGAGAACCTTGTACCAAAACGAATCGTTGGTTTGGTCACATTCGACTTTGTTATCCTCGGAAACGTAACGTAATAACGTTTCCTCCTCCGGTAACCAACGAAAAGAAGCCTTCTCGGATTCGGTTGTTGTTGTGGGTTTTTGGGCTTTTGTTTTTTCTGTGGGTCGTTTTCCTTTTCTTTGGTTCCTTTGTTCTTGGGTTTCTTTGGTTCCTTTGTTCTTGGGTTTCGGTTGGTGGTTGTGGTTGTGAGGTTTGTGGTTATGCGGTTTTTTGGTGGTGGCGATTGATGAAATTGTGGTGGATTTTGTTGTAGATGTTAGAATTGTTGGTTAAGTATTTGTTGTCGTTGAAAGTGATATAATTGTTCGGGTGTGTAAGTCGGCATAAAGTATCGGCTACCGAACGGGGGAAATTGAGGTTGTGATGCTATTGATTTTGCGGATGAATGTGTCGGAAGGTTTAACGAAGATGGTTGTTGAAAAACGGGTCGTTGTTAGGATATTGAGACATTTTTTTTATAATGTTTGTGTGTGAAAATATGAAAGTGAGAATGGAAGTGTTTATATGTGAAGAATGAGTGTGTAAAAGGGTTTATATGAAAGTAGTTATATTTAGTTCTAAAAATATAAAAAAATAATTAATAAAAACCCAAAGTAGTCTTTTATTGGCCGTTGGGTTTAAAAATTCAATTTATACGTAATAGTATTAATAAAGGTATTAATACATGTGTGTTCTCTTTATACGTAGTAAAAATTAATAAAAGTGTGTAAAAAATTGTGCGCTCAAAAAAGTAAGAAAGTGCTAATTTAATCTTAGCTCTAAAATTATCTAAATATCTTGAAATGTGGCGGATTCCCATAGGCAGGTGGAACAAGAGTCATGTGTGTGGGGCCTTATTTTTATTTAAACTGTCTATTTATTGTGTTTAATCTATAGTTGATCAGTATAACATGCTTTTCGATGAACCGGGTCTCTCTTCTTTTTTGACCGGGACTTTTGTTTCTGTTTGGACTTGGTTTTCTTCTTTGGTTGGCATGTTGATGTAGACCCTTGAACCGGGTATTTTTTTTGCCATCGGATCTAGTCTCGTTTGATTTCCTTTGGGCTTTTGCTAGATTTTTTTTAGGTTACGAATTTAGACTTTAAACCCTCAATTTTCTTAGGGTGTGTTTGTTTAATACTATTTAACTAAAAATAATAATCTTCACTTATATTTTAGAAATGTAGAATTATTTTTGTATATAATGATATATTCTCTCAGTCCTATTTTAGTATTTTAGACTAAACCTTATACCAAATCCAATTTCATTAACAACATACCAAACAGACCCATAATATTTGTTGAATCATTGATATGCTCTTTGGTTATTCAAAAGTACTTTAATACTTTTTGGGAGTGGCTAGGAGTGCAAATTTTGGAAATCACAGAGTTAAAATTTGTAATTTACCCAAATCTCTTTGTATGTCTTTCACAAAATTACGTTCACAACATGACAATAACAAAACATGTGCATACACATATCATTATTCGCATTCCACCTTATCTTTGTATCACCTCACCTCAATGGCGTGCGACCCAAATATTCAGCTACTTTTGACTTTGTGTATATACAATGTATAAAGTTTGAGAAATGATACATAGGCCTAAACTTGGACCTAAAAACACTTGCCAAGATCCTGACGGCTTACAACCCGTCAGGATCTTGCCAAGTGTTTTTAGGTCTATTTTTAGATCCAAGTTTAGGCCTATGTATCATTTCTCATAAAGTTTATGACTTTATGCTACTTTATACTTTTAATATATACAGTAGTAATCTTCAGATATTTTTCTTATAATTATCGATTTTCTACTCGGACTTTTAATTGAGACAAGGACCGAAACATACATTTTGCAAGGTGGTTGCACTGAACCAGATAAGATTTTCACCTAAAACAAAAATACCCATGGATTCCGTAAGGTTCACATAACTACAACTATTCCACGAACAACACAATGGCTCATCAGTCAGAATCGAAATGATTCCAGATCAGTAACATTGATCAGGATAATTGTAATAGGCAAAACCCTTTGTAAAAAGAAATAAAATGAAAGCTTGTTGCTTCATCAGCAGAAATTAATTCCTAAAATAACAGTCTTTGCAAAGTTTAAGCACACAGAAAAAAGACCACAAAAATGTCGTACCTAAGATACCAAATTTAGATTAGTTCGTCTTTGTTTCTGAGTAAGGTAAAACAGAAGGTACTTCTTGCAGGCAGCAGCTGCAGAAAAGAAAACAACAACCAACCACAATTAGTATCTAGAAATGCTACATTTACAAATTTTTTTGCACATGCTATTTTCATAATAATATCATTACAAAGGACTCACCTTGTTGTGTAATAGATCGTCAACATTCAACACGATCACTCCAGTCTCCATAATAGTTAGGATATCGACACATGATTCGGTCAAATTTCCCCGGTTTGTTATGAAGAAGTTCCATCAATTCCCCAGATGAATAGGGGCATGGTTTAAAAATGTGAGGAATACCTTTAGGAGAATCAATGGGCCGTTTTAGATATTTAATCTGTTCTGAACATCTTTTCCCTAAATCTCCCTTAAGATGAATGTTCACACACCGACGCAAGTCAAGTGTTTCAAGGTGACGACAACCATCCAGAATCGCCTGCAACGCTACATTCGTCATGTTGCTTCCAATAAGTTCAAGATGCCTTAACTCATGCAAGGTTTTCCCAATAGCAATCGGTAGCTCATTATAAAACTTAGCAGAATATTTAAAACCAATAGCAATAAGTGGGTCATCGTCATCGTCATCTTCTAATTCAATATCATGTGCTTCACTATTCACTTTAAGTGTTTTTAGCAGCGGACAATAACGACCAACAGCTTCAATCTCTTCTTTAGTGATTTTATAATCTGAGTACACGTTGAGTTCCTCCAATAATGGAAATTTGATCAGAGCATCAACCCAATTGTGAGAACCAAACACCATTTCTAAACGTCTAAGTTGACATGATCTGTTACAGAAACAAAAACTTATAAAGGAAACATCCCTTGCTGGGGTGCATATGCAAATCATCTCAATTTGATGTAGTGAAGCCCGACATCTTTAATTTCCTAACCAAACATGAACTACTACTATAATAAATTGGCATGCATATGCTAGCTTCGTATAGCATCACAAATAGCAGTCCAGTTACCAGATTAAGTCCACCATAATAATTCTAACAGATATGAAGATTAGAACATGGTTGTCCAGCGATGAAATATAAATATGTGAAAGTGCAACCACAGTTGCAATCCAAACATATTTATTACAAAATGAATTAGTAAGTAATAAGTATAAATGTTAACATCAGCCCAGAAAGAATTGTAGCTAATTACAGACAAGATCAATATATATGTATATGCACGGGTGTTCAAAATTGTTGAAAAAGGGTGCTGGAAAAGAAGAGAGAAATAACAAAACCACGATTAATACACTAGATATTACACGCCTTTCAGCTTTCCTTACATGTCACCTTTTAAATTTCCATGAAATTAATCAAAACTTTGCTGAAAGACGGCAAAATGTTTTTATTGTAAATTTAGAAACATGCTACCGCAAAAGGATAAGAACCAAGTTAACATCCGTTTGTTAAACTGCAATTCATGCTTTATAACTTGCATGCAAATCAATTTAAAACAACATATGATGGATAATGAAAGTATAAAATAAGTGGAAGATAGTTTGCTATTATCATAACCACGTGCACACATAGATATAAGTGTTAGCTTCCATACCTTTCAGCAACACGTAAAAGCATCTCAGCATTGTTTGTATACACAAGGGTAAGATCGACCAATTGACCTTGGCTTCTATCCACAAGACGCTTACACACCTTTTCCCTTGAAATCTTTCTTTTTGGGTCCACTTCCACTTCCTCTTCCTCTTCATCATATTCCTCTTCATCTTCATCATCATCTTCATCTGATTCATTTGGATCAAGCAAGTCATTCATATTGATGACCCTCCACATAGCAGGTTCCTTGGAGATTATACGCCAAGCAGTGCACACTTTTTGGGCATTCTCAAGTATATCACCGATACAAAGTCTTGAGAATATATTGACCATTATATCGGATGGAAGCTCCAACCAATCCCTACTTAGTTGATTTGACTTTGATGCAGATGCCATCATCACTGGGGCATGTATAAAGAAAACAAACCATAAATTAAATCATTTACGTATGCATCTGTATGGACTGTATCACATTAATTACTTTATTAATACTTATTTTCTTTGGAAGGCAATGCAAGACGTAAAACATTCTTAACATCTTCAATAATTAATTAGTTAATTAATATACTATGTCAATTGATAAATATATAAAATGGACATGAATGCTATTCCATAGCCTCGATCAAAATCAAATGCCAGTTATAAGAGCTTGTATTAACTTACATAAGGCTACTAATAACTTAACTTCACCAAGAGCAGTTCAGAAGCGTTTTCAGCACTGAATTAACAAACTTCTAGTCAATTGTGCATTCTCTTTACACGCTTCTAAAAATGTGCAACATTTTGGTAAGTTTTTCGCCTTGCATACGATGATCACATTTATAACTGCAATTATATATAATAAAGCAATCTAATTATCGCACTTAAAGCCTAAAAAAACAAACAACTAAGCCCCCATTCATAAGCGTACACAAAGTCGCAAATATATAAATTAGTTTAAGCCTTAAAAGTCTCGATATCAATCGGTCAGATTCAAGTTCCTCACGGTTCATCTTATGCGAGGTAATTAGGTGTAGCAAAAGGTAGGGCGGAATAAAATAGAAAATGAACGGAATGAACAACCTAACGGGATAAACGAATTAATGGAATGATTCATTATCATTACTAATTACATATGTTTGTTTCGTATACTAGAATAGATTGTAACCAATAAGAAAAAAATAAAATACCTCGTTACGATAGGAGGTTTATTCGAGAATAGTAGTAGGTATTTAGAAAGAGCTTTTATTTAATTTTGATTTTATTCTAAGACCCGTGAATACCTCAAATGGGAGGTAGATGAAAAACCTTTTTAGGGGTGTTTGGGATTGGTTATTGAAAATAGATTATGCATTTTGAAAACGGATAATAAGAAAATCAATTGTTGTAAAACGTGGTTTCAAAATATACTGTTTGGATTTAATTATGTTGTTTAAAATCGCAATAAGAAGATAATAAGTTTATTGAGTGTTCGCCAAATTAGATTATTTAATGACCTGACATGTAAAAATACAAAAATAATTACTTAGTAAAGTGGCAAGTGGATTGATATATGTGAGGGTTGATTGGTAACATTGAAAAAGAATGCAAACCACGTTTTGTGACAGAAAACTACGTTTTCAGCATTAGATACCGCAAATAATGACTAATCACATTTTATTTGCCGAACACCAAAAGTAGATTATTCATGTTACCAAATTGTGATAATCTAATAATTTCCTTCATAAGGCTACGCCAAACACCCTCTTACTAAATAAAAAAAAAAAGGTCTATCGATAGATTTTTCCCAATTGGAGCAACATTTTTCTTTTCGGGATTGACTTGAGGATTATTGAGCCAATTGAGATTTCTCCACACACCAAACTTATTATACAATAAAGGGTTAATATACAAAAAAGTTACTAAACTTTCAAAAAAATTTGTCCTAAGTCACTAATGTTTATCTTCTGTCATCTAGGTTACTATACTTTACGTAACCGGTCATCTTGGATACCAATAGTGAGACAACCGGTTGTTACCGGTTAAGGTATACACACCGAGTTGTGTCACATGTTATCTAAGGTACTAAATTTTGCGAAAAATTTGTCCTAAGTCACTAATGTTTCATTCCTGTCATCTAAGGTACTAAACTTTGCGAAAAATTTGACCTAAGTCACTAATGAAAAATTTGTCATAAGTCACGAGTTGTGGCACATGTTACTGAACCTTTAAAATTATACGTTTTATACAATTTTATACACCTTTTATACGTTTTTATTCATTTTCATTTGTTTTTATACGTTTTTGTTTGTTTTTTTACGTTTTTGTCCGTTTTTATACGTTTTCGTCAGTTTTTGTCCCATTTTTTACGTCCGTTTTTGTACGTTTTTATATTTTCATCCGTTTTTATACTTTTTGTCCGTTTTTATATGGTTTTATACATTATTTATACGTTTTTTTCGTTTTCATTCGTTTTTATTCGTTTTCATCCGTTTTTATACGTTTTCGTCCGTTTTTCTTACGTTTTCGCCTATTTTCTTATGTTTTCAAACATAAAAAAGGGACGAAAACGAATGAAACATAGAAAAACTGGGAAAAACATAAGAAAAATGGACGAAAACGTATAAAACAGACGAAAACGTTTAAAAACGGATGAAAGCGAATAAACGTAAGAAAACGAAAAAACGTATAAAAATGTACAAAACCATATAAAAAACGGACAAAAGCTATAAAAACGGATGAAAACATAAAAACGTATAAAAACGGATGTAAAAAATGGGACAAAAGCGGACGAAAACGTATAAAACCAGACTAAATCGGATAAAAACGGACGAAAACGTATAAAAACGGACAAAAGCGTAAAAAAACAAACAAAAACGTATAAAAACGAATAAAATGAATTAAAACATATAAAAGGTGTATAAAATCGTATAAAACGTAAAATTTTAAAGGTTCAGTAACATGTGCCACAACTCGTGACTTAGGAAAAAAATTTCATTAGTGACTTAGGACAAATTTTTAGCAAAGTTTATACCTTATATGACAGGAATGAAACATTAGTGACTTAAGACAAATTTTTCGCAAAGTTTAGTGACTTGTTTGTATAGGTTTAGTAACGTATGTGCCACAACCGGTTACCAATCCTTCGAGTGACTAGGGTGACACTTATAAAAAGGTTTAGTAACATATGTGAAAAACCCGTGAAGTATAGTGACCTAGATGACAGAATACAAACATTAGTGACTTGGGACAAATTTTTTTGAAAGTTTAGTAACATTTTTGTATATTAACCCTACAATAAAAATGGTACTCTAAACTTATAAATTTATTTTTTGCATTTAATTTAGCACACGTGTCATAGATTTTGTCATAAAAAAGGTTTCTTAAGTTGGTGGCAACCATGCCTAACAAGTTTTTTCATGCCTAATCATCCACCAATAATATCCTTTCATCTCATCTCATACAAATCTCATACTTAACAATAGATTTTTAGTGGCAACCATGTCTAACCCATACTTCATCTATTTTTTTTTTTTATAATTATATTAAACAATTTAAGAAAAACATATTATTTTATTATTACATCAACTAAATCGCATTAATAAAAACAACGAACTAAAACATATATCTATGGAGCGGGTTGTGATTGAATTTGTGGACGAATGGAACGAGAACCTCGTCCACGGCCTTTGGATGACGACGAACCACCTCTTGATTTTCTTGGATCCATGAGAATGTTTTTTAAAAATGTAAAGAGATGTGATTGAATTTGTGGTAAAAAATAGAATTGAGTTTGTTTATTTATAGAGGGGGAGTAATTTTTTTTAGCATGCAACGGCTATACACTTTAATTGTCCAACGGCTCTTTTTTAAATGCCCAACGTTCACATTTTGCCCATGCCAAATCGGTAAACACTACCGAATAACCGCACCGAAGCTCCATACCGAACCAAGCCGATTTAGTGGCATTGCATACCCCGATCGGCATGCTTCATGCCTAAGGCATGCCTCATGCCTAAGGCATGCCGAACCCCGTTGCCAGTCCCCTTATGTAATGGGTTATTCCATTCGCCAATTGTAAACAAATATGTTTTTTTCTTCATTATATTCTCACTTTCTTTAAAAAAGCAATAAGATCTTAATAAAATTAGCCCTATATATCTAACTATAAAGCACAAATGTACAACAATCTTATGCTTTTTATAGCATGTTCTTACGTGCATCTAACGTACCACACACCTTCATAAGATCGAAAAAGTTGACAGAAAAAATATTTAAAAAAATGAATGCATGTTAGAATAAATAAAAATGAAGTGTTCAAATGACAATTTTGATTTGATGACAAGGTAATGATTTATCAATGGAGTAGAATAAAACCCTATAACAACTATCGAAAATTAAAACAGTAAGATAAAAAGGGATTATATCATTGTAAAGGAGTGAGTCGTACCTCAGTTTTTGGGTAACCGTCGAAAGGGTTATGGGATGGAGAAAAACAAAGACATGCAAAAGAGAATGGTTTAGGTGATGGACTTTGAAAAGTTTTAAATAGTCAGTTTATGAATTACGAATTTCAATTTAATTCGAATTGTGATCTTCAAATTATGGGCCGGATATTTCTCCAAATCAGCCAGCGTAATTTTCTCTCGATTTTAGTATTAAGAGTTAACTAGTATATCTTTACCACTTATAAAACAAATTTGTGTATTCTTCAAAACTAAAAATCTATTAAAAATAGGTAAATTTATTCCCCAAAACTCCCTTTAAAATAGTTAATTTACATGAATTTTAAATGAAAACGTTGGAGATCTTTTTAATACCCCTGATAACTTTGACAATGAATTTAAACTTACAAACACATGGCTGACAACTTTTTGAACGACAAATAAATGAATAACATTAAGTCTTGCACCATAATATTAACATCATGTATTTCTCTATCAATTGACTTACAAAATGTTGTTTGCGCGGGTATTCGTCTAAGGTCACACGGTTGCAACCGATTCCATTAATTTTAATAAAAAATAAGGAAAAAGAAAACAAATGGTTGGATCAAGGGTTATACTAGAATCACAAGTTCACAAGTATAATTATTTGCCGTTATACACAGTCGTTTTGCGCAGGTATTCGTCTAGTTTTGATCAATGGGGTATTTCAGGTTAGTCCATTAGTTTGTAAAGTTTCAGTTTTGGTCCAAAATGAAACACTTATTACGAGTTTAGTTCATTTTCCCTAAACTTGTTACCTTAACTTCATTTAACTATTAAGATAAAGGCTATTATTGTCATTTCATGTATTTTTTTAACCAAAACATTGAGGACACACACACAAACACATTCACACGCCCCTCTATCTTTTCGTTCATTTCACACAAACACAAAAACGCATACATTACTTAATCTTTTCTTAATCTAACTTCGACCACCACCATAGCCGGACGCTACCTCCACATCCACATTTGGCCGACACCACCACTTCGCCCGCTACAGTCAACCACAACCACCACACGCATACACCAAGATACACAACACCTACACGCGCCACTTCCAATATCTGGTCGTTAACAACCAAAACGCCCACCACAACCACCTAACCGCCATCAAAACACCCATTAAACTCTAATCCTTGAATAAGTTCGTTCAATTTAAACAAAAACCCAAAATCCTCAAATTTTACAAAAAACCCTAACCCTAGAATTTCAACTGAAACCACACAAAATTTTCAACCAATTACCATAACTTAATGAAAAAATGAAACCTATAATTTTATAACAATCATAAATTTTGGTGCAATGGGGTTCGTGGTGATGGCAGTTGGGGGTTTGGTAGTGGTGGTACGTGTTTAGATGGAGGTGGGTTTGTATTTATGAGTGAGAATTTGTGAGTTTGTTATTGGGAAGATGAGTAAATGTTTGAATTAGTTTGAATAAGATAGAAGATGAAGAGGTGAAAGTTTTTATGTTTGCGTGGTTTGGTGGTTTTTTATTAGGATAATGACAAAAATACCCAATTTTTCAAACCTACTTCACAAAATACCCTATTTTATACTCAAAAACCCAAAATACCCACTAAATCCGCAAGTTTTTTGAGAAAAATCGCAAATTTGCGAGTTTTTGCGATATTTTTAGGAAAAAATATCGAAAATTTTCGATATTTTTAAGAAAAATCGCAAATTTGCGATGTTTTTAAGAAATATCGAAAATTTTCGATATTTTTAAGAAATATCGCAAATTTGCGATATTTTTAAGAAATATCAAAAATTTGCGATATTTCTTAAAAATATCGCAAATTTTCAATATTTTTAAGAAATTTCGCAAATTTATGGATAAAACTTGCGAGATTTTTGTCAGTTTGCTAGATTTTGCTGATAAAACGTGTTTTATTGTTATTTTAGCTCCCTTCACTAAAAAAACTCAAATTCTCACTAAAAAACTCAAGTTTTCCATGAATTCCGTCAAAGAAAACGTCAAAATACGTGTATGTAAAGGAGGTACATGGGAAAGAGTGGATGGTGTGTTGGAGTATATACCGTTAAATTGTGTAAAACGTACACTAATTTTACCATTGTTGTCATCATATTCATGTTTACTAGAAGCGGTATCCGAGAGGCTAGAAATCGATGCTAATAGTGGTTTTATGATAACTTACAATTCGGATAATGATATTGTAGAGGTATGTGATGATTTGGAAGTCAATGAATTTATGGAATTTGTTGTTAAAAGTAGTAGAATTGTTACGTTGTGTATTGTTGAGTCTAGTGTAAAATGGTAGGCAATTATCAACTACGGGAAGCAATCAACAAAGCAATTTTATTCATGCTAACTCGTCTGTAAATGTATATCAAACCGAATATCATGCCACACAAATTCACCAAACACAAATGCCTGGTAGTAGTTTTTATCAAAATTTTAATAGTTTTCAACATATGCATGGATTTACTTGGGAATCTATGTATGTGCCGGAATTCCTGTGTATCATACGCAGGATCCTCAAAGTGATTCAGCTAATCGTAAAAAAAAACAAGTTGTTGGTTCACCAAAAAACAAAAAGACTAACGAAAGGGATTTGCTAGATGATGATAAATTACGGCCTTTCAGAGAAAAGGTAATGGGTGGTGTTTTGGGGAAAGTGAAAAGATTTTCTGGCGAGGATGAGAGTAGTGAATCTATGATGGCGTAGTGAATCTGATGAGGAGGTTAGTGAATCCAAGAAGGATAAATTTTGGAATATGCCTCCCCTACTCAAAACACCGGTCCCAGATATCAACTCGAAAAAAGGTATGTGTTCTGGAACATCTAGTCTTGTTCGTTTGCATGATACTTTTGATAATAAATAACATATAAAAGTTGTTTTGGGTAGAAAAGCTCTTGAAGAAGGATTTCAAATTAGATACCCAAGATCAGACCCCCAAAGGGTATATGCAAAATGTATTGATGACACGTGTGAATGGGTTTTTCGAGCCTATATACCCAAAGACTATAAAAAGTTTTATGTAACAACATTTCACGACCATCATACATGCACTAGAACTCAAATTCACCCACATCATCGTAATGCTTCCCCAAAAGTCCTTGGTCATATATTGAAGGAGGTAATGTCTGAGAATAGTAGGATTTATAGGGGAAAGAGATTATGACAGATATGAATGCTAGGTTCAAAATTGATATATCATATTCTCAAGCTTGGCGAGCTAAATGTTATGCATTGCAATTGTTGAGAGGGACTCCTAGGGAGTCGTTTTCCGAACTCCCTTTGTATTGCCACAATTTGAAACTAAAAAACCCAGGGACTATTACACATATTGAAACTGACGATGAAGACATATTTGAGATATTTTTTCTTGCCATGGGAGCTGCGGTAAGTATTGTTTATTACAAAAAAATAAATGTATTATTCATGCTATCTATTTATTATTCTAATTATCGAAAGATTTTTTTATGTAGATTCGTACATTTGTGTCACACATGCGACCATTGATTATAATAGACGGTGCACATCTTAAAGGGGAATTTTTGGGTACAATGTATCTAGCAGTTGCAATGGATGGTAATAATCAGATTCTGCCGCTTGCATACGGAGTGGGTAAGTCGGAGACATTTAGATCTTGGGATTGGTTTTTGACGAAACTCAAGGAATGTATAATTGGTAAGCAAGATAACTTAACGATCATATCTGATGGAGCTGGATCCATTGCTTTGGCCATTAAGAATGTATTTCCCAATGCATTTCATGGTCGTTGTTGTCGCCACTTGTTGATGAACTTACGTGCAAAGTGTCCTCGATTTATAAGTAAGGAAACGCTATTTTGGAGAGCATGTAAAGCATATCGGATTTCAGACATTGAAGAACGTTTTAGCACTTTACGTGATGTATTGCCTAGAGCCGCTAATAAACTTGATAGGATTGGTCATGAAAGTGGGCAGGGTTCACTTCCCCGGTATGCGTTATAATTACATGACCTCCAATAGTGCGGAATCAGTGAATGCATTGTCTCGACATTCTCGAAAACTCCCGATTTGTATGATGATTGATTGGTTCATAAAATCTTTGCAACAGTGGTACTTTGAACATCGACAAACGGCAGGTAAACACATACCAAACCATGCCTATTTATGTTTCTTTTTTTTTTATATATATTTTACTCACATATATTATACCATGTGTAGATGAACATAAACATGAATTAACACCCTGGGCGGAGGCCAAGATAGCTAAAAGAATTGCAAAATCCACCACATGGACTGTAAGACCCGCTGCAAACTACCTTTAGAATGTTGTTGATTATAACAAAAATGGGACAGTTGATCTTAATACTAGGACATGTAGTTGTGGACAATGGCAATTATCGGGTTTACCTTGTGGGCATCTTATTGCTGTTATGCGACATTTGCGCCAATCAAGTGCAAATCAGTTTGCATTTCCGTGTTTCAAGACTAGTGTCTGGAGGGCTTCATACAACGAGGTTATATACGATGTTGGGCATCCTTCAGAATGGGAGAAACCAGATGGTCTTATAACTGCCCTTCCACCTGTAATGGACAAACGTCAGCCAGGAAGGCCGCGTAACCGTGATCGCTTTAAATCTAAGGGTGAAGAAACTACACCAAAATCATGTACACGATGTCGTAAAGATGGACATAACCGTCGTGATTGCCGATCAGATATACCATCCCAGACTTTTATTGCGACAACATCAAGTGTGAAGTCAGGTTCTAGCACATCAAGGAAAGGTTCAAAAAGATCTAAAGAATCTAGTGTGTATGAAGAAATATGATAACGTATTGTATTATGGAACTATGATAATTAGACATTACATTGCATGACAATTATAATTTGACATTACATTGCATGACAATGATAATAGTTATTAAATTATTATAAAGCCTTTTGATTCGGCACTTGAACTAGCTCTACAAGCCTCACAATCTTCGTTTACCTCCTCGCTTACAATGTAGATATGAAGGAATTGCGTCTTTCCGTGTCCAATAGACATGTATAGATCCATGTAATCTTCTTCAGTCCATAGTTGTTGTAGTCCAGTATCTAAGTCACAATTAGGTTTTTGAAAATAGCAGAAATAATCATTCGACTCGATATTCTCAACAACGCCAGTAGCATCACTAATTTTCTTCATAATATTATACATGTCTTCCCTACTAAAATCATCAATGTTTAAAAAGTCTACTTCATGTATCTTTCCATGCAAGTATTTTCTTTTTGGAAAACCAGAGAAACGTCCTTCATGGTGTATTAACAATGAAAACAGGAAAGGAAATTCATCTGTGCATTATAAAAACAAAATTTATTGGTTAGCTACCTTTAAAATATAAAGCATTAAGGTAATGTAGCAAACATACCATAAGTATTTCCAATGTGATGGTATACCAGCTCTCGATACAGTAAAACTTGGGTAAATCCATGATGAATGTTTATAAAATATGTGGCATACTCTTATATATATATCCCTATATTTGCTATATTGCATTTTTTTGCGAGATAAGATTTTTGCGAGATTACAACTAACAAAAAGGACAACTTTATTCAAGGATAAGATATATGCGATATTGCATTTTTAAGAAAATTTGCGATATTTCTTTAAAATATCAAAAATTTGCGATATTTTTTAAAAATATCAAAAATTTGTGATATTTTAAGAAACTTCGCAAACTTAAGAAAAATTAGCATTTTTTTTTTGCGAGATAAATTTTTGCGAGATTACAACTGACAAAAAGGACAACTTTATTCAGGGATAAAGTATTTGCGATATTGCATTTTTTGCGAGATAAGATTTTTACGAGATTACAACTGACAAAAAAGACAATTTTATTCAGGGATAAGATATTTGCGATATTGCATTTTTTGCGAGATAAGATTTTTGGGAGATTACAACTGACAAAAAGGACAACTTTATTCAAGGATAAGATAAGTATTTAATTAACTTATAAATACCCCTTAACTTCAACATTTTTAAGCACAAAAAAATGTCTCATCGAAACAAGACATTCCAACCATACCATAACAAACCATTCACAAGTCCTCAACATAACGTTGGCAGTTCTTCATCACAACCAAATATGAACCATCCTTCGTCTCCCGTTCATCCATTTAGTGATGAAAATGCGGTTAGGATAATACCTGATCCTGCTGGTATTCTACAAGCTGCGAGGCTCCGTAAAATAGCAGAGATTAGGGAAGGTGGTCAAGACTGTGAAATGCCGACCCAGGATACGTTAGGAAAATAATTGAGGATGCGAGTGAGGATGATCATTTTACGTGTGGCCCATGGCTTAGCGCGGTTCAATATCTAGCTGTTGAAGGGAGTATCGCAATTGGTTGTTTTGGCGATATGAAAACCTTTTTGAAGAATGGGAAACTTGAAAGGTTGTACAGTAATAAAGTCTTGTACGCCCAATGCGTTGGGTGACCTAACAGTAACACTCAAAGATCCTTCGGGTATAATTTCTAGTACAATTCATTACAAAGTCCTTAAAGAGGAGGGTTATCAAAAGGCTATTATCGTAGGAGCTGTTTTTATACTTCCGTAATGTTCAGTGTTTTCCCTAAATTTGGTGGCCATTATCTTAACATTACATTGAAAAACATTGTTAAGGTTTTCCACAAGATTCTGTCTTTAATTTATGAATGTTTACGTTTTTTATTTCGCGTGTACGTTTTTAATTATCTATGTAACGTTTTTAATTTATGAATAAAAGTTTAAGTTTTTTTAGTGAAAGGAGCTAAAATAACAATAAAACACGTTTTATCAGCAAAATCTAGCAACCGACAAAAATCTCGCAAGTTTTATCCATAAATTTGCGAAATTTCTTAAATATATCGAAAATTTGCGATATTTTTAAGAAATATCGCAAATTTTGATATTTCTTAAAATATCGCAAATTTGCGATATTTTTAAAAAATATCGAAAATTTTCGATATTTCTTAAAAATATCGCAAATTTGCGATTTTTCTTAAAAATATCGAAAATTTTTGATATTTTTTCCTAAAAATATCGCAAAACCTCGCAAATTTGCGATTTTTCTCAAAAAACTTGCGGATTTAGTGGGTATTTTGGGTTTTTGAGTATAAAATGGGGTATTTTGTGAAGTAGGTTTGAAAAATTAGGTATTTTTGTCATTATCCCTTTTTTATTTGTATATGTTTAAAGTGAGGTGTATTGTTTTTAGTGAGTTTTGGTGGCTTTTTATTTTGTATTTGTATAAAGTTGTGATTTGGGCGTTTTTTTATGTTAGAAATCTTTTAGAAAGATAGATATGATGTTGTGATGGCCAGAATTTATGGGAGGTGGCTGGAAGTAGTGTTGAAGGAGATGGTGTTTTTTTTGTGAAGATGATATTTGATAATAATAATAATAATAATAATAATAATAATAATAATAATAATAATTAATGGAAATCTCAAATCGAGGATCACACTTCTAACTTGCTTAGGGGGGGTTTCGATCTCTGAGGTTATGACATACTATGAATGCTAGGACTTATCGTTGTGTGTTATGCTATCAGTTAGGTGTTCTCTTATTCTCTATTCAGATTTCATGCTCAGCTTGTTCCAGAGTCTTTACGAGTGATATTTATGAGGACCATGTTGTATTGCCGCTGGTGTTATTGGTATTAAACATCGGCATAACGTGGTTCATGATACCCTTTTTGACATATGCTCTCGATCGGGGATTTCAGATCATAAAGAAGTTGATAACAAGCTTGGTTGATGGAGGGATAAACCTTTACGTCCAGCTGATATGTTGCTCTACCCGCGAGACGAAGGGCTTCATGTATGTGTGAACCTGACAGGGTCATCACCCTTGAAGCAAATTGATATAGTTTATTTTCTGCATGTTCGTGCGGTAATTGAGGCCGCACAACGTAAACGCGTCAAGTATGAGGCTAAGTGTGTGGGGTACTGGATATGAGTTTCTCCCTTTCTCATTTTCTTATTTTGGGAAACTTTATAAGAATGAAGTGACCTTGCTGAAGCGGATCTAAAAGTTATCTGTGACTCAAGACATTGGTGCACGTGTTGGTTGTTATTCATATATTTTGCAGGATTAGCTTTGCTATATCTAGAATAGTGGGGCCCATATAGTATTTCGGCCTCTCACTAATTTCTTTTAGATCCTATGAATTTCTAACAAAGTGATGCCAAATAAAAAAAAGAAAAAAAAAGAAAAATAAGCAACACCACCACCACCAACAACAACACCACCAACATCACCAACACCAGCAACAAAAACAACAACAATACTTGGCCGAAAACATTGGGTCGCGAGCTGCTGTTCAAATTTTTAGTAGGATTAGATTTACCATAGCTAAAGGAGTGGAGGCCCAAATAGTCTCTAGGCTTCCCACTAATTTTGTGTATTAAAAAAAGAGTGGGAGCATGATAAGGATTTAAAACATACGCTTTTAAGGGGTCATTTAAGCCCTAATTCGACATATTTTATATCTGTTACTGCTTAAAATCGTTTCTTTTCACTTTTTAGGTCTTTTGGAAGCAAAATGCTGGAATGAAGCATATTTAGACGAAAAGGAGCGAAAACATGAAGAAATGGCAAAGTCAAGATCGAAGACACTCAAAGGTTGTTCATAACACCTGACGGCGTCCCATCCAAAGGGCGACGCCGTCCCTGTATGAAGACTTGATCAAAAAGTGCACGCGACGGCTCAGCGGAATTTCTGGTCCTAAAGCCTGACGACGTCACGCCTAAAATATGGAAGGCGTCACTCACAAGTTTCACTCCAGACGCCCCAGATCCAAGATTCAGACGATGTCGCAACTAAAGACCGACGGCGTCACATCTCTAAGATGACGCCGTCCCATCGATGACTTCGCCCAGACGAAACCCTAATGACGGCGACCTGACGGCGTCGCTAGCAAAAGGCGACGCCGTCGCGATTGTAAATCTATATATAAAATTCGATTTTTCTGTATTTTGAGAGGTAGAATTTTGGAGAGCAAACCCTAACTCAGTTGTAGTCCGACTTGGACAGTATTCTAGGGTCCCATACCATATTTTACACATCAAGATAAGTTTATTATTCCAATTTATTATTATGTCTACCCCATGTTCAATTGATTGTGTGTATGCTTGCTTGTTTAACATGTCTAGCTAAATTACTTGTGTGTTTGCTTAGATCTATGAAACCTAGTTATTGATTGTTGTTAGGTTGTCTCTTTTCTTAATTGGTATAAGCCTAGGAGTGCAACTAGGCTATCGTTGTATTTATTGCGTGAGTGTGCTTTATGACGATAGGGTGCTCGGAGGAGATAGTTTTATACTTGTCGATCACGTGAATTCTATAGGAGAGATACACTCATTAAACTAGGGAATACACACCCCCTCCGACTATTAGGAATACAACGCGTTAAGATAAAGGACGTGACAATTCAACCGACCAATAAAAGATAACTAGGGAGTAATAGTATCTAAGTGAACATATCTTTAATCATCATACGAGCACACCTCAATTAGCATAAACTAACCGTAGTAATTAGATAATTAGTAGAAGTAGAGAAATCGCTAGAAGTACCACCCCCCCAATCATATACCCCGAGATTTTACATTTGCTTTCTAAAAAAAACATAAAAAAAGAATAAAAAGAATCATCTTTAACCCCACCTTCTCGTCATATATTTCTTACTAGCATTCCTATTCCCCTAGAGACCGATATCAATCCCCGAGGCTTACCCCATACTACACTACAACGATTAGGTTCACTGCCTAGAGGGTTGAAAAGTTTGCTCGTAGAAAAGGAGGTTTTCTCGACCCCGAACCCACGCATCAAGTTTTTGGCGCCGCTGCCGGGGAATAGAATAGCTAGTTAGACTTCTATCTCGTTTAGGTTCCCTTGCTTGCTTCCTATCAAGTAATAATTTTTTCTCTTTTTCATTAGCTTCCTTATATTCTATCCCCCTTCTTTGTGTTTTTGTTCGTAACATTGTCACTTATCACCATGGGTGACAATCCACCACCAAACAACGGTCCACCACTCAATCAACCACCACATCATCCGCCACCCAACCATCCTCCATACTACCCATTACCACCAAACTCACCACCATACGTCCCACCAACTCTAAACCAACCCCTCAACCAACATTCCCTAAATATTCTTCGCAACCAAATCACTAGTGAAATCAATGAGCTTAACGACTTACATAAGATACTTGAATGTGCAATTAGGGATGTAGTTGAAAAGGCGGCTAGTGCATCGGGTGTTGAATCCATGGTTAGCGATAGTTCGGGCGATGACTTAGGAAGAAGTGATGCTGAGGTCATAAAAATAGTAAATAAAAATTTGGATGAGGAAACTAATGCCTATTTTAACCTTTATCCCACTAAGGAAGAAATCGCATACCACAAATACATAATCGACAATCCTCGATCACCCATCGTTAGAATATGCCCAAAAATTAGGAAGGGAAATCCCTGGAACATTAAGATCCCTTGTATGATTGGGTATAACAATGTGGAGCACGCTTACATAGATGTAGACTCTCCAATCAACGTGATGTGTTTGGTTGTTTACAATGACATAATGAATGCACGACTCAAGATTAGGAGGGACTCTAGGTATCTTGGTGGGGTTTGCAATTTTGTGGGAAGATGGGAATTTTCAACCAATTATCATAACTTAATGAAAAAATGAAACCTATAATTTTATAACAATTTTAAATTTTGGTGCAATGGGGTTTGTGGTGATGGCAGTTGGGGGTTTGGTAGTGGTGGTTCATGTTAAGATGGAGGTGGTTTGTATTTATGACTGATAATTTGTGAGTTTGTTATTGGGAAGATGGGTAAAATGAATTGGTTTGACGAAGATAGAAGATGAAGAGGTGAAAGTGTTTATGTTTGCATGGGGGTGGTGGGTTTTTATTTGTGTAGAGGTGTATTGATTTTAGTGGGTTTTGTTGAATTAGTTTTGATGGCTTTTTATTTTGTATATGTATAAAGTTTGTGATTTGGGCATTTTTTATGTTAGAAGAATTTTAGAAAGATAGATGTGTTGTTGTGGTGGCGAGAATTTATAGGAGGTGGGCAGAATTAGTGTGGAAGGAGAAGGTGTTTTTTTTTGTGAAGATGATAATATTTGATAAAGATGTCATAATGATGATGATGATGATGATGATGTTTGGATGTTACCGGAATTTCCCTTTTGCTGGTCTTGGGATGACTTCTTGGGCTCCCGGGGAAGCCTTGTATAACCCTGTGGAGAAGAAAAAGAGGAAGTATGCATCCAAATGTGATGACAACGGATACAAGTTCATACAATTTGCTTTTTCTACATTTGGGTACGATGGCTTTAAACACACTTTCACGTATTAGGTCTATTTCTATTAGTCACTCAAATAATGCTAACAGTGAGAGCATTTATCTTTCATAGATTGAGTTTTTGTATTCAGAAATGAGTGAGAGTTGAGCTTGTGTCTAGACTCCCATCCAACTTTATGTAAACTTTTATAATAATAATACACTATTAATAATA
>OU343222.1:54282714-54332714 GCA_910596185.1 Chrysanthemum makinoi | reverse complement strand
GTTTTTTTGTCACGAAAAAAAAGTTTCTAAAAAAAAATCAGAAAAAGATTTCAACAAAAAATTCTGAAAAAAAAAGTGAAATAGACTTTCGAAAAAATATTTTGAGAAAAAAACAAACGAAAAAAAAATTTTGGAAAAAAATCGAAAAAAAGTTAGGGACGGTGGATGCAATTTTCTCCAAGCAACAGGGACCATTAATGTAGCTTACCCTAAGGACGTTGGATGCAATTTCGCGAACCCACAAGGATCATTTATGTAATTTGAAAGGGTAAAATTGTCATACTACTAACATAAAGAAAAAAAATGTCAACATTATTACTCACAAGAGTATTTTTTTTAGTTCGACACTTAAAAAAGTATTTTTGAACAACATATGATGCTTTTTATTGGTATTATCCCTAGTTATTTCTATGATATTTAACAAGGATTTTAGTGTTCGCGCTTTGCATGTGAGTTAAATTCTTAGTTAAGACATTTATAATTGCATTTTTTTTTTTACTAAAAATTGTCTTGCAGCATTCACTTTTCTTTTATACTCACTTATATTAAAGTGTGAATATTTCATTAAGTAAAAAGGTAGACTAAGATAGAGTTATGATCAAATGAGAAGAAATATTAAAATGAGAATGATAAGAATAAACCACAACTACACATTTCAGATGCACCTATAAATATAGATACATCTCCCTTTAAAAATCTCATTCTGATTTGAAATGTGTAGCTATAAATTCTTCTTGTAATTCTCATTTTAGTTTTTCTTCTTACTGAATCTCTTCCCGACTAACATAAAACATTATTATCTAATTTGGTTAACTCGTATGCGATTCTAACTAAATTTTATAAAGATGCTCATTTCATTCAACTTAACAACGAGATTCATAATATATCCATTGGCAATCTCTCCATTAATGACTACTTTCAATAAATCAAGTCCAAAGCCGATCGACTTGCTAATCTTGGCTCCAATGTAAATGACTCGAGTCTTGTAACATATGCAATTAATGATCTTCGTGCTAAATTTCCCGATATTGTACTTATCATTAGTCATTTGGGAAAAACTTCTTACGTTTGATTGAGTGCGGTCTATGATTCTTTAAAAAAAAGTAACACGACTAACCAAACTAATGCCCTCTTATTTTTTTTCACGTTTGGTGGAGGCTTATATAAGGAATAAGATTCCATAAGCCAAACTGATGCCCTATTACGTTTGACGGAGGCTTATATAAGCAATAAGATTCCATAAGCCCAAGCCCATTAAAAGGGGCTTATGAGGGCTTATAGTTAGTTAAATTACTTAAATACTCTTCAAAATATAATGGATTATCACGCAAAAGCCGAAAATATATCTAAATTCAATTTGATGTATTATTATGCGATTGTACATTAATAAGCTTTCAATTACAACTAATTCGCCAAACAACTCTATAAAAATATAAACTCTAATTTCGGCTTCTAATATAAGCCCCAACCCCAGCCTAGCCAAGCCCATTGCGGCAAACATACCCTACATCATCGTCACCCATTGTTCATGTTGCAACTAATACGAGTAATGATAGGGCTAATACTATCAATGCATCAGGTAGTGATTTTTGTCGTAATTTTCAAGTGTGTCTATATTATTCGGGCCTAACCTTGGGTTACCAAATTTACCTATAGGCATAGCCCAATTAGATTCCTTCCGTACCTAGGATTTTACATTTGGTAGTATGCATGTATGCATATATACATGCGTTTGATGTTTAATGAATTATGAAGAATTAACCTAAAGCTAATATGGTATCAGAGCCTTAGGATTGTATCCTAAAAAAAAAAAAATTCAAAACCCTAACCGAACAATATAGACACGTTATAGTTATGATTTATACACATTAAATGTTACTCGAAAAAACATAAGCTAAGCAACTTGAATAATCACTTTATTTCGTTTCATTATTAGCTAACTCGGTAAAACAAAAAAGATACAATATATCAAAGGATTAGGGTGTGTTTAGCTGATGAAAAATATCCCATTTTTTCATGAAATTTTTCATAGAAAAATGGAAAAACTGAAAACCCGTTTGGTTATATTTTTTTTCCAACAACTTTTAAAAAAAAGTGAAAGTCTCATGTGAGAATCGATGCTCGAGGTTGTTTAGACCTTATCTAGGATCACAATAACAATTAACAATAACACCTTGTGAGCGGAGTACATCAAAACATAATTGTTATTGAACAAGGTTTCTTCACCATCATCTCCTACACTATTACAAACACCATAAGCCCCAATACTACGTGATCAAGGTAGTACGGTTACCTAACTATAACAGGATCAAAGACCTTGGAGCTAAACACAACTAATCCTAGGCGTTTTCATAAGCAACCAAACACCTAGACACACACACACACACCCCTTTAACTAGTCGACTACATATCTTGTGCACACTCAATATACTTTCCCTGTATTCTCTTTATATAATAGAGAATACTAGGGTTTACACAAAGTGATAAGCATGAATAATACATAATAATATAAAATCTTCTTAATAAAGTGAATTGATCTTCTGTATATTCTTATCTTTGAAGTTTAGCCCTTTGTCACCATTAGTCCTTCAAGTTCCATTCTTGTCACATTGTAGCTTATTAGTTTTGCCATTATCAACTCAAAATAACGAACCCAACAATCTTCCCCTAGTTGGTAATTTGCAAAACTACACGATGAATGAAACTTCCCCTGAAATCAATGAGTTAACCATATTGTGTGTGAAAACCAAATAACCAATCTTGTGTGTGTCGTCCAACATCTTCCAAACCATACGAGAACCAAAAATCAAACTTTAAACTTTATCCAAAAACCAAAATTCCTTCAGTGTATAAATCATCCAAACTCCAAGCTTAAAACCAAATCATAATCGACTTCCCCTCAAATCAATGACCAAACTGCATGTGATCCTATGCGTGTACTAACCAAACTCAAATAAGCACCATGTATACATACCATGTAAATCAGTCACATGCATGTATAAAACATTACAACATGCTTCCTACCCATGTGCAAAAACCAATCAAGTGAGCCAAAATCCATGTCACGAGCATGTGCAATACACAAATAGTACCACATGTGCATGTAGAATTTACGAATTAAAGCAAGTAAGGTCACCATCCCATGTTTCATTAATAATCAACATGCCACCATCCATTTAAAAACAAAGTAATTCTGTACGAGTGTAGTGTATAACGAGAAGAAGTTAAAACCACAAAAAGCGAAAACCTCATCTCGACCTTGGAGCAACAGTACTTACTTCTTGTAGGATGCATTAGCAGTACCAAGTTTTTTCAACTTATAGAGAATCACTGTCATATAAACAAGCAATAGAAACATGCTAGCAGTGGAAACGATCAAGGTAGCAGTGGTAACGCGAAATCGATAACAAGCAGTGGAACCGAGTACTAGCAGTGGTAACCGATACCACTAGCAGTGGTAACGACTTAATGCTAGCAGTGGAAACCATATCGTTAGCAGTGGTCAAGTAGTTAACTAGCAGTGGTTAGTAGCAAAGGTAGCAACACTATTAAACGCAACAGCTTGGTTTGCAACATCAGTGGTAAGTAGCAACATAAAATCCAAAAGCAGCAGCAGTAACATTAGTAATCAAGCATCCGAGCAGCATAAACTTCTTGTGACAGCAGTAAGCGAATAATATTACTAATGAATTCAAACCCTCATAAATCATGCTAAGCATCCGATCAATCAAACCCACCAACCCATAGTGACAAATAATTCGAACCAATAATAACCAACCAATTGATAAAAAATACCCATTGAATGATATTCTTAAAATAATACCCATTGAATGATCAAAGAAAATTATCACCGTCTAACTTAATAATTGCAGTACGAGGTTTAGAATTAAGACAACAATATCATTTGAGCACTATCTTTTAATAATACCCATTGAATGTCTCGTACAAAATCTTTTGATATTCCATCGCACCGTCCCATGTTAAGATATTAACATTAGTGATTGAGTACGAGGTGAATTAATGATCAATCATGCACAGTAATTATTACGAATCAGATCTGTATGAGGGTGATGTCTTGCACAAAACACCAATTACCATTAATAGAAAACCCTAAAATTCGAAAAAGAATACCTCCCTTTAGCAGTTTTCGACACCTTATAACTTTTGATTAAGAGCTCAGATCGACAATCCCTCTGGTGAAAAGTTAGATGGGTATATAGAGAACGTCCACCAAAACTTTCGTCACGATCCAACGGTTAACGAAAAAGTTATGATCGTTTCAAAACAGTGCTGCAGAAACTTATACGAAAAATTCCAGATTCGAATTTTGTCTTCTTTTCGCCATTCTTAGACCAATAAAACCTTGTGAATCCCTAGGTAACGAGCTACCCAAGCTCTGATACCAATTGTAGAGTTTGATAGGACTCCTTGAGATCGTTTTGAGCCTTAGGGTTCGACAATAACATAGATAAAGAACATGCACAGCGGAATTAAACAAACAACTATGTTATTGACACAAGGTTTCTTTCAACATCTCCCCCAATATATTAATACGTGTTATTTAAACTATAACAGGGGTCTAAGACACCTTAGATCTTAGGGGTTAACTAAACTAACGCCTAGGGATCTAACTTACCTAGGCGTTTACAAGACAATACGCCTGGGACACACACACACACCCCTTTAGTCGACTACATTATGGAAGACTTAATTAATAAAACTTGTGGAAAACTAGAAGGGGGGGTTGAATAGTTTTACCAATTTAAAACTTCCTTTTATATATTTAGATCGACTTATGTCAATCTATTTGGTTGTTTATGTTGGACGTTGATAGATAGATATATAAACGTGTAATGAAAGATAAAGAATAAGAAGCACATCACCACGACACAAGTATTTATAGTGGTTCGGCTACAAGGAGACCTTCCTTGCCCTACTCCACTCCCCGAGTCACCTACTCGAGATTTCGTAAGCACTACACCAATCTCCTTGTGGCGGAGAAGCCTTCACAACGTCGCTTAACCTTTTTCCGGTACAAAGCTAAATACCGAGTTCTTTCACACCAAGGCGAACCACACCTAACACAACGTCGCCTACCCTTTATACGGTGCTAGGCTAACCATCGAGTTCTTTCACACCAAGGAGAACTAATCCTATCACAACGTCGCCTACCCTTTATTAGGTACTAGGCTAAGCACCTAGTTCCATTACTATGGAGGAACTACTACCCTTTACAACACAACACTTAATATCAAGGAGATCCACTCCTTGTTACAACATCATCAAGGATATCACCATCCTTGGAAATAAACAAATACTTATATGTATAACAATGCACCTCATCGATTATACGACCTAGGAATTCTTTCCAAATGCGACTTGATTTGATTCTTCGGCATCCTTCACTAATGCCTTTGACACAACGCTTGGCACCCTTCACTAATGCCTTCGTCTTGACACCTTTAGCATTCTTCACTAATGCTTTGACATGGATGATGAGCACCTTTTGTTGGAATCACTCCTAAACCTAAATCAAGTTTTAGTGATTCATATGTAATAGTTAGCTTAATTATGGCCTTTATGTTTGTTATTAGCTTAAGCTTATGTAGAAGGCCCATAAGCTTAGGCCCATGTCCATTAAGGAAAGGAATGGAGTAGGAGTGTTGCCCTAGCTCCCCTTCCTATAAATACCTTGTAATAACCCTCACTTGAGGGTTGGTTGTTCAATTTACTCTTTCACTCATCTCTACGCCTAACCGTTTATACTTATACGTGTGTGTGTTTGGATATTGTTCAACCGAACTCTATCTCTTCTCTATTCTTTCTATTGATGCTTGTGTTGTAAACTTAGTGACCTAACAGTGGTATCAATCGCCAAATAGTTGGGTGAACGTATTGCTTTTGAAGTGGGTTTTGGTCCTACGCGTAAAGCATACGGTGATACTTTGGTTCGCTTAAAAACACATTTTTTACACTTTTTAATCCAAGATTCTTGTACTTTCAATGTTTTAAGGTGTTAAAATAACTGTTTTTGGCAAAAAGTTTCAACCTTTACGTGTGGATCATCGTTTTTGAACCTGGTTTTTTACGTGACAGCCTCTCTACTGCGTAACTGCTTTTAGACACTTTGGATCATCAAGTTTCACACTTTTGTGTTATCTTGGTGATATTGAAGCTATTTCATCACAAAAATCTGGTTTAGAAACATCTTTGGGCAAAAGTCATTTTACGAGTAAGTCTACGCGTAGCAAAACCCTAAAACTACGCGTAACTTGATTCTTGGTTTGATCTTCGCTGGTTTACTCCGTGTTTTCTTGCTTGGATAAACCTGAAAATACGTCGACTTGGGATATCTTTTGCCTTTGTGATAGTGTAAAAGATCACGGGCTAAAAACCTAACTTACGCATAAGCATAAGCTTACGCGTAGAAACCTCTACGCATAAGATTTATCTTACGCCTAAGCTTTGTCTTACGCATAAGGTAATCCTACGCCTAAGTTTTTCTACTTAACTTTGTTTTACGCATAACTTTAGTGTTTTTCTCCTTACTTACGCGTAAGCTAAACCTCGCGTAACTTTTTCTTTTTACCGTAACTTTGGTGTTTTTACGCATAAGTGCTACTTGGCTTTATTGTGATTTCTACGCCTAAGGATACTTCATCAACAAAGGTTCATTCGACTACAAAGATCCATTTTATAACACAAGTTTTCAACATGTCACAACCACCATACTCTAATTATTTCCCTTATACTTATAATCAACAACAACAACAACAACTAAGTCCACAACATCAACAATGGAATCAACAACAAGCAATTTATCAACAACAATTTAATCAACAACATACTCCACAACTTGCAGCAATTCCACAACCTCTAATGGTTCAACCACCACCAAGTCTTCAAGTACAACCTTACACAAACATCTACAATCAACATCCATCAAGGAACATTATGAAGGAACCCACTTGGTTTGCAAAGATGTGTGAAGCTTTAAGCAGCCAACAATCAATTCATGAGGCTGGATCACTTGATAGACCTCCAATGCTCACTCCAAGAAACTACGATCAATGGGTGATTAGGTTCTTTAGGTTTTGTGATCTGAAGAAGCCACATGGAAAGTTCTTAAAGAAGGTTATCTTGGAAGATCCATTTTAGATGCCTACTTGTCATTGTGACGGGAGATCCAAATGCTAATCCACCAAGAGATGAACAATCAAACATTGCTTATCACAGTTTGAATGCAAGAACTTCTACACTATGAAGCTGATGAGCTTGCAATGCAATATATCCTTTTAGGATTACCAAACCCAATTCTTCGAAGTGTTGATGCTCAAAAGACTGCAAAGGCGATGTGGGAACATATTCATCTTCTTATGGAAGGATCCGCACTCAATCAGGAGGATATGGAATCCAAAATTTACTTGGCTTATGAACACTTCATGATTGAACACGGAGAGACACTAGAGTCTTATCATCATCGATTCTCGGACATCATAAATGATTTGGATAAACACAACATCATCATGCCAAGAATTGCGGTGAATACTAAGTTCCCGAGTAGTCTTGGTCACGAATGGGAAAGTATGTCATTTTTCTCCGTCAAGCGAAGAACATGCATCATTCTACATACGGATTGTTGTGCGATTACTTGAAGCCTCATCAAAAGGAAGTTGATAAGGAAAGGATTCTCCGTGCTCAAATTGCTTCACCTTCACATCCGGAAAATCAACAACTTGCCTTGTATGCTCAAAACAGTTATCTGCCACAATCACACCACATGATCAATCACAGCAAACTCAACAAACTCAATTGGTTCCTTACAACAACAACAACAATGATCAGGCACTTTATAGTCAAGCTAATGAGGAATCGATCCGTTCGAAAGCATTGCAACAAGGATTTGTTATGATTGCTAATGCTTTTGGCCGTTATACCAACAAATCCAACAATCGTATTCGTTCCTCATCTAACACAAGGAATCAGGCTGTTGTGAACAATGGACGAGTTGAAGTTCAGAATCGTGGTTATGGTCGCCGGATGGGTGGTCAAGGGTTTAATGCTATGGGTAGGAATAACAACAGAGCTCAAGTGGTGGAATAGGGAAATGCTCAGAATGGGTTGAATGGTCTTCGATGCTACAACTGCAATGAGAAGGGACACTGGCTAATGCATGCCCAAAGCCAGGACTAGGCGTTGCTTATCACAAAGAGGCTCTTATTTTGGCTCTTAAGGATGAAGCTGGTGGAACTCTCACGGACAAAAACGAGTTTTTATGGCGGATCTGATTCGGATGATGATATGGAGGACTTGCGGGCCAATCACAGTTGTTATGTTGATGGCTAATATGCATGAGTTACACATGAGTGACACAGGCCAGTATGATCGATGGCTTGTCTCAAAACTGAACAAACCATATTTATCTCTGATCTAATATCTCCGCCAACATCTGAATCCGGCAAGGCTTAGAATGTTCAAAATGAGGCGTCCACATCTCATTCGGCGATTTTCAACTAGACCCCGTAGTTACATTTGACGATCAAGATGACCTTATGGTTTCCTTTGAGAATCAAATTGACTCCGTGGTTATACTTGAGGATCTAAATAATGATCATGTTGTGACTCACGTTGAACACACTGAACTTTTGCCTCGTCCAGATGTTGATCTGTTGCTTAAAAACCAACAATCCTTAGTGGAAGAATGTCATGCATAATCGAGGACTTAAAAGTAAAAATGCACTGTTAACCAAGGATTTTGAATGTTTACAAAAGCAACTCAACTTTTACAAAACTCAAGAAAAGCGTTAAAAAGGTTTTGAAGCCGCCTTTTGCTAAATCTCATCAAACGAAAAATATTTAGAGAGACAGATCGCGATCTAGCCAGCGCTTCGAAGAATGCTTTGTTGCGAAGAAATAGAACAAACATGAACATAAAAAGCAAATTAACGCTTCACCTTGGAAAATCAAAAGCTAAGGCGAGTTGTTAACTTGTCAAAAACAGTTCTCTGCATACAAAAAGCATTCAACGAAACAAATAGATGACCATCTGAAGAAATGTCGGCTTTCAAAACAAACTCAAAGAGTTTGAAATGTTGTTTATAAACATGGTGAGTCATCACTGACTATTCAAAAGTTTACTTTAAAACCCAATCCAAATGGATATGGACCGAATCTTGCTGATTACAAACCTAAGCTTTCAATCAAAGAATTCAAACCAAATCCACAAGTTTCAGTGCAGAATATAAAATTGATGATTACGGTATGAGTGTTGTTGAATATCATCGTCAAGAGGAATTAGATCACGAGAAGGCGAGTCGATCAAAATTAGAAACTGTTGTTTACAACAAACCTTTTAACTATTCAAAATCGGTCACTTTCGTCACACTAAGGATTCTTCTAACACACCAAGGATTATCATAAAACGTCGAGTCTTCTAATGTTAATCCCCAACCAGATTATGCACAAATTTATGGTCCTTTACCTTCCATCAGTGAAGTAAATTCAAAACCTAAAATCGAAAATTCTTAGATATTTTGACCTTTTCATGGCTGACCTCAAACTTTTACAACATGAGATAGAATATCATTCTGAAATCAAAGTTCAACACTTTCAATCGCCTCTGGCACGAGAATAAAGAGACATTTTTGAGAAAAATCTTTTACCAAATGTTAAAAATTTGAAACATTGTGCATTGTCTTGGGAACGGGACTTTCATAAGGAACTTGGATTGATGAAGGTCGTTTTCGAAAAGCGAAACATCTATTTCTAATACTAAACGTAAAAAGTAAATGTTACGAAAAGATGTTGATCGACTCTTGGAAGATGTTATCTGTGCTGATATCCATAATGTTGTGTTATTCAATTCTTTGCCACATGCATCTGATTATATCTCTACTGATACTGTTGATAATGTTGTAACTGTTGAGTATTCTGATAATGTGCATCAGATCGAGTCTTTAAAAGCTGAAAATGAACGATTGATTAACGAGCTTTCAAATGCAAAACGTCGTCTTCAATGGTGTCAAAAAGATTGTCAAAATCGTGAACTTGCTTTGCAAAACAAAATCAACCAGTTGCAATCCAAAACGTTTAATCCAAAATTTGAGCAACTGGATGATCAAAACGTGTCTTTGAAATGTCAAATCTCAAAATATGAACAAGAACTTGTAAAAGTTAAACAGGAATATGGTGTCATATTTGATTTACTTAAAAAGACTCGTGATGAAGCATCAAACGAGCTTGATCATTTTCTTGCCCACACTAAGGAAGTCATGAATTTTTCAGGAAATCTTTGTTTTGAAAATCAAGAATTGGTGCACACTATCTTTAAGTTAAGAGAAATGTTAGGAAAGTATGAACAACTTCCGCCAACCATCATTAAGAGAATAGCACCTGTAACACTTAGTAAACGTGAACCCAGAATGCCTACTGCTAAAACACAAGTTGCTAACGTGCTTCCTTCTACCTTGAAGCAGAATAGTTGCCTCTTTTCCAAACGTCCGCACTTCACAGCCTAGGAGCAATACAATGAAGAATAGAAAGTTGCGACCTAAGAAAAGAACAATAAAGAATGCTGAAGTAGAAGAACACCCTAGGACTATGAATAAGACTCACGTTGCTTCCACTATAAATATTGCGTCCGGCAAATGTAATAGAAATAGTGATGTAACGAATGCTAAACCTTTAAGTACTTTTGATATTCAGTCTGATGTACCTTGTGTTATTTTTAAATAAAAGTATGAATTGATTGTCATGACAAATGTGTTGCTAAAACTATTATCTCTGCGTTTAAGGAATCCTAAGAATCGAATACCTCTAGGCCCACTAATCATTCTAAGTCTAAGTGCTTGCGGTAGGCCGCCATCTTTAGATTCTAAGAACGCATTGATGTCCCTATAGCTCGGTTTCACCTCCTAGGAATGTAGTACCACCTAGTGCATTCACTAAGACTAAAGCAAATACTAGTTGGAGATGGCAGAAATGGATTTATAACACACTAGGATTTAAATGGATGCCTAAAGTTATTGATATGTGTATGTCTACTATAACTGCTCCGGAACCCTCCAACATTTCGGGTTCCACATCTACTTTTATTCCATCCGTGTATTAAGATGCATGTATGTAATGCAGGTGTCTGAGATCATTCTCTGGATTGTTGATAGCGGATGTTCCCGACACATGACGAGGCAACCTTAAAAGCTGTTATCAAACTTTATTGCAAAGTTCATTGGCTTCTTTGTCAGTTCGGGAATGATCGCTTGCAGGCTATCATGGGACGAAGACTATATCAATGGGCAACATCCAAATTAGCAGGGTTTATTATGTGGAAGGCCTCGGTCACAATCTGTTTTCATGGGTGGAGTTCTGTGATGGAGATTTGGAGGTTGCTTTGAGGAGAAATCTTGTTTCATTAAGTGATCTACAAGGAAAGCGACCTTATGTGCGCTCGTGTAATTCTAGTCTTTACACTATCTCTATGCAAGACATGGTTGCTTCATCTCCCATCTGTCTACTTTCAAAGGCAACATCAACAAAATCCTGGCTATGGCACCGTCGTCTCTCACATTTAAATTTTCAAACCATCACCAACCTTGCTCGACACAAACTAGTTGAAGGACTCCACGATTCGAGTATTCTAAAGATCACCTTTGCTCAACTTGTGAACAAGGGAAAAGCACTCGTGCTCATTTTCCTTCAAAGGTAGAACACAACTCTCAGCATGTGCTTCATCTTCTTCACATGGATTTGTATGGCCCGATCGGCGTGCAAAGCGATTAATGGCAAACGCCTACATCTTAGTAATTGTTGATGACTATTCACGCTGGACTTGGGTCTACTTTCTTCAAGCAAAGACCAAGCTCCACAGATGATCATCACCTTCTCACGAAAATACAAGTTCAACCTGAAACACCGTTCGACAAATAAGAACAGGACAAAGGAAGAATTTGTTAACAAAACTCTTCGTGAATTTTATGAGAAAGTGGGAATTGGACATCAGGACATCTATTGCACGCGTACACGAACAAAGCGGAGTTGTTGAAGACTAAACCGAACGCGTGGTGGAAGCTGCAAGAAACAATGTTAATCAATGCTAAACTCCCAGTATTACTTGTGGGCGTGAAGCGTATCCACGCATGCTACTACTGTTCTATGATTACAAAGCGCAACAAAACAACGCTTTCGAGCTTGTCACACAGAAAACCGAATCTCAAACACTTTCATGTATTTGGATCTCTTTGCTATCCGAATAATGATCGTGATGACTTTGGAAAGCTCAAAGCCAAAGCCGACATTGGAGTCTTTATTGGATATTGTGATAATTCTAAAGGTTTCCGAATCTGGAATCGTCGAACAAAGGAGGTTATGGAAACAATTCATGCTCATTTTGATGAACTTTCGGAAATGGCTTATGAGTATAACAGCTTGGAACCCGGTCACAACCGCTTAAACTTCTCCCAAACCCCATCATCGGTGAACAAAGCCCTCAACTAACTTCGTCAACAAATGGAAAGATTCTTTTGCTCCTCTGTTCGGTGGCGATATTGATGAAGTGTGCTCGGTGTATCCGATGTTTTCGCCGCCAACGATAATACTCTTATACGATACACTGCTACAACAACTCTTTGTTGAAGAAGCACCACCGATTGACTCCACCACAGCAGTTGAACAAACCGCTTCCAACAATGATGAACCGGCTGATGATGTTCTTAATGAAGTACCCCCACCTGCAGATTTTGATCCAAATGCGTTCTTTCATCCGTTTGCTAATGAGGCTGCGCACGGATGTCGCGGAATCTTCAACAAGCCATTTGAATCCTCAAATCGCACAATGTATACCAACATCAACCCTCTACACATAGATGGACAAAAGACCACCCTCTGGAAAATATCATTGGCAACCCGAATCAACCCGGTCGTTACAAGACAAGCGTCTTCACACGATGCAGTGAACATTGCATTTATGCACTCATTTGTCCTGCCAATCTGAGCCTAAAAACATTAAAGACCTTAATGACAAAAGACAAGGATTGAATCCATGCAAGAAGAACTCAACCAATTCAAACATCTTGAAGTATGAGAACTGGTTGAAAGACCAACGAGGGGTCTCGTCATTGGTCTCAAATGGATTTGGAAGAACAAATTGGATCTTTGAAGGGAACATAATCAGAAAACAAGTCACGTTTGGTGGCTAAGGGTTATTGACAAGAGGAGGGTATTGACTTTGAAGAATCATTTGCTCTGGTTGCTCGTCTTGAAAGGTATTGGATATTTCTCGTTAGCGGCTCATATGAATATAGCCGGTCTTTCGGATGGATGTCAAAGCTGCGTTTCTCAATGGACAACTTAAAGAAAGCGGTTTATGTCACCAACCGGAAGGATTCGTTGATCCCGAGTTCCCGAACCATGTCTACAACAAAGCTCTGTATGGTCTCAAACAAGCTCCTCGGGCATGGTACGATAAGCTATCATCTTTCCTCATTGCCAATAATTTCACCAAAGGTTCGGTCGACCCTACTCTTTTCATACAATATCACGGGCACATATCTTAATTGTTCAAATTTACGTGGATGACATCATTTTGGGTCTACACATAAAAAGTACTCAATCGCTTTTGCAAAACTAATGAAGAAAAATTTTGAAATGTCCATGATGGGTGAACTTACGTTCTTTCTAGGACTACAAGTTCATCAATCACCCGTGGTATTTTCTTGAGTCAGTCCAAATATGCCCTTGAATTGTTAAACATATTTGGAATGAAAACACCTGTGACCTTATGCCACACCAATGACTCATACCAAGAAGCTAGAGCCGGTGATTTACATGGGAAATTAGTCGGACCCTACAAAATACGAAGTATTATTGGGTCTCTCATGTATCTAATAGCTAGCGGACGACATTGTCTTTGCCTTTTATCTGCTCCGTTATCGGTCAAGACCAAGCTGAAACCCACCTCTCGAGGCTAAAAGAATCCTCCGATACATCAAGGGAACCATTAACTTGGGGATCGGTATCCAGAAGGATTCGGTTTTGAACTAATTGCTTTTTGGATCTTTACGATCCACGCGGGATGTTTAGATTCACGAAAAGTACCGGAGGCACTACAATTTCTTGGTGATAAACTGGTGTCCGGCAATTGTCGAAGAAGCGAGGATTGTACATCGGCTGTCATCAACCGAAGCAGAATATGTAGCCATGTTGGCGTGTTGTGCTCAAGTCATCTGGATGAGAACACAACTCAAAGACTATTGTTACGTATTTGACAAAAATCGATGTACTGCGACAATCGAGTTGCCATTGCGATCTCGTGCAACCTTCAGTTCAGCGCACTTTCGAAATCAAAAGCACATCGATCTTCGCTATCATTTCATCAAGGACCACGTGGAGCAGGTACAGTTGAATTATACTTGTGGGTAGAATACCAATTGGCGATCTTCTCACCAAAGCCTTGCCTCCCGCTAGGTTTAATGAGTTGGTCCACCGGATTGGTATGCGGTGTTTGACTTAAGAGGAATTGGATGAACTCTTAAAACAGTCTTAAAACCAGTCAAACACCAAAATCTCTTTTGTAAATATTTTTCAAAAACAAAATACAAAAATAAAAACCTAATAAAACAACAAAAATATTCTTCTATCTATTTTCCTTTTAACATTGCAAGTACATTTCTTCCGTCAACACTCTAATCTTTCAAAATTCCATATTTTTTACGATCAAGTGTTGAGGGGGAGAAAATAAATAATCAACTGTTTCAAAACAAGCTGTACTTGCATGTTATACTATCCAGGTTGATTCTTTAATAATGGTGGTCACATTTAGGTTCTTACGCCCTCCTGACTAAAATTTATAACCTTTCATTATTTCAAAAGTCGAGGGGGAGTGTCGTCAAAGTTATTTCCAAGTATTCTTCGTTTGGTAACCAAAATGGAAGTTAAAGGCTTTTGATGTCAAAAGTTTAAAGTATTTTCTAATAAAACTCCCCACCTAACATTAACTCTTCACATTTATTACACAACCTAACTCATCCTCGCTTAAAAATTGTTAATTCGTTCAACAATCCGTGTTTTGGATCATCAATTTGTAAGTTGTTTCATAATCTTACGTGGTTACAAACATTTGGTTTTGATTTTTATACGAATCCAACGGTCAAATTTTTGTATATGATTGATTTTGTGTTCTACGCATATGCGTATGAACACATGATCAAGATTGTGTGTTTATGGTTAAAAAGATAGTGTCAAAAGCGTTTTATATAACATCAATGATATCATTTTTATCCTCAAAATGCACCCGGGATACACGCAATTGATGGATTTTGGAAATTAGGGTTTATTAGTAGGTTTGGGTGTTTTCATATGTGAACGTTTTTGGTAATAAAGATTGTTATAATAGGTTGCTTTAAAGTTGAATTGATCATATTTAAGCCCGAACTTGCTTGAAACATAAAAAGAAAGAATTGAAATTTAGAGTTTATGTTCATACGGTTTGGGTATTTTTAATTCATGACATGTTTGATGTTAAAACTTGGATAAAAAAACTCTATAGGCTTCCTAGACTTACGGAGAAAAACTTTGGTGCAAATCCTATGGCTAGATTTCATATGCGTAAATCTTGAACTTTAGGGTTTTAGTCTTACAGCGTAAGACTTTAGCAGCGTATTTGTTTGATAAGTTTCCATGCCATGATCTCATTATAGAATGAGTGTATGTGTTAATATTGATGTTATGATGATTTTATTTCGGTTTGCTTCGTAAAAATCAGAATCAAGGTTGTTAGATAACTCGCATAAGGATCACCTTACGGCATGTTATCGTAAGAGTAATCTTACGCGTAAGGTTCTACATATGGGACTCTGGCGTATCTGTGAAGGATATAAATGGTGATGACCTCATAAGGTTGACTCTTTACGAGTAAGCCTTTCTGCGTAAGGTTTTATATCGCGGCTTCTGGCGTAAAGCTCATAAGGTCACCTTTTCCCTCACAGCGTAATATTTCTTCGCGTAAGACAAGGTCCTACGCGCCGGCTTAGCCTTTCGGCGTATAACTCCTTTTACGCATAAGCTACCATTTCTACGCCTAAGCCTTGATTAAACCTTATGATTATGCAGCGTGCAAACTTGTAAATAAATAAATCATGCGTCCACGAAACCAATAATGTCACTAATAAGCTTAATCGTTTAATATGTTGTGGAAAATAAGTGATAACATAAACTTTAAAACTTAAAGTTAACTAACTCATGAAACTTATCACGACGTCATTGAACTATTAAGACAAACAAGGGACATTGAACTCGTAACAATCATTAACATATCACATTCAATAATTAGACAATAAAACCATCTGTTGACTAACATAATGTCTTTCGATATGTTGGTTCTTTTGGCTAAATGTGTTTCAGATCTTGATATGGCCGCTCAAATGAATGTGGATGCACCAAATGTTCTCACCATTGCTGATATCTTCCCAAATGGTTATCCAATGAAGATTGTGAAGAATAACCTTCGTGTTGACTTTGAATCTCTCACCTGCTCAGAGTCTTCTTGCCTAATTGCTGTAGACATTCTCAAGAATCATCCTTATCAGAATATGCTCTCCAATTCTGCTACTGTGCCTGAGATCTACATTCAACAGTTTTGGACTACCATGCAAAAGATAAAAGGACAGAATGCTGTGACGGTGATGCTCAATCACAAGCAACTCACCATCACACCTGCAGATTTAAGAGTTGTCCTCCTCATTCCACGAAATCGTACCAACGAATACTCTGCACCAACCGAAGAGACCGTTCGCAATTTTTTTAATATTGGGTATGGCGAAGCGGGAGTTATCACTAAGCATTACACGTGGATCTTAAAACATTCCTCAGCGCTTGGAGAACCCTTTATATCATCATCACAAAATCACTTTACGAATAAATGGCGGTGGCTATGAGCATCCCAAGCTCATGGAACTGCAGATCTTTTGGGCTCTGATCAACATGAAGCATATCAAAGTTGAAGCTCTGATATGGGATGACATGATGACATTCCTCAAAAAGCTTGGCTCAAAAATCCCTTACATCAGATACACAAAACTATTGATCCAAAGAGCACTTGGATACAACCCTGATATCCCCAAAAGAATCAATGACCCCGACAATCATGACATGTTGTCTGAACCCACTCTAACGGTCAAATTTAAGGAGTCAACAACTAAGAAACAAGGTGATGTGTTCTTAGGATCATCTCGGATGAACTCAAAAGCTCTATTCTTATAAAAGATATTTGGTTTCTTTAAGAGAACAAAGTTGGCTTTCTTGATGAAAAATCTTACAGATACGCCCACAAGAAAAACCGTGAGGAGGAAGTCACGGGAAGTGCTATAAGCGAGAGTGAAGGAAGTTCCCAAGAGGAATCCTCCTGCGTAAAGGATTTTCCTTCTAAGGAAGGTACATTCAGAACCTAAGCTGAACGCCTAGAAAGCTTGGGAAGAAATCTAAAGATACACAATCGGGCGAAGAGATCTTCTACTCACAGATACGCAGCGATACTAATCCTTGGTGATCAAACCTCCGTCCTATATATTTGAACACGGCAAGGGAAAGACTCCAGTGATTGAGCCTGAAGATGAAAGCTTGAAGAGCAACTGGATACATCATACAGGAAGAAGTTCAAAATCATTAGGCTCCAACACATTGTGAAAGAATTTGCTAAGGATCAAATGGGTGGCCCCGGAGGGTCAAGTGGTGCAGTTCAACCTACACCAAATCCTGATGCGGTTAATCAACCCAATAAGGGATCTGGTGCCACCACTTTGGAGCAACAACAAACGCGCGTGGAAGATACTATTGAGTATGACATTGAAGAACCAGCGAAAAGTCCGGAAAGATAAAGATGTTGATTATGATACGTTTCTTACGGATAGTCCACGCAGCTCAAAAGGAAACTTACGAACCACCAAAGGACCCGGAGTCTCCTCACATCTCATCATCATCGGATTCGTCTTCTCACTCCTCACCACCACCATAAAAAAGATCAACCAAATCAACATCCAAATCGGGTGAAGAAGCCAACCTGCATCTTGGATCTCTCAAGTAAAACACGAATCGTTAAAGTACATCAAAGCAGTCGAGGAAAGAAAGCGTGCTCTACAAGAAAATGAATTTCTTATTTGATCCGGATACATTATCTTCATGATGAGAACGACAAGATGCAAGTTGAAAGGGAATACGTCCAATAGTTCATGAAACGTGATCTTCAAGGGAAATGAGGCAGATGATCAAAGGTTACACTCATAAGTACCTTATTGACATCGTTCACGGAATTACAAAGGCTATTCACCAAACAACTTTATCCGAGATCTAACTTTGCCAAACCGGACTATGAAATCAACTCCAATGCATGTGAACATCAATCCAGTTGATCCCATAATCTTCGAGATCTTTGAATTGGTTAACCATTTTGGTAGCTCAAATGTCGAAGCGATGCAACATTTGCCTCCCTCTGAAGGTAAATTGTTTGAAGCATTCTTTGGAATACCAACTAAAAATAGCATGAGAGAAGGTTCAGAAGGCCTAAGCGTCCACGCGGCGATGAAGATAAGGTCCGGAGGATAAGAATGGCGACCCTAAATGCCGAAGAAGTCCGGTGAATCATCTTCTATGCAACCTCCACCCCAATGGACTCCGGCTACAACAAAGGTCTCCTCCTGCGCTCTTCTCTTGAAAAACCTCGAGATTCTTACGAGGTTACCACCCGGACTCGAGAAACCGGTGATCACTTTGAGTATCTGGTGGTGGCGATGAGGAATTCCATGAGCCCCAACAACAACCCGCCTCTCAGCAAAGTTAAAAACACGATCCTCATCAAGGCCTAAGAAAAGAAGAAGAAGCCTAAGGTGGCGTCATTATCATGGCTAGATGAAGATGATCTTGATGAATCATTTGGTTTTCCACACTTATTAATTCTACTCCCCACCCACAGTTCAAGATCCGGAAGGCGGTAGTACATTGGAGCATGCAAAGATCACAAGAAAAATTCCGTGTAAAGAAGATGGCGAAATCGAGTTGAAGCGAATCAAGAATGAAGCTTTTCAAGCTGCTAAAAGGCTGACTCGGAGAAGTGCCATCGAGGTTGAGTATCACCTCGAAAACATTACTTCGAACCATGTCCAACAACATTGATTGGCTCAACCCGAAGCAAACATCGACTTTACGGAAGAGATAGCGCTCCATACTACACGATTGGTCTAAACCTCTACACACAATTGGCCAACGGATGGCCCTAAGATTCCATTTACGCTACTTCTTCAACAACGACTTGGAATTTCTTACCTGCGGTGATGGTTCACGGAAATCGCTACATCAACTACGATTCCGTTCGGCACCACATATACTCAAACGCATAGCCATGAAGAAAAGGCTACTCACTTGTTTTCTAATAGGGTGGAAGATGTATGCGTCGATGCATTATGCGGGATTCATCATTGGCGAGCAGCCTACGAATCTACTACAAAATTTGCCGGGTTGAAGTCTCAACATCGGTGTATAGTACTAAAGGAATCATTGCTATTAAACACGTTGATCTTTAAGTCTAAATGGGACTACACTTTCCTCTGAATATCGTGGTCAAACGACAAGGCGAAAGGGATTATGCCTTACGTGAAGCGGACTTTGAAATTTGTCTCTCAGCGACGTGAAGACATGTATCTTGCAAAAGTGGGGAGCGTGAGACAATTCTCGGAAATCAAGTACATTAAGAATTCATCAAGTCCTTGCTTATATTCATCGAAGCATAGTAATCAAAGAGCGTGTAGAAGATCTACAACTAGTTGTTGAGTCGTATGGGACCGTGTCAACTTCACCAAACCTCAACTTGAACCTCCGGCATCAACGACTTCCACAATACACACTGCGCTCGGCAAACCATTGGTCGTTTATAGAGTGAACTTCAACGAAATTGCTTGATGGCGTGTAGATATCTTCACAAGTTTGGGGATCACATATTGAAGAAGGTTAGGGACGGATTGGCTTATCGGTTTTTTTGGGTAAAGGGGAGTAATCCTGCACCCTGGTAAAGTATTATTAACCAAACGTTTTTAGTACAAAGGGAGGGTGAGTCCCTGCACCTGGTCCTAGGACACTTACGGAACACTCATATAAGCGTGGCAAACCACGCTTATAACAAACATTGAACACAAACTACAACGACTATATATATAAAAATTAAATGCTCTTCAAGTAGAAATCCTTGAATCTTCGTCGTCTAGTAGTTCAAACTTGACTTCAACCAATTCGTCTTCTATTAGTATTATGCAAAAAGCATAATCTAATAACCTAATAAGAGTGACTACGTAAAATGCGACTTTGAAGCATAAACATGGTCTAATGACCCAACCTTCCGACATATCGACTTGAACCAATCTTCCAACAAATACGAATGAAACACATGAAGACAACTACCAAGGATCAATTCATATGCAACAACAATGATGGAACATGACATGACATCATGAGCAGCAATAATAATGATAGAACAAACCATCATTGCCCACTAGGCCGTGTGCTCACAACAATCACTATGACAAGATTTGAGTACCACAAAGCTACCCAAATGCAACGAATATATGAATGCAAATCAGAAGGTATCAAATTACGCCATAGACAAAACATAAGAATTTGAATAAACCCTAACTTCCAATCCCATACATTTTCCAACGCGGCTACTACGAGGAAAAAAGTGAATAGGAGTGAAATTCAAATCGACAAGAGTCATCCTCGTCATAATCAAACCATTAGCGGTGATAGAGTGTAACAAACAAGTAAGGTTTTAGAAAACCCTAACATCGGACAATCAACAGATCGAACAATAGAATATTTCACGAACCCTAACTTCCATAACCACATCATTCCACGGATCGAAGCATAATAGAACCAAGAACAATAGCGGCGGGAGATCCAGCAATGATCGGCGAACATCGGCATGACTTACATCTCTCCCATAACCCACGTACACAATACATCCATCGATAAAGAACTTCGCGACCAACAAACAAACCCAAATATGGGATAACTTGAAGAATTACGTGCAGATAATCACCACAAACTAGTGATAAAAATAAATAAAACCTAAAAGGTTCCATTATAGCTAAGAGTAGCGGCACCATTGGCGGGGAATCAATCCCCAAACCATCAAGTATATACAATCAAAGACCAGGCTAATCAACAAGAAATATATAAGAAACCCAAAACATAGTGTTTCCTCGATAGAGCACAAGTGAATCCAACCATAATCGACCATATAGAAAACCAAAAGGTTTACAATCCTAAACCAAGGCCGAACGGATCGTACCAATAAAGGTCAATCAAATAAAATCGCAGTAAAACACGGTATCACGATCTAAAAATCATATAATCGAAACCCTAAAAGCGATAGCATTAAAATAAGGGTTTGAGGAAAATAACTAAAACCAGCCGCCTCTCTATTCAAGAAAATACTACCCTCTATGATCGATTGCATACCCATAAGCGAAGCGAAGTTTGTTTTAGAGGTAGAGAGATAGAAGATAGGTTGATCGGAAAAAGAAGGAGTAGAGGCGGCCGGATTTCACCATTAGGGAGAGAATTTTAGGGTTTCCTTTGGATTGGCTTATCGGTTGAAGGATATACGTGAAGACATTGGGAACCCAAAGCGATGGAACTCGGGGACGGAGAGGATGTAGGAGGATCATCACTATGATTTATGAACGTTTGTATCGAAGGGATCAATTCAGAACATTAGAGAGCTTTGTTGGTGGTCGTCCCAGGATTAATCTCACCGTCTATCAACGCCCGGTTCGCATTTCTGGCAACATCACTGGACTTCCTGGTACCCCTTGAACTGCTTCTATTTCATATACATTTGGATATGTGATTTATAATTAATATGGCTTGTGCACGTATTTCAGTGTACAACCCGTTCTTGTCAAGAAAGGACCCTGTGGTATGCTTCAGTGCCACAATCCTTATAAAAGGAGCGAAAGCTTCTTACTTTTGAGTAAAACCTATCAAACCTTTCAATTTTCAAAGGTTTTGCTCAAAAGAACAAGTACTTCCCCTTATGATTTTCAAAACCTCAACCGTTTATATCACTTGTTGAGGGGGAGTATTTGACTTAAAAGCTTTGTTCACAACTTGTTCTTTGTGTAATCTTCCCACAAAACTCAAAATGGTCATATTTATTATCAAAATTTCATCAAAAATAACATGTATATGCCATTTTTGAGGGGGAGAAAATTATGTGATAAGAAATATGTTGTGTTTTACTATTGAATCCTCGTGTGAAAAGACTTCAACCCATGAATTGGCGGGGCCGAACAATCATACATTGAAAAGATTTGTCTTCCAAGACTTATCCAAGTAAATTGTACCTATTCGAGAAAACTCTTGAGAGACATGAACTTTGGCGGGTTTGACAACCTTTGGGGTTGTCCACATCTTCAAGGTAGTTATTAGAGCTAGTTGTCACCTAAAATCTGACAATGCAACTCTTTAACTATACAAGCGTAATCGTGTCTACAAGGAATTGTCTATCTTGAGTTGATCAATTCAAAAGTCTTGGCGCTCTTTCCTCCTTTGTGTGATTTACGTCAAAACTCTTAAAGCACATGTTGGGGAGTATTTACGAAAATCTAAAACTCTTGAAGTGTTCAAACATGTTTTTCATTCACAAACACTTCGAGAGATTTTTATGAAAAATGGTTTTATAAATAGGTTATAAGATGATTAAGGTTAGGAATAACTTGGAGTATATGATCCGCTTGGTAGGAGGATCTACCCAGGACACTACCAATAGTTAGAATTAGAAGTCCTTAGGTATGATTATAAAAAGGAGAAAATGAGAATGGAGAAGGTTGAAGAATTAAAAGAAAAGCAAAGAAATTGGTGAAAAGAAATAGCCCTCAGTTATTCAACTTAGGAATAGGGTTTTAATTCATATCTTGTTTGTCACTAGATATGACCCGGTATTGAAGATAAAAGTCGTCATGGACCCAGTGGCGCATGCACTAAACCTTCTTAGCCACTCAAGTTTCTCTCAAAAGAAGCTTGTTTCACTCTCACGAGGAACCCTACGTAAAACTATCGACTTTCTCTCTTGAGATTCTTGGTATTGAAGAAGGAGACCTCTCCCTAGTCTCCAGCAGGGAAAATGCAGCTATTGTGTGCATTTTAGCGAGATTCATCAAAAGATCTCTTTGGAACACTTGACATTTTATCACTTGTCTTTCAACAATAAGAACTTGGGTGGTACATTATCGAGGTCCTACAGGATCTTAGCAATCACAAGAACATTTATGAGAGGTTCCTGGCTGTGATCCTCGGTGATTGAATGGAAACTCTGCCAGTCAGCATCAACAACCAGCGGTGGTCAGCCGGTAACTCCTGGGATTACGGCAGGTGTGTCTCAAGCGGTCTCAGTCATGAGGTGATGCTTGATTGTACCTCGTGACTCATCAAGCGCTAGGTGTACTCCGGTACATCAGCGTTATCTCACTTGTGGGACTCCGGTTCAGGAGCGGCCTTTGTGAGAATTAGAGTTGTGTTTTCACACTATGTTGTTAACACTCCTGGTTCAAACTTGTAGATCTTTGGAATCCAACTATCACTAACCGTTTTCATGTTTTCTTTTTATGGAAGAGGCCCGGAATGATCGTCTTGATTCTTCACATGCTCATGCCAACATCATCACTAATGGAAGTTCTATCTAAAAGCAACACAAAAGTCAGAATGATTCTACGTCAAATCAAAGAATCTACAAAGTTTAAAGATTTAAAGAACTTCATCGAGTGGAAATCCAACGTCAAAAGGCGTGTGAGCATGTTGGAGAATGGCGTGGAACACTGGAGCAGCGGCGGACTGAGGCGTGATCGGATCTGGACAACAACAACATACTATCACTACCATCACAAAGAACAAAGAACAAAGAACAAAGAAAATGATGGCGTCAAAGCATTAACGTTTTAAAAAACAATTTCTCTACAGGGGAGATTGTTCAAATCAAGGCAATTCTTCTCACAAGAGAAGAATGTATGAGGAAGGCGCTCAAAGCTACTATTACATTTGCACCTTCACCATTTATATTCATTCATCACTAACACTTAGGGGGAGATTGTTGGAATCACTCCTAAACCTAAATCAAGTGTTAGTGATTCATATGTAATAGTTAGCTTAATTATGGCCTTTATGTTTGTTATTAGCTTAAGCTTATGTAGAAGGCCCATAAGCTTAGGCCCATGTCCATTAAGGAAAGGAAGGGATTAGGAGTGTTGCCCTAGCTCCCCTTCCTATAAATACCTTGTAATAACCCTCACTTGAGGGTTGGTTGTTCAATTTACTCTTTCTCACTCATCTCTCACTAACCATTTTATACTTATCACAGTGTGTGTTTGGATATTGTTCAACCGACCTCAATCTATTCTCTATTCTTTCTATTGATGCTTGTGTTGTAAACTTAGTGACCTAACACCTTTCACTAATGCTTTTTATCTTGACACTTTCGGCATTCTTCACTAATGCCTTCAACCCAACATCTATGGAGAAAGGAAGAACTATCAACAAGAGAACCTTAGTTGTCTTGATGATGACGAAGCATGACAACTCATGGACTTGAGCTTGCACGTCTTCAAGATGTGGTGATCTCGCCTTTAAGAGGAACCTAGAAGATCACACAAAACAAAGACAATCTACATAGATCACTTGGATCCGAGGTTAGAGGTTATAATACTTGGGGAAGTATGTGTGTGAAGTAGTGAGTAGAAAGGAAGAAATGGCTCTCTATTTATAGAGAAAATTCTCTACTATTCCCCGGATCCCACGGATCCCTTCCACAAGGGATCCGAAAGAGTACAAAGCCAAGGATCCGTGGAACGCTCCTCTTTGCCCATGGGTATTTTTGGTTATGGGTCATGGGTCATGTTGATCCATGGTTTTCTTTCTAGATACAATGAACTTGGTTAAGTGGTATATATAAAACCATGAGTTATGGGTCAATACCATTTGTTAGTTTTTACCCATTTTAGTATATACTTGTTTTTACCCATTTTGGTATACTTAGTTTAAGTATATGCTAACCCAATATGTAAACACTAATTGTTGTACATCATTATCTAAATCATAAAATCACTTATACTTGTTTTAGTGTTTTATGTGAAAACGTAAGTGTGTTAGGAAACTATTAACTCAAACTATTTACGTACTCTATTTGTTTCAGTTAAAATGATTTTACTTTTGTTGCTCGACAAAACATTAGAAGATCGTAAAATAAAATATAAATAAACGTTTTTACGGCTTATTTGTATTAACAATCTCCCTCTTTTTGTTGATTACAAAACATAAGATTATTTTAAGGAAAACTAAAATAAGTAAAATTTTGAATTTAGAAGTTTTACTTTTCTTTTCCCCCTTTGTCGAAACAAAAGTGTTAAAACTAACACAATTTTATAAGAAAAATGTATGAAAAATGTAAAGAGAGTAAGTGACAGAATGGTACTCGTCTGCTCCCCCAGACGAGTCCATCCCTTTGAAAAGGGCGTCAAGGACATGACGTAAAATAAACTAATTGTGTTTGCAAGTAAGTTTGCAAATGGTTCGATCTAAGTGGCTTGCTTGCTCAGAAGATTGCAAAGTTGCAATGGGGTGTCATGAAGTATAGTCAAAATGGATTAAGTTGCAAATGTTTTTGCAATTTAGACGACAAAGCTCCTAGCTTTATGGTGTCAAAGTCTTCATGTGTTATTTTGAAAATCTACAAAGTAAAGGTTAGAAAACAAGAGTATAGTGCATAATTTCCTGCAAATAAACTCAAGTTAGTAAAAGTTTGTGTTTACGATCCACGGATCCCTCGGTTCCCTTCTTGAAGGGATCCGGCTAAGCATTTGTAGGGATCCGGCTATACGGTGAGAGTTTCTTCACAATGAGAGTGTTTTAATCAATGCTACTAATATGTGAGGTAGTATATGATATTTCAAGCACAACACATAAAGCACATAACAACTATGGCATAGAGATATTCATTCAATAAAAAACAAGAGATGATCAACCAAATCTCTAAAAGTATGAGAATGAACTAGCCATACAAGTACCACTAAATACTAACTAGTTACTAGACTTAAAATGCTACAATGTGCTTGAGTCTAGGGATGAGTGGACTTGTTGATTTGATCCAACTTTGCAAGAAGATGATTAAACACAAAATGTATCTCATTTTGCGTTCTTGAACAAGTCCTTGAGTGTTTAGACAATTTGGACAATAATTGTCTTGGTTTTGAACCGGAGGAAATGGATATTTTGAGGAGGCTCAATGTGTGTTTCTGGGTCTTAATTTTGAGAAGTAGGAAGAGGTTCTAAAATGAGGGTGGTAATGGAACTTCTTCCATATGATCAAGGTTGTTCCTTGTCTCCCATGATGGGCTAGTTGGTGTTGTAGGTGGTTCCCGATTCAATGAAAAGGTTGGTGAATGGGAGGTTCTTGGTGGTGAATGGAACAATGAATAGATGTTTGGGTGAGGGAGGGGCTCATTCAAGGAGTGTAGTCCATGCTCAATGTATAATGGTTTTGATGGCTTGCTAGAACTAGTCAAGTTTGGTTTTGAGCTAGAGGATCCTTTCTCTAGTCCGAAAGGTTTGATGTTAATCCTTGCGGTTCTCTTAGCCTTTGTTGGATGAGTTTGATGAGATGAGGTTCTAGTATCATTATCTCTAATGGGAGATGTTTCGGTGGAAGAGATTTCATGGATCATTTGACCCTTTCTTTTGGATGATCCTAAGGTTGAGGAGTTGTTGCTAAGAGCCTTAGTCATGGTGATGATGATGCTAATGTGAGCTTCTAATTGCTGATTTTTGAAAGGGAATTGAGGATGGTGCCTTAAACCTAAGGTTGTTTGGTTTATAAAGGATAATTTGAATTAGAAATTAAATTATGGCCACTTAGAAGACTAAGCATTCTCTTGAGGTTTTGATCAGCTCTAGGAGGTCAATTAATGTATGCTAAAAGTGGTTAGAGAGCCAAAAGGTGACTTGAATTTGAATATAGAAGATGATTTATGCTTTCTGCATCTCGGATTATGGATCCCTCTCAAGAGGGATCCTTTGGTTAAAGACCGAGGATCCTATCTCAGGCGAGGTTTAGGTGAAATCATTATGCTTTTGTAAGGTTTATTATTAATGGATTTCGAGGATTTGACTTAATTTTGAAGTCTTTAGCTGTTGGATATCTCAAATCCTCAACCATAGCAAGTAATGGTGCTTAATGATGGTTTTGGCCAAGAAAATTGACCTTGGGTAGTCTAACCAAGGATTCCATTTAATATGATGTGGAGAAATGGTGATAACAAGCCCTAGAAGTCAGATGATATCCTAAGAGGAATTTACTAAAATCTTTAAAAATAAAAAGAAATGAAAAAACTAATTTTTGGCCTAATTTTGGAGTCAAAGATGATTGAGATCAATTTGCTAAAATTGAAAGATAGACCTAACTAAGTGTTATCAAACGTGATAGATAATGCGTGAGTGTTGGAGCGGAATTATGGTGAGTTTTGACTAGTTGATAAATCAAAAATATTTCAAAAATATATCCTAGATAAGCCATGGATGAGAGTGAGATTTTCAACTATTTGAGGAAGACTTAGTTGGCTCTAGTATCTTATGTTTGACTTGTTTGAGGTGATCTAATAGACTATTTTGATGTAGCTAAATCTGTGCATATCGGATGCCATGGATCCCGCAGTTCCCTTATGGGAGGGATCCGAAGCTAGTTCAAAAGCCAGGATCCGCCAGCTACGGATCGAGCTTTCGTGAAATGTGCAACTTTGCACTTTATAGTAAATGCTTTTCCTAGTTTTTTCTATGGGGACTAAATGCAATACACACTAATATAATGTATATCAAAGTAGGAAGAGCTAAAATTCCTAGAATGAGTGACAACGACCACTCAAGGGGTCGTAAAATCTCATTTTCCAAATACCTAAGTTAGGATTGTTTAGTGCCAAGATATGGCAATACCTACATACTACGAGCATAGTTTAAAGTGTTTACAAACCATTGTTTGAAATTGTTCATCATACATTTGAGTCCTAAGACCTTTCCTTTCTTCTCCTCCTTCTTCTTCACGTCCCTCCACTCTTTATCAAACTATCTTCACTTCTTCTTCCTCAAGAAATTGGTAGGCATTTGAAAATTCTCTTGGTTTTGTTGGTGGTGATTCATTAGGGATGTTTGGTTAATGTAGTCCAAGGGGTCAAGATCGATATTTTCGAGTGGGTTGCTACTACTCCATTCACCTTCTCCTTGCCTCTCCCTGCGTCCGAGGAATCCCGGTGGGTGGGTGTGGCCTCTTGCCTTCTACCATAAACCTTGTTGTTCTACCCTCGGTTAATGGTACCATAACCTTATTGCAAAGCTATGATCAAGGGATTGTGGAGAAGGGTCTAATGCAAGGATGATTTGCAAGATGGGTTAGAAGCATTGCATACGGAAGCACCACTTGTCCATGCTTCTTACACTTGCCATTCTCTTGACCATGTAGTAGGCAAGGCTAAACCGAGTATTGGTCACTAGGCAATAGATCATGAAGCTTAGACATGCGTTGGGGTGGTCCTTGTTTCCTACTAGGCACACCACATTTTCTCTTATCACATCTTCCCATTTCCTATACAATCCATACATTTCTTAAAGCTCCATTTGAAAAGGATCCCTATAGATCACTTTTGACTTCCTTGTGACTCTTGACGGTGTTTCTCTTGGCATGAACAGTGTCCCTCACGTGGTTGCTTCCGGGATCAAAGTGTTGTAAATATCATGATGATCAACCATTGTGTGTAGTTGTTCCAAAGACCATTCATTTGAGTACATACAAACACCTTGATATGGAACCCCTATAATTCTTCCAAACTCTATGAGCGAAAGATTCAACTCTTGCTCATTGATGGTGAATTCAATTGAGATGGACCCATCATCATTTCTAATTATACCCACAGTCTTGTAAAACTCAAAGCACAAAGACCGGAGCAAATTTGCTCGTTTATATCCAATAAACAATCAAACCCAATAGTTGCAAAAACTTCCCTTATATCGGTATTTGCAAGAAATGATGGATCAACAACTCTACCTTCATGAAAGAGTCTCCTTTCAAGCAACTTAAAGGCTTTCCTATCGTAAGGACTTAAACCATCTTTCCTATGGTACATGGGTATGTAGTGAGCGGTGTCTTGGTTATCTTGTTGCTTGTTTGCTTGGCATGATTGTTCCTAAACAATACAACCACAATGTGGTGTTAATTGTGAATAGTAGCTTAGAGGGTTTGATCACATTTTGCTCTCATCATCTTTGTTGAGTTCAAGAAATGTGTTTAATTTGTATTAACAATGTTAATTCTTTGATTTAGATTATCTTAGAAAACAATGTGGTGACAAATTATGATAGACCCATTTGAACCCAACTCTTAAAGATGAAGAAATTGTAAATCTAAGAATCAAGGAATTAAATTAACAATGTAGTGAAGATTATACTTACACAAGTGATTGTTAAGCTTGAGAAGAATGGTCAATTTGCTCCTATGCGAACATACGAGTTCTTGTTCGTGGAGTCTTTGAGGTAGATATGATTGTGGAACATCCACGGTGATCATTTTTAGCTTATCTTGTCTTTGCACGGATCCCGGATCCCTCTCATTTGGGATCCGGCTAGTACAAGCGAAGGATCCGGCATGACAACAAAAGTCAGCTCAAACATTCCTTGATAACTTTGGTTTGGGAGTTCTAAAACGCCTAGTGTTTTGATGTTCAGGCTCTAAAACTTGTGGTTTGAGGTTTTGAAGATTAAGTACTATTCCTATTAGACGATGTTCCCTTTTTAAGAATTAGTCATAATTCTTGGGAAGCTTTTCAAACATTATAATAAAATCCCATTTTATCATAATATAAGAAGTTTCACATGGATATTTATTGACATAGATGAAGTGTCAATGAATCTTTTGTGATGAATAATGATTGAGGTTATCGAATAACCAAGATATCATTATTACAGGTTGGTAATGTAGTCTATACAAATAAGTCGAAGAATACTATTTAGATGATGACTATAATATGAATAACTACTAGAACAATTACTTAATAAGTCATGCAACTAAGATTTTTATAATAACAATAAAGGTAAGTAATTAAAGATCATACCTTTGCTAAATATTCTTTTTAAGAAAAGAAGTATTTAGATGTTTTGTGATCTTCTTGGAATCTTTAGATTTATGTTGTAAGAATACTAAACATTCTTTTTGCGAAAAGAAATATTTAGATAAATTCTTTATGATCTTCTTGGTAACTCCAAATCCAAGTATGGATAATGCTTAAAAAATGTTAGAACATTCTATCATTGTCCAACAATAAACAATATAATGATTTTTGAAATATATGAAATAATCCTTCTTTGTAGTTTTCAAGCGTACATGGATCAGTATCAAGTTTTTAAAGTACCATATATAAGAAACTTGGTATGAAAATCATGCCAATTGTGGAAAACTAGAAGGGGGTTTGAATAGTTTTACCAATTTAAAACTTCCTTTTAAATATTTAGATCGACTTATGCCAATCTATTTGGTTGTTTATGTTGGACGTTGATAGATAGATATATAAACGTGTAATGAAAGATAAATAGTAAGAACCACATCACCCGCGATACAAGTATCTATAATGGTTACATACAAGGACACCTTCCATACCTTCCACTCCCGGAGTCACCTACTCCGAGAGTTAGTAAGCACTACACCAATCTCCTTGTGGGAGAAGCCCCAAGCGTCGCTTAACCTTTTTCGGTACAAAGCTAAATACAGGTTCTTTTCACAAGGCGGAACCACACCTAACACAAGTCGCCTACCCTTTATCACGGTCTAGGCTAATACCGAGTTCTTTCCACCAAGGAGAACTAATCCTATCACAAGCGTATAAGCCTACCCTTTGTGGGTACTAGGCTAAGCACCTAGTTCCATTACTATAGAGGAACTACTACCCTTCACAACACAACACTTAATATCAGGGATACTACTTTGTTACATCATCAAAGGATATCACCATCCTTGGAAATAAACAAATACTTATATGTATAGCGATGCACCTCATCGATTAAACGACCTAGGCATTCTTTCCAAATGACTTGATTTGATTCTTGACATCCTTCACTAATGCCTTTGACTGCGCTTGGCACCCTACTAAGTGCCTACGTCTTGACACCTTTAGCATTCTTCACTAATGCTTTGACACGGATGAGCACACTTTCACTAATGCTTTTCATCTTGACACTTTCGGCATCCTTCACTAATGCCTTCAACCCAACATCTATGGAGAAAGGAAGAACTATCAACAAGAGAACCTTAGCTGTCTTGATGATGATGAAAACATGACAACTCATGGACTTGAAGCTTGCCGTCTTCAAGAAGTGGTGATCTAGCCTTTAAGAGGAACCTAGAAGATCACACAAAAACAAAAGACAATCTACATAGATCATTTGGATATGAGGTTAGAGGGTTATAATACTTGGGGGAAGTATGTGTGTGAAGTAGTGAGTAGAAAGGAAGAAATGGCTCTCTATTTATAGAGAAAATTCTCTATTGTTCCCCAGATCCCACGGATCCCACACCCACAAGGATCCGGCTGAGTACAAAGCCAGGGATCCGTGGAATGCTCCTCTTTGCCCATGGGTATTTTTGGTTATGGGTCATGGGTCATGGGTTATGAGTTGATCCATGGTTTTCTTTTTAGATACAATGAACTTGGTTAAGTGGTATTTATAAAACCATGAGTTATGGGTCAATACCATTTGTTAGTTTTTACCCATTTTAGTATATACTTGTTTTTACCCATTTTGGTATACTTAGTTTAAGTATATGCTAACCCAATATGTAAACACTAATTGTTGTACATATGTTTCTAAATCATAAAATCACTTATACTTGTTTTAGTGTTTTATGTGAAAACGTAAGTGTGTTAGGAAACTATTAACTCAAACTATTTACGTACTCTATTTGTTTCGTTAAAATGATTTTACGTTTGTTATCGACAAAACATTAGAAGATCGTAAAATATAAATAAACGTTTTTACGGCTTATTTGTATTAACAAAACCTACACCCATGTCCTCTTTATATTCTAGAGGATTAGGGTTTACAAATCTCTACTAAGGACTAAAGAATAAATTTTCTTTTGCAAGCAAGTCCCTCCATCTTTTTGTAGGTTTCATCTTTGTCACTTTAAGTCCCTTTGTTTCATTCTTCTATTTACTTTGTCTCATCAAATCAAGAATCCCAACATCTTACTTTCCAAATTTTAACTAGAAAAATAAAAACCCCAACCTTCTTCACTTTTTGCCCCCTAATAAAAATAAGACGGGATTTTTCAATCTACCATTCAGGTATCTCATACTAACCATAATTACCATTAGTAAGTTTTCGCTCTTGGTAGATTGAAAATAGCTTCATCTAAACATCTTTTTATTTTTTAAAAAAGGAAAAATATAGCTCAATTTAAACGAGCTTTCGAAATTCTCAACTATTATATAAAGAAGAAAAACCATTCCCTTCTCAAGAATCCTATAACAAGAAAATAAGATAAATTTTCTACAACTAATCGCTACCTTAACTTGCTTGAAGTTCTTAGATACATAAGTAAGATATAATGCCCAAATCAAACTTCAATTGTTAACATCAAAATGAAGACAATATCATGTTTTACATACTTCAACATATTTTGTATTGAGCATAACAAATTGCGAAAACACATCGGAAATCAATTCAGACACCAACTTGCAAAACACTGAAACAACATCATCCTTCATGGACAAACATAAACCCGATTTTTGTTGGAAAATTTAGTGCACTTGTGGGATTAGTTCACACCTTGAAATGGGTTAGAGTGCAGTGTACACCCATAGGTCCATGAACACCGACTCTAATAGTGGTTTGTATTGGTAGTGCTAGTAGAAAGTAACGCTTGAAAGCCCTTGAGAGAAATCTTTGCTTGAGGAAAGTACACTTGCCGGAAATCTTGTTGTGATTTTTCAGCGATAGCGGTGTTTCCCCTTGATAGAAGCTGTGTTTCCACTGAAGTAGTGTATCCAGTACTAGTGCTATGAAATCTTGTCATGATGCTTCCTTGATAGGTTTGTATTTAGCGCAAGTGAAGAAATCTTTACTAGTGGAAAGTCTTACGCTTATGGAAATCTTTGCTAAATGGCGATTACAACTGCATTATGACCCGCGTTTAATTGGTCATGTAACCACTTCTTGGCTATAATGGGGATAATTATGAGGGCTAAATGGCCGATGATTAATACTCATAATTCCATTGGAATAGCTCAAGAGTAACCTCCTATAAATAGGAGATCACGATAATGCATGAAGGACACACGGCGTAAACACTTAAAGGGTTATAGAATTGTGCCTAATTCTCTAACTGCATTTGGTCTTATCCCAAGTAGATATTAGTGATACCCAGGCATTAGGGTTGAATAGTTTACTTTGGAAAGTGATCACACGATTCCAAGTGATATCCAGTAACCACCTAATGGTATTACACTTTTTGTCATTGATTGTCTTAACCACATTGCAGGAAATACCCACCAACAATCAAAGTAAACTATTTGTGATAATCAATGGCTGCTGCTGCAATGAAACACATGGCTTCAAACTTTGCCAAGCTTGATAAGTTTGAAGGGTTGGACTTTAGGAGGTAAGAAGAAGATGCACTTCTTGCTATCAAGCATGAGTGTGGTGTATGTGCTAACCACTTATTCACGATGATGAGGTGATGATGCTCTTTGGAGCGTCGAGGAGAGGAGCAAATGGGAGAATGATGACTACATATCACGAGGTCTTATTCTGAATGGTATATGCGATTCTTTGTTTGATATTTATCGGAACTTTGAATCTTCCAAAGACGTAGGATTCCTTGGATGCAAATATATGGTGAGGATGCATCAAGTAAGAAGTTCCTTGTTAGTAATTTCACAAATTACAAAATAGTGATTCAAGACCGGTTATGGAACAATACAATGAACTTCTTGGAATACTTGGAAGGTTTACACAACACTATATGAACATGGATGAGGAAATTTCTATCAAAGTCTCTTGTGTCATTGATAAACTCCCTCCTTCATGGAAAGATTTCAAGCATACCTTGAAACATATGAAGGAGGAGTTAACTCTTGTTGAGTTGGGCAATCATCTGCGCATTGAGGAATCTCTCAAGGTGCAGGATAATGACAAGCCAAAAGAGTGGCAATCTCAAATCTGGTGCATCATTGTCAATATGGTGGAGCATAGCAACTCCACCGGGTACAATGACAACAAAGGCAAACGCAAATATCATGATAACACAAGGGCGGATCCAAACAAGAAGGCAACACCTACTTGTTGGAAATGTGGCAAAACAGGTCACATTAAAAGGGACTGCAAGGGTGTTAAAATTGGTGGTAAAGCCAATGGATCGGGCACTAATGGTTCAGGGAGTGGTGGTTCAGCCAACTCACTGAAAGGTCCGAATATGTTTAATAAGTCTTTTCAGATTTATTATGTTACATATGTATCTGAATCTTTTTATGTGCGGGATGATGATGTTGCGTGGTGGGTTGACTCAGTGCAAGCAGTTCATGTGTGTAAAGATAGAAGGCTGGTTCAAGACTTATGAGTCCTTCAGCTGAATGATGGTTCTATTCTTCACATGGGAAATGAGTCAACGACCTTGGTGCATGGTCGTTGGTAGTGTAGATCTTAGGTTTAGTTTAGGAAAGATTGTAACTTTGTTTAATGTTATTCATGTTCCTGATATAAGGAAAAACTTGGTTTCAAGTAGTGTTTTGAATAATCATGGATATAAACAAGTTATTGAATCGGATAAATTTGTTCTTTCTAAATGTGGTGTTTTTATTGGTTTTGGTTATTTATGTAATCAAATGTTAGGGCTTAATATTACCACTGACGGTGTTATTTCGACTTTTGTGACCACATATGATCGGACTAATTCTATCCTCTGGCATGCAAGACTTGGTCATGTACATTATAAAAGGTTGCAAGATATGTATAAGGATGGGTTGATCCGACCTTTTGACATGGACACTGAAAAGTGTAAAACTTGCATGTTGACCAAGATAACCATGAAACCCTTTCAGGGGTGTTAGTAGTGAGACTAAGCTCTTGGAGCTAATTCACAGTGACTGTGTGATTTGCATGCCACTGCTTCTTTGGGAAATAAGAAGTACTTTGTGACATTTATTGATGATGCTTCTAGATTTTTTTATGTCTATTTGTTACATACCAAGGATGAAGCATTAGATAAATTCAAAGTGTTTAAAACTGAAGTTGAATTACAACTTGGGTCTTTGATCAAAAGATTAAGGGCTGATAGGGGAGGTGAGTACATGGATACTCAGTTACGCCCTGTTGGAATAATCCATGAAGCGGCGCCCTTATACTCCTCGACCAAATGGTATTTCCGAAAGGAAAAACAAGGTCTTGAAGGAGATGGTTAATTCCATGTTGTCCTATTCAGGATGAGTCAAGGGTTACGGGGTGAAGCTATGTTAATGACTTGCTATTTATTAAATAGGGTTCCCAACAAAAGGAACAAGTTACCCCTTATGAACTACGGACTAAAAGGAAACCCAACTGAACTATCTCGGTGGGGTTGTAGGGAAATGTTGTAAGACTCCACGATCCAAAGCAAAGACTTTGGGTGAAAGAGGCATTGACTGCATCTTTGTTGGATATCTTGAGCATTCCAAGGCTTTTAGGTTCTATGTTATTGAACCTAATGAATATGTTTGATTAACTCTATAATTGAATCAAGGGATGCACGGACTTTGATGAGAATAGATTCTCATCGGTCCAAGACCAAGTCGAGGAGGATTCCTAATGGAACTCTTGACACCTTTGGTGTATCGAGAGGTCCCGATAATGAACCATCAGTGGTCCCCGATGAGGTTGTGGTTCAACAACACTGGGCAACGTGCTCGGGGAAGAGCAAAGGGTGAGAATCCAAAGTCATTTGGACCTAAGTTTAAACTATACTTAGTTGAAGGAACAAGGGATGAGGTCTCAGACCAATACTCCTATTGCTTTATTGTTGAGGATGATCCCAAGACATTTGAAGAAGCAATGAAGTCCCGAGGGATATTGCTTTTCGGAAGCAATCAATGATGAGATGGATTCCATCATGGGGACCAACACTTGGGTGTTGGTTGATCTACCTCAGTTTGCAAACCTCTAGGTTGCAAATGGATTTTCAAAAGAAAAAATGAAGGTAGATGGAACTATTGAAAAGTTCAAGGCTAGACTAGTCATTCAGGGCTTTAAACAAAAAGTCAGGAATAGACTATTTTGATACTTTATGTGGCTCGTATCGATTACCATAAGGCTGGCGATTGCTATGGCATCTATTCACAATCTGGTTATTCATCGGATGGATGTGAAGCGGCTTTCTTGAATGGTGAATTGGAAGGAGGTTTTTATATGAACCAACCTCGGGGCTTCATCTTGCCTGCAATGAAAACAAGGTGTGTAAAACTGATTAAGTCTCTTTATGGACTTAAGCGGCACAAGCAATGGCATCAAAATTTGATGAAGTGGTTTTGTCTAGTGGTTATGTTCTTAACCAAGCTGACATATGTGTATATAGCAAATTTGATGAATCAGGTAAAGGAGTCATCATTTGTCTATATGTTGATGACATGTTGATCTTTGGCATTGACCAAAATTAGGTTGACCTGACAAAGGAATTTTGTCATCAAGGTTCTCCATGAAGGACATGGGGGAGGCTGATGTTATCCTTGGTATAAGGATTAAACATGAAAGTAAAAGAATTTCTATCTCTCGGTCTCATTATATTGAGAAGGTACCGAGGAAATTCAATTACTTTGATTGTACTCCAGTGAGTACACCTATGGATACTTGTGAGAAGTTGATGCCTAATCATGGCAAGGTTCGTATCTCAACTTGAGTACTCTAGGGTAATTGGTACACTGATGTATGCCATGACTTGTACAAGACACGATATTGGTTTTGCGATTGGGAAAATTGAGCGAGTATACTAGTAATCCTAGTGCTCATCAACTGGCAAAGCAGTTCAAAGGGAATCTTGAAGTATTTGAAGAGAACTATGGATTATAGTCTCTCATATCTTTGGTTACCCATCGATGTGTTGGAAGGTTACACTGATGCAAGTTGGATCGATAACACTGAAGACAATTAGATCTACCAGTGGTTGGGTATTCCTACTTGGTGGAGGTGCAATTTCTTGGGCATCCAAGAAGCAAACTTGCATCACCAGTTCAACAATGGAATCTAAATTTGTGGCTTTAGCTTCTTTGGTAAAGAAAGCTGAATGGTTGAAAAACTTGCTTCTTGAGATTCCATTGTGGCCTAAACCTATAGCACCTATTTCTATCAGGTGTGATAGTGCAGCTACATTGGCTAAGACTTATAGCCAAATGATGTACAATGGTAAAGATCTAGACACTTAGGTGTCGGACATTATGATTAAGTGAGCTTATCATGAATGGGGTGGTATCTATAGAGTTTGTTAGATCTCACATGAGCACTTAGTGATCACTTGGCCAGAGGTGCGGCAGAGACTTGGTTATAAAGTCTGCTAAAGGGATGGGTTTAAGTCAACTTAGTCAGCTGAATGCTAGGACACCCAACTCCCTCCGAGGAAACTTAGGGCTGAGTTCAATGTGGAAAATGAACATTGAGTGGACTGGAGCACATGTTTTATTTACATCCCAAGGTTGTGCTCGAGAACTGTTGAAAGGAGGATGAAGTCTTTACTTCTTAATGGTTAATTTTCTTTGAAAAGTGCTTAGCGAGGAGCATGACTAAAGAGGAACCACCTATGTAAATGTTGAAGTTTTGCTCAGGGAAGCTTTGGACTTTTAGCTTTTACAACATTTATGAATTTGGATATTGACACATGGCTTGTATAGTGTCGGGAGAACATTAGTGTTTGAAAACTTGTGTGTATTTTATCTTCGGGTATTCAAATGGGTTGGAGGGTTCAATTCTTAGAACACCCTGATTCTCGAATATTTGAGATGTAATTACTAAGATGGAAATTCAATCCTCGGGGACATTTTTAGCACATGTTTTGCTTGATGTTTTATTTTCATGCAAAGGAAGTGAACTAAATTTAGGGAGGATTGTTGGAAAATTTAGTGCACTTGTGGGATTAGTTCACACGTTTTAATGGGTTAGGAGGTACGGAAGTGTACACCCATAAGGTCCATGAACACCCTGACTCTAATAGTGGTTTGTATTGGTAGTGCTAGTAGAAATGCCTTTGGTGAAATCTTCTTGGAGGAGAATCTTTGCTTGAAATCTTTGCTTGTGGAAAGTATTGCTTGTGATTTTCAGCGATAGCGGTTGTTTCCAGCTGATAAATGTATTTCCATTTGAAGTGGTATATCCTTTACTGCTTATATAAATGTAGATAGTGCTTTTACCTGATAAGGTATGGCTGCTTCTGAGTGAAATCACTTGCTAGTGGAAAATCTTGCTAAATGGCGATTAAGCTGCATTATGACATATTTAATTGGTCATGTAACCACTAATAGCTATAATAGGGATAATTATGAGGCTATTAATGGGCCGATTAATACTCATAATTCCATTGGACTAGCTAAGAGTAACCTCATATAAATAGGAGATCGTGATAATGCATGAAGGACACCGAGAAAGCGTAAACACTTATTAGTAGAAGGGTTATAGAATTGTGCCTAATTCTCTAACAGCATTTGGTCTTATCCCAAGTAGATATTCGTGATACCGGGCATTAGGGTGAATAGTTTACTTTGGAAAGTGATCATACGATTCCAAGTGATATCCGGTAACCACCTAGTGGTATTACTCTTCATTGATTGTCTTAACTTTATTGGAGAATACCCACCAACAATCAAAGTAAACTATTTGTGATAATCAATGGCTGCTGCTGCAATTAAACACATGGCTTCAGGCACTTTGCAAGCTTGATAAGTTTGGGGGTGGATTAGATTGGCGGAAGAGATGCACTTCTTGGCATCAAGCATGAGTGTGGTGTATGCTTACAACACCTATTCGATGATGGTGATGATGCTACTTTGTGGGCAGGTCGAGGAGGAGCAAATGGGAGAATGATGACTACATATCCCGGAGGTCTTATTCTGAATGGTATGTCGATTCTTTGTTTGATATTTATCAGACTTTGAATCTTCAAAAGGCTGTGGGATTCCTTGGATGCCAATATATAGGTGAGGATGCATCAAGTAAGAAGTTCCTTGTTAGTAATTTCACAAATTACAAAATGAAGTGATTCAAGACCGGTTATGGAACAATACAATGAACTTCTTGGAATACTTGGAAGGTTTACAACGCAAATGACATGGATGAGGGCTATCAAAGTCTAGTGTGTCATTGACAAACTCCTCCTTCATGGAAGAGATTTCAAGCATACCTTGAAACATATGAGGAGGAGTTAACTCTTGTTGAGTTGGGCAGTCAGATGCGCACATTGAGGAATCTCTCAAGGTGCAGGATATAGGCAGTCTAAACCAAGAGTAGCGAAATACTCTTTTGCATGTCTGTTGTCAATATGGTGGAGCATAAATCCACGAGTACAATGAAACAAGAAAGCCAAATATCATGATAACTTACAAGGGCAGGATCAAACAAGAGGCAACACCTACTTGTTTGGAAATGTAGCAAAAGCAGGTCACATTAAAGGAATTTGCAAAGGTGTTAAAATTGGTGGTAAAGCCAATGGATGGGAGCACTAATGGTTCGAGGGGAGTGGTGGTTCGACCAACTCAAACGAAAGGTCGAAATATGTTTAATAAGTCTTTTTAGATTTATTGCCATTTACATGTATAATGTCTTTTTATATGCGGGATGATGATGTTAAGTGGTGGGTTGACTCACAGTGCAACTGAGTTCATGTGTGAAAGATAGAAATTGGTTCAAGACTTATAGATCAACTGATGGTTCTATTCTTACATGGGAAATGAGTCAACAGCCTTGGTGCATGGTCGTGGTTGTGTAGATCTTAGGTTTAGTTCTGGGAAGATTGTAACTTTGTTTAATGTTATTCATGTTCCTGATATAAGGAAAACTTGGTTTCAAGTAGTGTTTTGAATAATCATGGATATAAACAAGTTATTGAATCAGATAAATTTGTTCTTTCTAAATGTGGTGTTTTTATTGGTTTTGGTTATTTATGTAATCAAATGTTAGGGCTTAATATTACCTTGTGATGTTATTTTGACTTTTTGTGACACATATGAGGACGAATTCTATCCTCATGCAAGACTTGGTCATGTACATTATAAAAGGTTGCAAGATATGTTTAAGGATGGGTTGATCCCGGTAGCGGCATGAACCAACGAAAGTGTAAAACTTGCATGTTGACCAAGATTACCAAGAAACCAACAGGGTGTTAGTAATTGAGACTAAGCTCCTAAAACTTGTACGGTGACTGCATAATGATTTGCATGTAATCCTTCTTTTAGGAAATAAAGTACTTTGTGACATTTATTGATGACTTCTAGATTTTTTGTATGTCTATTTATTTACATACCAAGGATGAAGCATTAGATAAATTCAAAGTGTTTAAAAGTGAAGTTGAATTACAACTTGGGTCTTTGATCAAAGATTAAGGACTGATAGGGGAGGGTGATACATGGATACTCATTGCTTCGATCACATTGGAATAATCCATGAAGCATGCCCTTATACTCCTCGGCAAAATGGTATTTCCGAAAGGAAAAGCGAGTCTTTGAAGGAATGGTTAATTCCATGTTATCCTATTCAAATTTGAGTCAAAGGGATTACAGAGGTGAAGCTATGTTAACTGACCATATTTATTAAATAGGGTTTCTGCAATAGGAACAAGTGCCTTACTTGAACTACGGACTAAAAGGAAACTGACTGAACTATCTAGAGGTGCGGGGTTGTAAGTACAGTATGAACTCACGATCCAAAACCAAAGACTTTGGGTGAAAGAGGCGTGGTTGCATCTTTGTTTAGATATCTTTGGCGTTGAAGGCTTTTAAGGTTCTATGTTATTGAACCTAATGATATATTTGATTAACTCTATAATTGAATCAAGGGATGCGGAGACTTTTATGAGATAGATTCTCATGAGTCCACGACCAAGTCGGAGGATTCTAATGGAACTCTTGAACCTTGGTGTATAGAGAGGTCCCCGATGATGAACCAAATTTTGATGGGGTTGTGGTTCAACAACTTTGAACACATCGCTTCGGGAAAAGCAAAAGTGAGGAATCCAAGTCATTTTGAGTTTGAACTTTGTCATACTTAGTTGAAGGAACAAGGGATGAGGTCTGGACCAATACTCCTAATACTTCATTGTTGAGGATGATCCTAAGACATTTGAAGAAGCAATGAAGTCAGGATATTGCTTTACGGAAAAGCAATCAATGAGAGATGGATTCAGCTCAGGGAACAACACTTGGGTGTTGGATGATCTACCTCCTGGTTGCAAACCTCTAGGTTGCAAATGGATTTTCAAAGAAGAAATGAAGGTAGATGGAACTATTGAAAGGATTCAAGGCTAGGCTAGTCATTGAGGGCTTTAAACAAAGAGTGAGGGAATAGACTATTTTGATACTTATACCCACTGTAAACAAATTATGATACCATAAAGGCTAGCAGTTTCTTACTTAGCATCTATTCACAATCTGTTTATTCATCATATGGATGTGAGCTGACTTTCTTGGAATGGTGAATTGGAAGAGGAGGTTTATATGGAACCAACCTCGGGGCTTAGTCTTGCACAGCAATAGAAACAAGGTTATAAAACGATTAAGTCTCTTTATGGACTTAGCGGACTTTAATAATGGCATCAAAAATTTGATGAAGTGGTTTTGTCTAGTGGTTATGTTCTTAACCAAGGTGACATATGTATATAGCAAATTTGTTGATGAATGGTAAAAGGGTGTCCATTTGTCTATATGTTGATGACATGTTGATCTTGTAGCGAGCCAAATGGGTTGACTGACAAAGGAATTTTGTCATCAAGGTTCTCCATGAAGGACATACAGGGGAAATTTGATGTATTTATCCTTGAGTATAAGGATTAAACATGAAAGTAAAAAGAACACATATATAAGTCTCTCTCGATATATTTGAGGGGAAAGATGCGAGGAAATTCAATTACTTTGATTAGTGCTCATGAGTACACCTATGGATACTTGAAGAAATTTGGATGCCTAATCGCTGGCAAGGCTGTATCTCAACTTGAGTACCTAGGGTAATTGCATTTGATGTATACCACTTGACATACAAGACTGATATTGGTTTTAGGTGGGAGAATTGAAGCGGGTATACTAAAAAGCCAATCCTAGTGCTCAATCAGCGCGTGAGAAGCTGACTTCAAAGTCTCTTTAGAGTATTTAGAGGAACTATAGTTATAGTCTCTCATATCTTGGTTACCCATCCCGATTATTTGGAAGGTTACACAGTACAGAGTTGGATCGATAACAACTGAAGACAATTAGATCTACCCGGAGTGGTCGGGTATTCCTACTTTGGTGGAGAGTCTGATTTCTTGGGCATCAGAAGCAAACTTGCATCCACCATTTCAACAATGGAATCTGAATTTGGCGGCTTTAGCGGTGGTAAAGAAGGCTGAATGGTTGAAAAACTTGCTTCTTGAAGTTTCCATTGTGGCCTAAACCCTATAGCACCTATTTCTATCACGATTGTGATAGATGCATTTCATTGGCTAAGACTTATATGGAAATGCTGATGAAGTAGATCTAGACACTTAGGTTTGGGACATTAGCATGATCGTGGGCTTATCATAGAATGGGGTGGTATCTATAGGTTTGTTAGATCTCAGGGAACTTGGTGATCCTTGACGAGAGGGTACGGCTAGAGACTTGGTTATAAAAGATTGCTAAAGGGATGGGTTTAAGTCCAACTTAGTCGCTGAATCTTTGGGACACCCAGCTCCCTCCACGAGGCTTAGGGTGAGTTCAATGTGGAAAGGTAGACATTGATTAATTTGGAGCTATGTTTTATTTACATCCCAAGGTTATTTTCGGAACACATTGAAGGAGGGATAGAAGTCTTACTTACTTGTGGATTAATTTTCTTTGAAAAAGTGCTTAGCGAGGGAGCATGACTAAAAGAGGAACACCTATATATAAATATTGAAGTTTTGCACAACCCGGGGAAGCAGGCTTTGGACTTTTAGCTTTTACAGTATTTATGAAGATTTGGATATGGACACACTTGGCTTGTATAGTGTCGGGGGTACATTAAGTGTTTGAAAACTTGTGTGTATTTATCTTGAGGTATTCAAATGGGTTGAAGGTTCAATTCTTAGAACACCTGATTCATAGAATATTTGAGCGTGTAATTACTAAGATGGGGGAATTCAATCCTCGGGTTATTTTAGTTTATGCACATGTTTTGCTTGATGTTTATTTTCAGCGCGAAGTGATAGACTAAATTTAGGGAGGATTATTGGAAGATTCAGTGCACTTGTAGGATTAGTTAAAACTTGTAAGAATGGGTTAGGAGGTGCAGATTGTACACCCATAAGATCCATGAACACCCTGACTCTAATAGTGGTTTGTATTGGTAGTGCTAGTAGAGAAATTACTCTTTGGTGAAATCTTGCTTGAGGAAATCTTGTAGGGAAGTCTTGTGGAAGTATTGCTTGTGATTTTCAGCGATGGCGGTGTTTCCGATAGGCCGATGTTTCCAGCGAGTGGTGTATCCTTTGCTAGTGTTTACTGCGGCAGTGGTGTTTCCACGAAGTAGTGTAACCACGATAGCTATGAAAGTACTAATGAAAGTCTTGGGCTTGTAACGGCTTTGACCTATTCAAGTGGCGGTTTCAAGCTGCAATGACCACGTTTAATTGGTCATGTAACCACTACGGCTATAATGGGGATAATTATGAGGCTATTAATGGGCCGATTAATACTCATAATTCATTGAATTAGCCAAGAGTATTATCCTATAAATAGGATATCGATTATGCATGAAGAACACACGAGAAAACACAAACACTTATAAGCGAAGGGTTATAGAATTGTGCCTAATTCTATAACTGCATTTGGTCTTATCCCAAGTAGATATTCGTGTAACCCGGGCATTAGGGTCGAATAGTTTACTTTGGAAAGTGATCACACGATTCCAAGTGATATCCGGTAACCAGCTAGTGGTATTTGTTCTTCTTGGCTAATTGTTGTTTAACTGAGCGGTTATTGATTATCTTTACCACGCATGGGAAATAACGCCAACAATCAAAGTAAACTATTTGTGATAATCAATGGCAAGCTGGCAATGAAACACATATTTCAAACTTTGCTAAAATTTGGACAAGTTTGAAGGGGTGGACTAGGAGGTGGCAGAAGATGCATTTCTTGGCACATCCAGCATGAGTGTGGTTTGTAATGTGACTACACAATTCCGATGATGGTGATGATGCCACGTGGAGCAGTCGAGGAGGAGGAGCAAATGGGAGAATGATGACTACATATGCAGAGGTCTAATTCTAAATGGTATGTCACGATTCTCTATTTGACATTATCATAACTTTGAATCTTCCAAAGCTGAGACTCCTTGGATGCCAAATATATGGTGAGGATGCATCAAGTAAGTTTCTTGTTAGTAATTTCACAAATACAAAATAGTGATTCAAGACCCGGTCATGGAACAATACAATGAACTTCTTGGAATACTTGGAAGGTTTACACAACACAATATGAACATGGATGAGGCCATTAAAGTCTCATGTGTCATTGCCAAACTCCCTCCTTCTTGGAAAGATTTCAAGCATACCTTGAAACATAAGAAAGAGGAGTTAACTCACGGTTGAGTTAGGCTATCATCTAGCGTGAGGAATCTCTCAAGATCTTGAGGATAATGACAAGCCAAAGAGGCAATCTTTCTGGTGCATCGATTGTCAATATGGTGGAGCATAACAACTCACGGTACAATGACAACAAAGGCAAAGCAAATTTCATGATAACACAGGGCATATCCAACAAGAAGGCAACACCTACTTGTTGGAAATGTGGCAAGGCCCAGTCCATTAAAAGGGACCGCAAGGGTGTTAAAGTTGGTGGTAAAGCCAATGGATCAGGCACTAATGGTTCGGGGAGTGGTGGTTCAGCCAACTCTTTGAAAGGTCGAAATATGTTTAATAAGTCTTTAGGATTTATTATGTTTATATATATCTGAATCTTTTTTATGTGCGAGGATGATGATGTTGCGTGGTGGGTTGACTCAGTTACCTTGATTCATGTGCAAAGATAGAAGCTGGTTCAAGACTTATGAGTCACTGAATGATGGTTCTATTCTTCTCATGGGAAATGAGTCAACAGCCTTGGTGCATGGTCGTGGTTGTGTAGATCTTAAGTTTAGTTTTGGAAAGATTGTAACTTTGTTTAATGTTATTCATGTTTCTGATATAAGGAAAACTTGGTTTCAAGTAGTGTTTTGAATAATCATGGATATAAACAAGTTATTGGTCTCGATAAATTTGTGCTTTCTAAGCATGGTGTTTTTATTGGTTTTGGTTATTTATGTAATCAAATGTCCAGGCTTAATGTTACCCTTGACAAGGTGTTATTTACATTTTGTGACCACATATGACCAGGTGATTCTACATGGCATGCAAGACTTGGTCATGTACACTATAAAAGAATGCAAGATATGTCTAAGGATGGTTTAATCCCAGCTTGACATGGACGAAAAGTGTAAAACTTCATGTTGACCAAGATAACAAGAAACCCTTCCAGTGTGTTAGTCGTGAGACTAAGCTCTTGGAGTGATACAATGACTTGTGTGATTTGCATGCCACTCTTCTTTGGGAATAAGTACTTTGTGACATTTATTGATGATGCTTCTAGGTTTTGTTATGTTTATTTGTTACATACAAAAGATGAAGCATTAGATAAATTCAAAGTGTTTAAAACTTTTAGTTAACTAGAAATTCAATGATGTTGGAAAAAAAAGAGTTTCGGTGAAGTAAATGGCAAGATTGAATGGAAGTCTTTTTTTTGTTTAGGTAATTTTAGAAGTGACAAGTTCTTTAGTAGTATACATTACTTAATTTTAATAACAAATTATTTTAATGAATGAGTCATTCTTAAAGAAGTTATATAAAAAATGAAGAAAAAGAGTATCCTCGTGTAACAACAATGTAATGAATGGGCATGTGTACATAAGAGTGGCGGATTCCACAAAGAAAATTAAAACGATCTCAAATAACAATGCTAATAGTTTATCATCATGCATGTTGTCTTACTCTTTAATTTTCATATACAAAAAATGTCATTTCAAAGTTACAAAGTCGCATATTGTACAACTGTCCATGCCTTTCTTATATATCAATACTCTCTATATGGTTATACCGAACATGAATTTTCTCTCAATAATAATTCTTCTCAACTTATTGGAACCACATAATTTGACATTTGAATGTTTATTATGCATACATCTTGAAGCATTAGACGGATTTACTACACACCAACCAACAAGACCTTTGGTACCATTTATAATATATGTAATACTAGTTTGGCTATTATTACTATTTAATTTTGTTCATCATTTGTGTACCTCTAGGTGTATATTGGTCTATGTTTCCAGTTTCAGTTTAACAATAAACCATTATACATTGTACCATGTTTTAGTTTTAGACAAAAAGCTGAGAAAGGTATAACATAAGTCTAAACTAAACTAATTAAGTCATTTTTACCCTGGAAGGTGTACCTATGCGTATTACAACCAATACTCTTGAAACAAACACATTCAAATTTGCATGTGCTTAATTAATATTGGACTTATTTGTTTCCTTGATGATGTTGCGACATTCAAAAGGCAAGATTATCTAAGCCTGGAAAAGTAAGGTGAATGAAGCCAAGGCAATCTGAGAAGCACTAAAAAATGTTGTGTACACGGTTTGAAGGTTCTTTGTTGTTGACAAAAGACGGTGAATACACAAAGTATACAACAAACGTTATGTAAGAAGAAGTTTTATTTCGTCTATTAATAAGTACCATATAATTTAGATGTTCTCATACATTTTCATTGTTCTTTACATATAATACATTAACACTTTCATTTTGTGTTCCAATTTTTTGTGTCTAAGATATTTGTCGCTATTCAATATTTATTTAAGGCTGGTTAAACTTCGTCAAGTAATCTTATGAAGCTAGCCCGCCTATCCGGGCGGGCTATGAAGCTAGTGATTTTATATGTTTTTATGATGCATAAGTATATCAGTATGTCTATATACTATGTTCATCTACTTTTAGTTCATATAATGGGGTTGCACTTATTACTTAAGTATATTTAGGAAACTGGTTGATAGTTTCATGCATATAAAATGTACGTACATATATCATCGGTTTTCGGGTCGGCCTCATTTTGAACTTCAACATCTAAATCAAATACAAAAACCAACTAAGTGTTTCTACTTTTAGTTCATATACCTTAAACTATATAATAATGCAAGGTACATTTTTTTTTTTTTTTTTTTTTTTTTTTTTTTTTCCTTATCAATAATGGGCTTGTCTTTACTTAATCTTATATTAATATGTAGAATTTTAGTCTACTTATGAAAAAGTCGCCGAAAACGATATTGACCGATCAAGATCCATGGATGACGGAAGCAATTGCAAAAGAGATGCCTTTTACAAAACATGCATTTTGCATATGGCATATTACCACAAAATTTAGCGGTTGGTTTACTTAGGTCTTAAGAAGTAGTATTCAAGTTGGTGTTCGGAATTTTACAACTTATACAAGTTAGACACAATCGAAGAATTTGAGCAACAATGGCCATTAGTAATTTCAAAGTATAACATGACCGAGAATAAGCATGTAACGGGATTGTATCAAATTACAGAAGTTTGGGTGCCCGCTTATCTTCGTAATTTCTTTTTTGAGCAAAGACAAATGCATGATACCACGTTGGAAAAATATAGAGGTTCTTATTTGAGGTCTCTCTCGCCATTAGAAGAACAAGGCCATTACTTTTTGACTTCATTCGCTTTCAAAAAATTTCAAGAGGAGTTTGGAAAAGCAATTCAATATACAATTCAAGAATAAAATTGCATCAATTTTATTGTTAAACATCATAAAGCGTCACGAATGCATAAGGTGTTTTGGGATGGTAAGATAGCGAAGTGTAGTTGCAAAAATTTTGAATTTGTTGGAATACTTTGCCGTCACATTTAAGTGTTTTTATCCATAAAGATTATTTTGAAGTACCTTCTACTTATTGGCTTTCACGATGGAGACGAGATGAACTTCAACTTGATGAGACATCTCCCTCACCACAGAAGGAAGCGTGCGGATTTGACTTGTTCAAATGATACAATTGATTTGGTCAAATGTCCTCCAAAGTCAAAACCAAAAGGGCGGCCAAAGAAAATACGACCAAAAGGTGGAATTGAGTTGATAACACAAGTAAGGCGTTGCGGGATTTGTATGGGTGTTGGTCACTATTTCACAACATGCCCCGAAAGAGAGGATTTTGGTGATGGCAATATTGCTCCACAACGTGCCAAGAAGAAAAAGAAAATCGCTAAGGAAAATGAAGATTTAAATCCTATCTTTTGTTTAAAATGTTAGTATTTGATGTTACTACCTCATCATATAATTGTCCACTTTTACTATTTATGAGTCTTTCTTGTTTAACTTTGACCATTTATATTTTTATTTGTGTTATATATTACTTGATGAAAATTATACCAAATAAAAATACATTTAAAACCCAATCTATTCATATATTTTTCATCAAGTATTATATTATACAAATAAAAATATTTATGGTCAAAATTGAATAAAAAAACTTGAAAAAGTTAAAGTGGACAATTATTATGGGACGGAGGTAGTATCTGGTCAATTATGTTTTACTACTTTTGAATGAACTTTTGTCAGTTTCATTTTATTACTTTTGTCAATTATATGTTAATGAAGATTTTTACCTTTCAAATTTGCATGACAAATTTGCAAATATATATGCATGAAAATAGTCACAGGGAAAAAAGAAAAAACAAATGAGGTCAAACTTCATCTATGTACATGGCAACTTTTGTGGTTTATATGTGTAGCGAATGAAGTCAAACATTCAAAAAAAAAATACGTACCTTGGTGGGAACAAAAAAGGAGAAGGAAATTTGCATTTAGTTAATGAGGCCTAGAAAGATAATATTGGTAGGGATAAAATTTTGGTGTTTCCCACAAAAATCTAAAGAGCAATTAATGCTTTTAACATATATCTAAGGGCACATGTTAGAAAATCCCAAATTATAATATACTAGCTAAAAGACCCGTGAAATTCACGGGTATTTTAAAAGAAAAGCTAAAAGATAGATAATTAATAATATATTTCCCAATTATGTAACAGTCGTTAGCATTAGTATAGTTGAAAAAAAGAAACTTGATACTAATGAAAAGTATGTGTAATTTGAGAAATGATAAAATAACTAAAAGAGAATACAAAGTTGCATAATCACATATAAATTTTGTATTGATAAACTTGTTTTTGTTATTGAAAACTAAAACCTGTTAATTCACTTGTCTTACCCTCTTTCATTGTAAAATGTTATTTACTCATAATTCAAATCACCATCTCCTGATTAGAACATTTGTTTTCGTGGGGTGTTATTTGTTTACCCTCGCTTATTTACTTTGAACGTGATAAAAATTAACATTTGTATACCTTTTGTTTTTCTTCAAACACCGTTAATTGCACCCCCTCAAAATAATATCAAGGGGGAGGGGGGGATTTTCCGATGCTTGTTGTTTCTGAAACAAGCTGACAAAAAAAAATCAAAAACAAAAAGATATTAAAACGGTTTCATTTCTGAAACAAACTGACCAAAAAACATATTCAATGTTTGTTATTCCTAGAACAATCTAACAAAAAAGTTCAATAAAAATAAATAAATAAACAACACATCGGGATGTGCAAATATGAAAAACAGAAGGCACGA
>OU343222.1:54156656-54282614 GCA_910596185.1 Chrysanthemum makinoi | reverse complement strand
TCAAAATTATATTCTTGAAAGACCAAACTTTACATTTATTTACGACTCGGCGTAGTTAATATTCTTCTCAAACTTTTAAATTCTCGTATATATCCTAAAATTAACATTTTCTTTCAATCACTCGAGGCTAAAAAAAATTAAATATGATAAATAAAAAAATATGAACAATATTTTCTTTTATATATATATTCAAACTTTTGTAATTACGTTATCATGTTCTTTTATCAATTGAGGCCAAAGAATATATATGAACAATATAATTTTGATGAATATCAGAGATAAATAATAGTTTTTGAATTTTAAATCGATATAAGTATAATTTAATTGATTTCTAGATATATATGAGAATTTAAAATTCGGGAAATATATTGATATAATTACCAAAGTTTGAAAAAGACATTTATGTAATTATAAAATGAGAAAGATATTTATGTAAATGAGAAATATATTTACGTAATATGAACTTTAAGAAGAATATTAAAATGTACAAATTTGAACATCTATCTTATTTTTTACAAATGGTGGGAAATTATCATAGAGTGACATTTGTCATTTCTCAATTAAAAATCACTTTTATTTTCAAATTATTATTATTAGTATTTTTCTTCATCTAATTTTATTATTTTAAAATCTTATGCTCTTTAATTCAATATCAATTTTTATATATTTATATGAATATTTAGTTTTCACATTTTTAAATGGAAGTTTATCTTATTTTGATTTAAATATTTTACAACATTAACCTTAATTTGAATCAATACAAACTTGATTAGTCAAAATTATATAATTTTGGAAGAAGAATTTGACGGGTTAGAGAGTGTGGGGCTCTTTGTACATGCGGGGTATGATGATGCCAATATGGTGTTGCGGTAAAACTACGAGAAACCCGATAAAAACACGTATACATTGGGAGTGCTGTGAAATAAATTACCTGTTCTGTGATGAATCCAAAAAAAAGTTGCGTTAACATTTCATTCACTATATTTATAATACAGTTATGTTTATTTCCGCCGCTGTACGCGATTATCCACATAATACAAAACAATATTCCCAAAAAAAAAATATCAAGAAATCCCACCTTTCCATTTTCCCGCTCATTCATGTCCTTAAAATCCCGCCTCTCTCACACTCATCTTCCCACCACCCACTCTCTCTCTCTAAAACCCCAACTTTCTCTCTCTAAAAAAACCCAAACCCTAATCACCACCAACCACCAAAACCACCATGAACCGCCGCATCCGCAACCACAACCACAACCACCACACCACCACCGCCTCCTACCTCCGCTACCTCCGTCCGGGCGCCTTAGCTCAGCTCCGCGACTCCAAACTCAAAACCAGATCTCCCAAACACCAGATCTACCGTATCACACCGTCTTCAGCTCCTGTGGCCGTACAGGACGGCGGCGGAGAGGGGGAGGTGCCGTTTGGTTTGACGGCGAGGGTTTACGCGCCGAGGTTTCCGCAGCGAAAGAAGATGATGGCGATTAGAGCTGTTATTGAATCTGTTGTTGCCGTTGATGGGTTTAGTAGTGATTTCGTTGCGGCGCATTAATATTTGTAAAAGAAATGAACAATTTTGGTGTAGCGAGTTTATGTGAAAATTAGGGCTTGGGATACAATTGATCATAAAAATAATAATAATAATGAAGTCATTTATTGTTCAATTGATTATGTCTGTTGTTGATATATTTATGATAATTGGGCATTGATTGTTTGGTGGATTGGGGATTTAATTTGCTATAGATATTTAATGGTCGAGTGCATGGTGTGGATATCGCGATCAGGCATCTATTAAGCATCAAACCCTTGGTTGGGTAATGGACGTACCAAAAGGTACACGGGCTTGAAATGGTTCCGCCAAAAACCATTTTTTTATATCGCGCGCTAATATTGTAATTGTGTTATTAGGTCGTCACGCCTTTGGTGATGCGGGCGATAATGATTTTATACTACCAATTGTAGTAATTGGGTATGGGCATTGATTGTTTAGTTGATTAATATGTTGGTTACTTGGTTTGGTTTAGTTATTTAATACTTGCGACTCATGAGCATAATTATGCACGAACTATGAAACTTGTTAATTTGTTATATGGTTGTTGACAACATTTTGTGGTAATTTTGAACAATGTTATGGAATTGTAGTTTTGGGGGATGCAGACAATAATATCTTACTAACTGTAGATTGTGAATTTAGGTCTTAGCTAATAAAACAACCAGCTGAATCACATGGAGCATAGTTTTGGTCATTAGTATTGTTTTCTTGGATGAAATTTAGTTAGCTTTGTGGTCCAAGATGACATATAGACTATACATCTTTGTTGTCTGCGTTTGAACTGTTTGTTACTTTGACAGCTTGTTACATATCCTGTAACTATTTTTTGTTTGCAACACTGTCTTTGCTGGTTTTTATCGAAGGACACCGAAAATGTTGTGTCATTGGATTTGCTTGGCATCTTCTAACTAGTCATCCTTGTTTTAGGCTGTCTAATTATGTTGAAATGGGTCAATTCCAGTACAGATAGAGAATGTCGCTCGAGCTAACTAGCTTGTTGTGTGGTTAATATCACCTGAAATACATAATTTTACTTGTAACAAACGTGTAATACATTTGATTCAAAGAAATTTTGGCTATGAGATACATCTTTAGTATGAGAGTCAGCAGTTAGCACTATATGAAGAGAAGGTTCTCTGTTGAGAGTCTTCGGGTCAGTATGTGGTTATGAATAGTTATATTGTTAAAAGTATTTCACCATTTATGTATCTTACTTGTAAATTGATTGTGTGCTTGCTCCCAGTGATCTTTACGTTAAGAAGGATAGAAAAGTTAGTTGAACCTTCCAAACCCCCATGTTCTTCAGGGGACAAGGTGGGTTCTGTTTGTTTGGTTTATAAGGCTTAGGGGGTCCCCTTCAGGTATCAGGCGCTAACAACGGCTCCATTTTTTTCTACGATCACATTCTTTATGTGATCAAAATGTGTTCTGGATTGTGCAACTTTAGCTTGTGCATTGTTTGCACAGTAATGTCCAAATTCCAAACTGTATCAAACTCAAAAGATAAAGGACCTGTTCTTGCACCTTGTTTTCATGCCACATGCCTACAATAAGCCATAAGATACTAAATTCACGCTGTAGGTTTATTCAAATGACCTTTTTGCACTGACCCATGTGCTTTTAATTGGAATATTGAGTTTCAAAGATACACTTATTAAGATAGGCTGGATGATGTTTCTGTAAGTGAAACTAGCACTTCTATATCAGTTTACAGTAGATTATGCTGTAATTATCTGAAAGATATTCATGCTATGATCTCTCATGGATACGGAAATTTATTATTATTATTTTTATTGTCATCAACGGAAGAAGTTGACGGCATGGTTGTGATTTAGTCATACAGAGGACTTCATTTACTGGTTAAGTTTATTTAATACAACTCAAGTGCCGTAAGTTGATCTATAAGATGTCATTTTACTATACAAGCTAAATTGAATAATTAGATTGTCATATGCAATGTATCTAAGAAACATACGAAGATCTTAGTTCAGTTGCATGCCATTTGTATTACAACCATCACATAGAAAGAAGATAAGAATTACTACTCTATCTCACAAAGGAGCACATCGGCTAATAATCGTATCTTTGTAGTACACTTTTTGTATCTTGACTTTTTTTGTTTGACGAACTAAAGTTTAGTTATCTAAATGCCAGTTTAACTTAGATGAACTAGTTCTTTAGCAAGTGGAGCAGGTAAACTGGAACTATATGAGCAGGTTGGCCGGGTAAGGCAACAGGTCAAAAAAGGGTTCTGGGTGACCTGAAACACATATAATCTTTTATCGATGAAAAGTTACGGAGCCCACAACCTGTCAAAGAAAGACTTGGCGGACCTCACACTCGGGCAGATGACTTTGGAGAGCTGACCCAATTGTCAATCACAATTTTAGGCTCTGATTTTAGTTTCCTCTGTTTTTATGATTTATTTGTCATTTAGGCATGGTTTTAAAGTTTAAAATTTTATTTGAACAAACAAGAAACAGCAACATCCAACCAACTGGGCTAGCTCAGTTGGCCACCAAGTTTTCCTTAAGGTGCTTTGCAAGTTCTAAAAGTTTACCAAAGGTTCTGTGTCTTTGGAAACTATTCTTCTGTGTTAAGATTTATGTTTTTGATTATGAAGTCATAGTATTTTTAAGTGTGTTCACTCGATTGTGTCAAAGTTGGATTAAATTGATGAGAATGTGTCATATGCTGAACAGGTTTTCGATATTTATGAGTCACTGAGCGAGTCAGTTTGTGCTTATGAAGAGTGATATGATACCGTCAGTAGTATTTAATTTACCAATGATGTTTGTCACCTATTAATTAAAATTGTGCTTGCTCTCAATGATATCTAAGGCATTCTTGAGTTTAAGCATTAAAAGGTTTACTGCTTGCTCTTCAGGAATGGTCGGACTCTTAGAATCCATTGGTTCTTCATATACCTTTGGGGTCGGTTCTGTTTGATTGGCATTTTATTTTTCAAGTTACCCTCTGCTTGTAATTTATTATGTTCTTTGAAGAACAAAACGAGGTCTTTAAAATTTAGCTAGCACATTGTTTACATAATGTCTGAACTACTTTAAAGGAAAATACGAAGATACTCAACTCAAGTGTCGTAACTTGCTCTAAGCTATGTTGTCGTTTTACTATAAAAGCTAAATTTTGCAATTAAATGGTCATAAGCAATGGATTCAAGAAAGTCACAAAGGAATATTCATCTTACTTCAATTTCATTTCATTTGTAAAACAGCACATATTATAGACGAAAAGAATTAAAGCAACAGAGGTTGACATTCATATATTTTAAGTACACTTTCCGAATCTTAACCTTTTTTCCACGAATCAAAAGCCTAGTTGTCATAATGTCAGTTTAACATAGATGAATTTAGCTCTTCAACTAAACTGGACCCGTTGAATAGATTTGGATAAATGAGGTGGTTGGCTGGGTAAGGTAACGGGTCAAAAACTGGTTTGGGGCCATCTGAAACGTGTATCACTTTTTATTTATTATTTATTAAGAAAAAATTACAGTGCCCAAAACCAGCGAAAAAAGACTTGGTGGACCACAAACTCGGGCAAACCCCTCCGGAAAGTTGACTCAAACAGCCAATCCCAATTTTTGCCTCTGATTTCAGTTTCACCTATACAAGGACCTCTTTTATGTGCCTAGAGACCATTCTTATTTTTCTTTCTTTCTAAAACGCATTTTATTTGTATCCTTTGGTCGTAGATCACCATGCAAACGTGTCTCCTTTTGGAGCTAATCCTATCACCTAAAAGCAATGTTGCCTTTGATGGTTTAGCTATAAGCCTATAAATCATGTATAGTTATAATGAGATCCTGAGAAGATTGCAGAAGTTGACAATATGAGTTTAGCTGGGTTCAAGTCATGGAAGTGCTAGTAACCCAAGAGTCTTGCGGACGCCCGATAGTGCAACCTCAAGATGCTAATGACCTCATGTCCTTGTTATTTATTTTGTATTACAAACCTAGATTCTAAGATGAACATACTAGGCAATTATGCGATTACCAAATAAACATCGAAGTTGACCAACTCTTGGCAATACAAAATAGTACTGTATTATAAAGAGCCGTCTGACCACTTCCTTATCAAGAGTACCATGAAAGATTCCACGTTGGACGGCATTTTTTAAAGTAAGTATTTTGTATAAAGAAAGACACAAGAAAACATTAGTTAAACAACACACTGAAGAACCATGCAGATTAGCAGCTAGTATATATATATGGAGCCACCAAGCAATTCTTCTCACCATCTAAACTATCTCATATCTGTTCCTATTCAGAAAATTAAGAGATATGTCGAACAAACTCATCCTATTGGAGCGTGGTGAGCTGCCGATCCAGGTACTGATCCCATTAATCTTAACCAAAGATCGAGACCAATGTTCAAAACGATTTCATACGCAGCCTTGTAGCGGAATAGAACTCAAGTTGAAATTTCTTCTTCATGGACCTCGACACATCAAACGCTAGGTTCAAGGTGACCCCAGTCTTTGCGGCTCAGTTACCTGCGCTAAACACTTTGGGCATCTCAATGGTTCGGATTGACTACGCACCATGGGGACTAAATCCTCCTCACACTCACCCAAGAGCCACTGAGATCCTTACGGTTCTTGAAGGCACCCTACTAGTTGGATTTGTCACTTCTAACCCTGATAACCGTCATATCTCTAAGGTACTAAAAAAGGGTGACGTTTTTGTTTTCCCAGTAGGACTTGTTCATTACCAACGCAATGTGGGTAATGGAAATGCAGTGGTAATTGCTGCATTAAGTAGTCAAAACCCGGGAGTTATAACCATTGCAAATGCTGTTTTTGGCGCAAATCCTCCAATTGCAAGTGATATTCTAGCAAGGGCATTCCAAGTGGATAAGAGTGTGGTGGATCAGCTACAAGCAAAGTTCTAGAGCATCAAAAATTCTTATGACTAAACTTAAAATTTGGTGTTTGTGTGATTGTTTTCATTCATAGGCTTGTTCTAAAGCTTCAATTCTTAAATTATTCGTGTTTATTCTTTCGCAAAGTAAAGCTTGTTATCAATTTTCTAAAAGGTGGCCTGAATGCATCACTAGTTTCTGATATGTGTTCATTATGCTTTTAAAAGTAGAAGCTGGTCGTTTAACTTATCGTATAAATGGTATCTGCTTTCACCACAAATTAACTATGCGTAATCAACACATTCATCGAACTTAAGTGAGAAATGATTATTAAATCAATCCTTTTGTCAACTGTAAGTCAAGACATTATGGCATCTGTATACAGGAGTATATTATTTCATTTCTACTCGAATCTAAAACTAATTATTATTATTATTATTATTATTTATTTTTATTTTTTATTTTTTGGTTTTATGCACTAAAAACAACTTTGTGTGACTTTTTAACCCATTTGTCATTTTACCTTTGTAAAAAAATGTTTTTGATTTTACCCGTTTGACTAGTTTGTGATTAAACATACTGTAACTTGTATCAACCCAAACTGGTCCCAAATTTACAGCTCTAATTAAAAGGTTTACTGCTTGCTCTTTAGGAATGTTGGGACTCTTAGAATCCATTGGTTCTTCATATACCTTTGGGGTCGTTTCTGTTTGATTGGCATTTTTTTTCAAGTTACCCTCTGCTTGTAATTTATTATGTTCTTTGAAGAACAAAACGAGGTCTTTAAAATTTAGCTAGCACATTATTTACATAATGTCTGAACTACTTTAAAGAATAATGCGAAGATACTCAACTCAAGTGTCGTAACTTGCTCTAAGCTATGTTGTCGTTTTAGTATAAAAGCTAAATTTTGCAATTAAATGGTCATAAGCAATGGATTCAAGAAAGTCACAAAGGAATATTCATCTTACTTCAATTTCATTTCATTTGTAAAACAGCACATATTATAGACGAAAAGAATTAAAGCAACAGAGGTTGAGATTCATATATTTTAAGTACACTTTCCGAATCTTAACCTTTTTTCCACGAATCAAAAGCCTAGTTGTCATAATGTCAGGTTAACATAGATGAATTTAGCTCCATAGACTATTTTTATCAACAATCTATTAAAATCCATCTTTTAATAAAATATTATTTTCTTTTTCTTCTACATACACAACCAATACATACAACAAATCTATACTTTTTTACTATTTATCAACAACCCAACTTTTTAATAATATAAAATACTAAATATTAAATATTAAAAAAGAAAAAAGAAAAAAAAGTAGCCACTAGATTGCAGGTGTGGTTGGTGACCTGGGTGCCAAGTGATCTAGATTGGTGATAGTGATTGTATACAAGATTATAAAAGTAATTTATTGGTATGTATTTTTATTAGGTTGGGTTGTCAACCCTCTCAATAAACATAGTCTTAGCTAAACTGGACCCGTTGATTAGATTTGGATAAAATGGGGCGGTTGGGTGGGTAAGGTAATGGGTCAAAAACGGGTTTTGGGCCATCTGAAAAGTGTATCACTTTTTATTTATTTATTTATTGAGGAAAAATTACAGTACCCAAAACCAGCGGAAAAAAGACTTGGTGGACCACAAACTCGGGCAAACCCCTCCGGATAGTTGACTCAAACAGCCAATCCCAATTTTTGTCTCTGATTTCAGTTTCACCTGAATTTAAGATTTGTTCATTTTGAGGTAAAGAACTTCGGTCATTGTGGCATGATTTTTAAGTTTGAACGTGTCAAAAGCAACAACGTCCTGTACAAGGACCTCTTTTATGTGCCTAGAGACCATTCTTAATTGGGCAAATGATAAAAAAAAATATCATGTTTGTAATCATTTGCTTTCCATGGAGCAAGAACATTTTTTGCTTGTGGGTATATACTTTCAAATTCATCCTTTGGGTACTATGTGACATTTTTTGCCCTCGGGAAAAAAAATTTCTATTAGCTAAGAAAAAAAATATCCAAAATTTCAAAAAATACACTAAATAAGGATGAATTTGAAAGTATAGTACCCACAAAAGTAAAAAAAATTTGTTCGCTACCCACAAGAACAAATCGTGTCAAGTATAATTTTTTTTTTTTTTTTTTTTGCCTTTCTTATTTTTCTCTCTCTAAAACGCATTTTATTTGTATCCTTTGGTTGTAGATCACCATGCAAACGTGTCTCCTTTTGGAGCTAATCCTATCATTTAAAAGCAATGCTGCCGTTGATGGTTTAGCTATAAGCCTATAAATCATGTATAGTTATAATGAGATCCTGAGAAGATTGCAGAAGTTGACAATATGAGTTTAGCTGGGTTCAAGTCATGGAAGTGCTAGTAACCCAAGAGTCTTGCGGACGCTTAGCTAGTACCGATAGTGCAACCTCAAGAAGCTAATGACCTCATGTCTTTGTCATTGATTTTGTATTACAAACCTAGATTCTAAGATGAACATACTAGGCAATTATGCGATTACCAAATAAACATCGAAGTTGACCAACTCTTGGCAATACAAAATAGTACTGTATTATAAAGAGCCGTCTGACCACTTCCTTATCAAGAGTACCATGATAGATTCCACGTTGGACGGCAATCCTTAAAGTATGTATTTTAGTATAAAGAAAGACACAAGAAAACATTAGTTAAACAACACAATGAAGAACCATACAGATTAGCAGCTAGTATATATATATGGAGCAACCAAGCAATTCTTCTCACCATCTAAACTATCTCATATCTATTCCTATTCAGAAAATTAAGAAAGATGTCGAACAAACTCATCCTATTGAGTGTGGTAGCTCTAACTTTCGGCTGTCTTGCCTTAGCCTACGAGCCTGCACCCCTTCAAGATTTTTGTGTAGCCGATCCCAACAGTTCAGGTATAGTCATGACCAAAATATATTAACCATCTTACCCAAAACAAATATATATTAATCATCTGTACATTTGTTGAGCAGTTTTAATTATATTTAACTATAGAATGTGCTTGACGAAACGAGATATTGTGCTCAATGTGCAGCAAAAGTAAATGGTGTAGCATGCAAGAACCCAATGCAAGTTCAAGCGGAAGATTTCTTTTCGGCTCGCTGGGATGAATGAGTAGAGAGAAACACACATTTCACACAGTGAAAATGATTCTCCTTATTACTCCAAAATGAAGATACAAGATGTTTTTATACAGAAGAAAAACAGAGTAAATGAAATAACAGAAAAGATACAAAATAGACCCTACACTATCTCAATGTTCCATCTGAGTCCTTCAACATTTAACCAATTCCTCTTTACACTCCCCTCAAGTTGAGAGGTGGAAGAACTGCAAGCTCCCAACTTGGACATTAATTTAGAATGCTCGATCATCTGGAAGAACTTTAGTAAACACATCACCAGCTGGTCTTTGTGGAAAATGAGAGGTGTGGACTTCACCTTTCTTGACTTGATCCCTCACATAATGGCAATCCACTTCTATATGTTTTGTTCTGGCATGGAAGACTGGATTGGCAGCTATATATATAGCAGCTTGATTATCACATTTCAAATCTACGGGACCAAGATCTTTGAGCCCCAAATCTTTCAACAAAGTCACCAGCCAAGTAACTTCACAACATGTTAGGGCCATGGCTCTGTATTCAGCCTCAGCTGATGATCTAGATACCACTGTTGTCTTAGATTTCCATGAAATAGGTGATTGACCCATCAAAATACAATAGCAGTGGTGGACCTCTTGTCATAGGACAACTAGCCCAACACTGTCACAATAGGAAGTCAAATGAACAAGCAATCATTGGCTAGTAACATGCCTTGACCTGGTGAATTCAACAAATATCTCATCAAGTGTTTCACTGCTTGCATATGTACTGATGTAGGATTTTGCATAAACGGACTCAACAACTGCATGTAGCAAATGTCGTCTTGTTATTGTGAGATATATAAGTTTGCCTATGTATCTTCTGTACACTTCAGGATCAGGTAAAGGAGTTTCCATGTCTGCTTGCAACTTTATAGAACCATAGGCAACTTGTATGGTCTTGCATTAGTTAAACCAGCTTCTTGAAGTAAATCAGTAGTGTACTTCTTTTGAGAGATGAAAATGCCTTGTTCACTTTTACACACCTCCAGTCCTAAGAAGTAGTTCATCTGTCCCAAATCCTTCATGTGAAAATGAGTACTTAATTGTGTTTTAAGAGCTTGAATCTGAGTGTTGCTAGAACCAGTGATTAAAAGATCATCAACATAAACAAGGACTGCTGTGAAAGATTCAGCATCTGTCCATGAACAATGAGTAATCAGCTTTAGACTGAGTATAACCAAAGGACAACAATGCTGAAGAGAGTTTGGCAAACCACTGTCTAGGTGCTTGTTTGAGGCCATACAAGGACTTCTTGAGTTTGCAAACTAAACTTGAATAAGAGGAAACATCTTTTACACTCTCCCCCTTTCCAATATACCCTTGAGGCATTTGCATATACACTTCTTCAAAGAGATCACCATGTAAAAATGCATTAGATACATCCATTTGACAAATTTCCCAACCTTTCATGGCTGCCACTGCAAGTAAAGCTCTAACAGTCACCATTTTTGCCACTGGAGCGAAAGTTTCTTCATAGTCAACACCTTTTCAGCCTATTCCATTCACTACAAGTCAAGCTTTCTTCTTGTCAAGTGTACCATCAGCTTTGAGTTTGATTTTGTAGATCCAGTAACAAGCAATAGCTTTCTTCCCTTTAGGTAGAACAGTCACTTCCCATGTATCATTCTCCTCTAATGCTCTTAGCTCCAAATTCATTGCATTACACCAATCTTCTTCTTTAACTGCTTCGGAAGTAGGTGCTGACTGAGCCACTAAAGCACATAGAAAAGCATGAAATTGAGACTGTAGATGAGTAACTGATACTTGATTAGCCTTTGGTTGATGAATTGGTGTCACATAATCTTTTAGCCAGCTTGGAGCACTTGACACTCTAGTGGATCTTCTGATGCCTGCATCTTGAACACTAGTGGTTGGAACAAAAGATGGTGCAGTTTGAACAACATCAGCAGAATCATGAACAACATCAGCAGAATCATGAGCAACATCAGCAGAATCATGAACAACATCAGCAGATTCAGGAACAACATCAGCAGTAACACAAGGCTCATGAACAGGTTGTGTTGTGGATACAAAATCTTCATACCACAATGGTGAAGAAATGGGTGCAGGCACAGGTTGAAGAACTTGCAACATACTTGTTTTAGAGTGGAAATATGTGCCATAAGACAACATCTCTCTGACACAAATTGTAGTGATTCAGAAATTCAGAAGTTTGTACCCCTTTTGATGTTGTGGATAACCCAAAAATAAACAAGGTACACCTCTGGAATCAAATTTATCAGCAACTCTGGAAGGATTACTAGCCATTGCTAAAAACCAAACACCCTTAAATGACTGTACTCAGGTTTAGATTGTAACAAAACTTCATAAGGTGTCTTAAATTTCAAACACGCAGTGGGAAATCTGTAATGAGATATGTGGTGATAACACAGTCACCCCAATAATGTACGGCAAATGAGCATGCAATCTTGGATCTAGCTATCTCCACATATGTTTCTATGTTTTCTTTCTACCCTCCCATTTTGCTGAGGTCTATCAACACATGAAGTTTGATGCTCTATTCCCAGTGAGTCCATAAAAGGACCTATAGATCCTTTGAGAAATTCTAAGGCATTGTCTGATCTCACCACTTTTATATCTTTTTCAAACTGTTTCTTCACAAAAGTTACAAATGACTTGAAAGCAAAGCAGATCTGACTTCTTCTGACTAAATATGTCCAAAAGCTCTACTACAATCATCAACTATAGTAAGAAAATACTTATGATTCCCTATGGTTGGAACTTTATAGGGTCCCCAAATGTCTATATGAATAAGCTGAAATGGAACTTTGGAATGAGATTTACTAGCAGAATATGGAAGTTTAGTGAATTTTGCCATTGGACAAGTCAAACAAGAATTTTCATTAAATGAAACACTTTCAGGAACAGAAGTAACATGTTTGAAAGTAGAATAAAAAATGTGACCAAGTCTATGATGCCACAAACTGTAAGAGTTATTGAAAACACTAAAAGCATAGTTGGTAGGGACATAACAGTTTGAGAAAAATGAAAATAGACTACAATCTTCAAGGGCAGACACAACCATTGAAGAAAGTTGAGCATGAATTTGATCCAGAGGAAGATTGAGTAGATGATAGAGGCCAGCTTGCTTTTTACCCAAGCCCAACACCTTCCTGGTTTTCAAGTCCTGGATAACACATAATTTCTCATAAATGTAACAGCAATGAGAATCTTTTGTTAGTTTAGAGACTGAAAAAGCTTGAATTGAAGGAAGGGACTATAAGAACATTGTTCAACTTATGTCCATTTTGTAAAGCAACATTGCCTACTTTGAAAATGACTGGAATATCCATTTGGCAAATTAATAACCTGTTTACACTTAAGAGCCTCAACATCATTCAAATCAAGTGCTATTGGTGACATATGATCACTTGCCCCAGACAATTATCCATCCTTCTATAACCCCATTAACACAAGAAAAACAGTAGAGTGTAATTCTCCAAAAGGATGTTCCAGTACATTGGTCTCATCAATAGTCTGATTGAAATGAGGAATACTCTTCATGAGTTGTTCAAACTGCTTTGAAGTAAAGACCACATGACCACCAGTTTCAACCAATGCAGCTGTCTTTTTCACATTCCCTGAACCAGCCTTCTGAGGAGTTTTACCTTTCTGTGACTCTATATATGTTGTAATGCCAGTAAAACCAACTTTCTCCCAACATTTATCTGGTGGATGCCACTTGTAGCTACATATGTTACACTTCTCTTTGACCTCACCTTTGCTATAGAGAGCTGTAGATTCAACAAATGATTGTCCTGATCCAAATACCCCCTTTGAGACTTCTGTTGAAGCAAAGCACAAGCAGTCTCAACACTTGGCAGAGGAGAGTTTAACAACAACTCACTTTGATGAAAATTTGTCATCCAAACCATTCAAGAACTGAACAATCTTTGCTCTTCTTTCTCGAAACTCAAAGCAGTTAGAAACAAAGCAATTTCTGGAGTAATATTGACTATTCTTGGTAATTCATTCATTGAATCCAATTCTTCCCAAACACACTTCATAGTTGTATAGTACTCACTCACAGATCTTCCTGATTGCATAGTCTCATAAGTCTCTCTATTCAACTTGTACTTATGTGACCCATTGCTGAGAGCAAATCTTTTCTCAAGTTGAATCCAAATTGCATAAGCAGTTCCAATGAACATAATGGATTTTGCAATTGATTCAGACACTGAGTTAATTAACCAACTAATCACCAAGTTATTGCATGTATCCCACTGTTCTTGTAAATTCACATCATCTTGTGATCATGGAACTGCCTTCCTGATGAAACCTAACTTTCTTTTGTGAAAGAGCAATTTCAACTGATCTTCCAAGAACGATAGTTTTGTGTCCTAACAATTTCTCATTCACCACAAGAGTACCGGGCCATCGAAGGATGCAAATACAGTAGATTTTGGAACAAAAGAGATTGACTGTTTTGGCTAGTAGCATCAGTTGAAGAAGATGATGTTGCCATTGTTAACACGTTGCGGAAGCTTCAACAATCTTGAAAGAACCGTTACAACAACCAAATGACTCAACAAATTCAGTCTTTGAATAAGACACCTGAAACTGAATTACTTTACCGAATGTAGATGAAAAAATTGTGAAGAGAATGATAGAAATGATGAATTGATAGTGATCGGAAAAAGTTAGTTACGGTGGTTTATGGTGATCGGAAAAGTTAGTTATGGTAGTACTACGTGTGAATTTGCCTGATCAATCAAAACCTACATGAGCTCGATACCATGTTAACAGAATGAGTAAAGAGAAACACACATTTCACACAAAGGAAATGATTCTCCTTATTACTCCAAAATGAAGATACAAGATGTTTTTATACAGAAGAAAAACAGAGTAAATGAAATAACAGAAAAGATACAAAATAGACCCTACATTATCTCAATGTTCCATCTGAGTCCTTCAACATTTAACCAATTCCTCTTTTACAGGCTCCACCTCAGGGGTAACACATCAAACGCTCAGTAGGATCGCGGTGAAGTCCTGGGCCAGCCACCTGGGCTAAACACTTTGGGCATCTCAATGGTTCGGATTGACTACGCACCATGGGGACTAAATCCTCCTCACACTCACCCAAGAGCCACTGAGATCCTTACGGCTCGGGGGACCCTACAAGTTGGATTTGTCACTTCTAACCATGATAACCGTCATATCTCTAAGGTACTGCAGAAGGGTGATGTTTTTGTGTTCCCAGTAGGACTTGTTCATTACCAACGCAATGTGGGTAATGGAAATGCAGTGGTAATTGCTGCATTAAGTAGTCAAAACCCGGGAGCCATAACCATTGCAAATGCTGTTTTTGGTGCAAATCCTCCAATTGCAAGTGATATTCTAGCAAGGGCATTCCAAGTGGACAAGAGCGTGGTGGATCAGCTACAAGCAAAGTTCTAGAGTATCAAAAGTTTTAATGATTAAACATTAATACTGGATTATTGGTGTTTGTGTGATTGTTTCATTCCATTCATAGGCTTGTTCTAGAGCTCCCATTCTTAGAATTATTTGTGTGTGATCTTTTGCAAAGAAAAGCTTGTTAAACTATCAAAGTGGCCTAAATGCCTTAGTAATTTCTTATGTGTTCATAATCATTTTGTAACTAGAAGTTGATCGTTTAACATATGATATAAATAGTAACCTACTTTCACAAGAAATTAACCTAGTCGTCGTACTTATGTGTGATTATAAAATCAATCCTTATGTCAGCTATAAGTCAAGATATTACGGCATTTGTATAAAGATTATATTATTTCATGCACTAAAAACACACTTTTGGTATGTTTAGCAAAATGAATTGGAGCTGAGCCGGAGCTAGCTTATATTATAAGCTGAAATTTGGAGTTGTATTCTTATTCTAACCCATGTTGTCGTTTTACTATAAAAGCTAAATTTTGCAATTAAATGGTCATAAGCAATGGATTCAAGAAAGTCACAAAGGAATATTCATCTATAGTTCACTTGCATTTCTTTTGTAAAACAACACATATTATAGACAAAAAGAATTAAAGCAACAGAGGTTGAGATTATTGTCCCAGGAATCATTGATGCCAAACCATAATCAAGAATCACAATAACTATATGAACAAGAATCAAAGGATTGAACGCAACAAAATATATTCTTATTTATTGAACGAGGGTTGGTTTTTTATAGACTAATCTACCCCTATTTATACTTGTTGAACCGGTGCCATATGACAGTTATACCGATTCTACAAAAATAAACGTTGCAACTATTCTATAACGGTTTATACCGTTACTCCCACCACTTCAAACTATCTTGGGTTTACAGACTTCTAAACTAAATACATAATACATACATAAACTAACTATTTTGACACTAACCGACTTCTGTTATGGTTTTGACATTATGAGTTTCCAACATGTCCCCCCTAATGTCAAAAGCATCTTCAACTTCAATCTTTCCTTGTTCTTGTTCCATAACACCAATGTTTGTTGCATGCCCATTTCCTTTCTTCTCTCACGAATCCATCTTGCAAATTTTGAGAATCCAATCGTGTTCCTCTACCAAGCAATCTTCTGGTCCTCTTGACACATTATTGCTTTCAACCATGGCCTCTAATCCTCCTGGATATGCCATACAACACCTTGAACGTATCGCGCTTCTCCTGGATTTGCACATGTCCCGTAACACTTTCGGTTCCAATCATTCCAATGCAACGCAACAAACAACAATCAACTCCTTTGTGTTTTCGATCTTGACCTTCTGACGACAACAAATCTTCTTCCCTAATTTTATTCAATTCAATTATCTTCCTTTCTTTGACCGAACATCCCTCACAAACTCTTCACCATTTTTTACCATAATCCCAACACATACACAAGCGCTAACACAAACGCATACAATGATTTTTTGTCTTCTTGACTGCATCGCCAACAACAACTTCCTCTAGTTCTGTCTTTCTCTATTGCGATTCCCAAACAGCTCCTCTTGACAAACAAATCGGTCTCTCTCACTAATTGGATTAAAAACAGAAACAAACCACTAATCCTCTGATGATGATCAGCCATCTCTCTCTTTGTTGAATGAAGAAAACGCAAACTGAAACCTTGATTAGAAAAACGATTTGATTCTTTGATTTCTGGATTGCCATCGGCTCTCATACCAATTATTGTCCCAGGAATCATTGATGCCAAACCATAATCAAGAATCACAATAACTATATGAACAAGAATCAAAGGATTGAACCCAACAAAATATATTCTTATTTATTGAACGAGGGTTGGTTTTTTACAGACTAATCTACCCCTATTTATACTTGTTGAACCGGTGCCATATGACGGTTATACCGATTCTACCAAAATAAACGTTGCAACTATTCTATAACGGTTTATACCGTTACCCTATGACCCAGCCCAAACTATCTTGGGTTTACAGACTTCTAAACTAAATACATAATACATACATAAACTAACTATTTTGACACTAACCGACTTCTTTTATGGTTTTGACATTATGAGTTTCCAACAGAGATTCGTATCTTTAATGTACACTTTTTGAATCTTAACCTTGCTCCATGAATAAACTTAGTTGTCATAAAGTCAGTTTAACATGGATGAATTTAGTTCTTTAGCTAGGGAATCATGCAAACTGGACCTGTTGATTAGATGTGGATAAATGGGACGGTAGGGTGGACAAGCTTGGTAACAAGTCAAAAACAGGTTTGGGGCTATCTGAAACATGTATAACTGTTTATTGAGGAAACGTTACGCTGCCCAGAACCAGCCAATGAAAGACTTGGCGGACCACACACTCGGGCAAACAAACCCCTCCGCAGAGTTGACTCAAACTTTAAGATTTGTTCATTTTGAGGTAAAGAACTTCAGTCATCGTGGCATGATTATTGAGTTTGATGTTTGAACGCGCCAAAAGCAACAACGTCTTATATAGGGACCTCTGTTATGTGCCTAGAGACCGTTTTTAGTTTTATGTTTCTCTAAACGTATTTTATTTGTGTCCTTTGGTCGTAGATCATCATGCTAACGTGTCTTCTTTTGGAGCTAACCCATATCCCTCAAAAGCAATGTTGCCCTTTGATAGTTTAGCTATAAATTATGTATAGTTGCAATGAGATCCCGAGAAGATCTTAGAAATTGACAATATGATTTTAGTTGGGTTCAAGTCCTTCACGTCATGGAAACGCTAGTAAGCCAAGAGTCTTGTGGACCCTTAGCTAGTACCGATACTGCAACCTCAAGATGCTAATGACCTCATGTTCTTGTCAAGATGCTAATGACCTCAAGATGAACATACTAGGCAATTATGCGATTACCAAATAAACATCCAAGTTGACCAACTCTTGGTAGTACAAAAGAGTACTGTATTATAAAAAGCCGGCTGACCACTTCCTTATCAAGACTACCATAATAGATTCCATGTTGGACGGCAATTTTTAAAGTAAGTATTTTGTATAGAGAAAGACACAAGAAAACATTAGTTAAACAACACAATGAAGAACCATGCAGATTAGCAGCTAGTATATATATATATGGAGCCACCAAGCAATTCTTCTCACCATCTAAACTATCTCATATCTGTTCCTGTTCAGAAAATTAAGAAGGATGTCGAACAAAATCATCCTATTGAGCGTGGTAGCTCTAACTTTTGGCTGTCTTGCCTTAGCCTACGAGCCTGCACCCCTTCAAGATTTTTGTGTAGCTGATCCTAACAGTTCAGGTACATGGTCTTAACCAAAATTAATCATTGGTACACATCTGTTCAGCGTTTTTAATCATATATATAACTATAGAATGCGTTTAACCTAACGTTATTTCATACTTATTGTGCAGAAAAAGTAAATGGTGTAGCATGCAAGAACCCAATGCAAGTTCAAGCGGAAGATTTCTTCTTCAGCGGGCTCCACCTCAGGGGTAACACATCAAACGCTGTAAGATCAAGGGTGACCCCAGTCTTTGCGGCTCAGTTACCTGGGCTAAACACTTTGGGCATCTCAATGGTTCGGATTGACTACGCACCATGGGGACTAAATCCTCCTCACACTCACCCAAGAGCCACTGAGATCCTTACGGTTCTTGAAGGGACCCTACAAGTTGGATTTGTCACTTCTAACCCTGATAACCGTCATATCTCTAAGGTACTACAAAAGGGTGATGTATTTGTTTTCCCAGTAGGACTTGTTCATTACCAACGCAATGTGGGTAATGGAAATGCAGTAGTAATTGCTGCATTAAGTAGTCAAAACCCGGGAGCTATAACTATTGCAAATGCTGTTTTTGGCGCAAATCCTCCAATTGCAAGTGATATTCTAGCAAGGGCATTCCAAGTGGATAAGAGTGTGGTGGATCAGCTACAAGCAAAGTTCTAGAGCATCAAAAATTCTTATGACTAAACTTAAAATTTGGTGTTTGTGTGATTGTTGGGTTTCATTCATAGGCTTGTTCTAAAGCTTCAATTCTTAAATTATTTGTGTTTATTCTTTCGCAAAGTAAAGCTTGTTATCAATTTTCTAAAGGTGGCCTGAATGCATCACTAGTTTCTGATATGTGTTCATTATGCTTTTAAAAGTAGAAGCTGGTCGTTTAACTTATCGTATAAATGGTATCTACTTTCACCACAAATTAACTACGCGTAATCAACACATTCATCGAACTTAAGTGAGAAATGATTATTAAATCAATCCTTATGTCAACTATAAGTCAAGACATTATGGCATCTGTATACAGGAGTATATTATTTCATTTCTACTCGAATCTAAAACTAATTATTATTATTATTTATTTTTATTTTTTATTTTTTGGTTTTATGCACTAAAAACAACTTTGTGTGACTTTTTAACCCATTTGTCATTTTACCTTTGTAAAAAAATGTTTTTGATTTTACCCGTTTGACTAGTTTGTGATTAAACATACTGTAACTTGTATCAACCCAAACTGGTCCCAAATTTACAGCTCTAATTGAGGTCTGAGGATAGGTTATGATTTACTACATTAAAGTATGTAACTGCGATATATAACTTTTATCAAATATTTTAAGCTATGAAGTATGAAGGTTCTGACCTGTAAAAAATTATTGGATACTTTGCTTTTAAAAATAACAAGGACCACTTTCAAACATAATATAAACCGGTTACAAATAAATGCATCTACAAAACACATAGTTAAAACTTAAAACCTACAACTAGAATTTCATTACATGCTACCATTATTTTGTTAAATGACGTGTCTCATTGTGCTCATGAGAATTTCTTTAAAAAATCGTTTTCTGGAGGATATTCAAAGGACCTTGTGTTGACACCGAGGTAGTTGTTAATCAATTGATAGAGATGGTTATGTCTGATGTTGTCGAGGAGATACTTTTAAGATTGCCAGTGAAAGATCTTCTCCGATGCAAAAGCATTTGTAAGTCATGGTATTCTTTGATATCAAGTCCCTCTTTCGTTAACACTCATCATAAATTTATGTGCAACAAAGATGAGGACAACAGAAGAAAGATCGCAATGTTTACATCATACAAAGAGTATGGATGCAATGTGTACCAAATACCTCAAGAGTGGCGTTCTTATAATAGACTAACAGCTGTAGAACCCTTTGATTTCTTCTGACTATTCGTTCTGAAAGCAGGTATCCTCAATATTCTTCCAAGCATCATGTCATCATGATTCCTCAAAATTTTCCAACAATCCTCCAATGTAAAATCATGACCGTAAATCACACGGTATTCTCTAAGAGTTTTTTCTTTATCGTCTGCATCACTCTCACCACTTCCATGATTAGCCTTGATATTATTGATAACGCTACACGTGTCGTTCGGGGTCAAAGAAACTTCCTTTTCGTCGAGCAAGTTTTTCAACACCCTAGGCAGTGAACCTAATCGTTGTAGTGTAGTATTAGGGTAAGCCACGGGAATTGATATCGTTCTCTGGTAATGGAATGCTAGTGGAAGTTACTTACGCTTGGTTTGGTGAGGAAGATTATTTTATATCTTTTTATGTTTTTTTAGGAAATGGAAAGGTACGAATCTCGGGGTTTGGATTTGGGGGTTGGTATTTATACCGATTACTCTACTCGTCTACTTATCTAATCTAAGGTATATGTAGTCTATGTCTAATTATTGTGTCAGACGTGATGATTTAAAGATGTGATTACTTAGGTTTTATTACTCCTTAATTATCTCCTATTGATGGTTGAATTGTCACGTCCTTATTCTTAATCGCGTTGTGTGTCTAAGGTCGTAGGGTATGCGTTTATCCCTAACTCTTTAAAACTACCAAAGGTTAATGACTACAAAATCTCTAGGATTTATAAACTTTAACTCTAAAGTACTCTTCGGATGGTTTAGCCTACAATGAATCTAGGTACTATAAGCTAAGGTTCACAAAGATTAATCAAGCACACTACAACAACGGATGACCTAATACTAGATCATTAACAATTAAGATAAGAGACAACCAATCAATATTCAATTAAGTTTCATATTCCTAAGCAAACACACAAGTATTAATGACACTGGGAAACATGCAAGCATACACACAATTAATTGAAGACATAATTGAATTAATGAAATAAAACACTTATCTTGATGTAAGATAGGGTATGGAACCCTAAAATACTGTACATCAACCTTGGTTCTGTTTAGTTTTTACTCCAAAAGACTACACACCGAAAACTAAAAAATTTGGATTCTATATATAAGATTACACGCGACGACGTCACCACCTTGATTTGTGACGCCGTCGGTCGCCGTCATTGGGTTTCGTCTTGCCACGTTAGTCTTGCACGGCCACATTATGCTTGTGACGCCGTCCCCTTCAGTCTCTGACGTTGTCTAGATCAAATCTAGGCCGTCTGAGTCTGCGACGACCTACTCTCTTTTAAAACCCAAGCCGTCACTTGTAAATGAGCAATTTGGCTTCTGAGCCGTCACAAAAGTGGTCCGACCGCGTCACTATTTGTACCTGACGCCGTCCCCTTCATCTCCAGCAGCTTAAGTGCCTCGATTCTTGACTTTGGCCATTTTCTTCGTATATTCGCGCCTTTTCGTCCGAATAAGTGTCATTCCAGCATTTTGCCTTCAAGATACCTAAAAAGTGAAAAGGAACGATATTAAGTAATAACAGATACGAAAGTGATCAAATAAGGGCTTAAACGACCCATCGAAAAGGTACATTTTAAAACCTTATCAATTATCCATAATACCACAAAAATTCCCAGCCCTACTACGAATCCTATTCTTCCATTTGGTCGTGATCGAGTCGTACGTTCTTTCTAAACCAATCTCCTTTTCAAAGTACTCTATCACCTCCTCCTAAAACCTATTCCTTTTGATAGTGTTTCATCTCTAATTTTCCTCGCATAAACCCAAGCTCTACAAAGCGATCTCTTCCGCCTTTGTCCACGTTCGCTTTTGGTTGGTTCGGCCTTTTTGCCTTTGTCCTTCGCCTTTGTAGCACGCCTCGCTTCTTTGTTTGACATGACGTCGTCTTCGACATCGCATCGCTTCAACGGCATGGAACCGTGGTAACGAGCCGCGGACCGAACCTTGCCCCCTCGAAGCATCTTGACTCAGATAGTTTTGAGTCGAAAATCGTTGAGTCGGATAGTCCTGCATATAATCCTCCAAGTCCATATCAAGATTAGCACTACGAATCGGGGAATACGTTTGATACGGTTGGGAAGACTGCGAGAAATCCATGTTAGGATAATATGACTACCACTTGTTCTGGTGGTAGTCCATATTAGGGACGGTGGGGGAAAATTGACGATTAATGTAAAACGGGTTTTCGACTTTGATTGGTAGTGTTGGATATTCAAGAGTGAGCACGAAAGCGAAGACCTCGATTTTGTGGTGGTGTTATTTGTTAATTCGAAATTTGAATCCGGCGAGAAATTCAAATTCGGTGCATTTTGGGGTAGTCGGGATCGTCTGTTTTTTGATGTGGGAGTATTTTTTTAGACATGATGAATATGGATGAGAAGTTATTTGAATTGTGTGTTTCAGTTTAAATTATGAAACGGTAATTTGTTTGTGCAAATTGGTCACATTTGTGACCCATATTTCTCGACCGACCGATTTCTTGAAAATGCCACATTGGGCTCGACCGACTTTAAAATCGGTCAACTCATGCATGTGACCGACGGATCGGTTAACCTAAACTTTACACTGTTCAATACATTTCCACATCATCATAAATTTAATTGAATAAAACTATTTTATCCAATATCTATATGCAAAAAGTGAATATAATAATTGAATTGAATATTTTATTCTTATAAGGATGTGTATTGACCATATGTACAGAGACATACATCATTTCTACCAACGTATGACCTGGCACTATTTCAATGCTTAGTACTAGGGGTGACAATTCGGGTCGGGTTCGGGTTGGCGGGTTCGGTGTTTAGATGACGGCCGTAATATCCCAACCCAAACCAACCCATTTAAATCATCACAAATTTATGCCAACCCTAACCTGTTTAGACATAACCCGAACCTAACCCATTTAACCCGTATATATTCTTGGTTTGGCGGGTTAAATAGGTTACACGGTTGAATTCGGGTTTCATGGCGGTTGATTCCATTTAACCCTTTTTTATACAAAAGTTAGTAAATTACACGAGTAAAATGGTTTTGGTGACCTGTTTGACACATTTAACCAAAGACAATAAAATATAAATAATTTTGAATTTATGATAAAATCTTAAACGGGTGGCGTACCCCTGCTTATTTTATTCTCAACCCGAACCTGACCTATTTAATAAATCCTAGATAGGTCGACCCAAACCTGGCCCTAAATCTATTTAGCACAACCCGAACCTGTTAATTTTCGTGTCGGTTTCAGGTCGGGTCATAAATTGCCACCCCTACTTAGTACGCATAAAAGAGATCCATTAAACGGCCCATTGTAGATGCCCTTAATGCAGCCTTTGAATTAAATTTTATGACGTGTCTTCATTGTGATTGGTCTAAAAATATGGAATGTACAACATCACTTCACACTACTTCGTTACTCATTCTAAAACACACACAAATCAAAGCTTTTTGAGTACGCCATATTTTTCAAACGCATTCAATCCCAGCTAATCAGTTTCGATTGATATTTATGGCATTCAATTAAATATACCTCCACAAATAACTTACGGTTTAATATTTATGGCATTGATTCAGACAATGAATCATAAACCCATAATATTTTGATGTGGTATGTGGCTTTACATGTGTTTTTTGGTTGTTTTAATCTATTTTTATACCGTTTTAAATTTATAATAATTGTATAATCTTTTGAATTTTTGGAAATAAATTTGGGGAAATTACATTTATATGTTTTTGAATGTATACGCTTTACTTTATTTACGTTTTAATTTATTTTTAAAATCATAGTCATATGTTTTTAAATCAACATTGTTGTTTTGATTTTTTATGGTGACGCTTTGCAAATACCGAGCAAACATCCACAATTGTTAGCTGTTAGGCCAACATCGGTTTTGGCAAACGTTCAGCTATATGTGGTGGTGCGTTTATAGATCTTGAGAAAACCATTTCATAAAGTTACGTGTTATTTGTGTCTTCTTTAATTTGTGTGTGTGTTGTTGTATCACACTATTGTGTTATTTTAGACGGCAAAACTCTTCCATTGGATTGTTAATACAAGACTCTCTTTTGTGGAGGTTTTAACTGTTATATGTATTGAAGGTAGTGGATCAGTTAAAAAGTGATTACAAAATAAAAAGTCTACAAACTAATAGGAAAAAAGATTGGAATACCTAAAAAATATAACTAATTTTATTCTTAACTTATGTGTCATTAACTCATTGGATTGTGAAGAAGTGGTCCGGATGATACAACCAATGAATTATTGACACGCATGTTTAGGCACAAAATTAGTCATAACTTTTAGGTATGACAATCATTTCTCAAAATAATATTGACCATTAGATTAAAAGGTCTCGTCAGATCCAATTTATCCCACCCCAAAACACCCTATTTCACTCCCACCCACCCCCTTCACCTTCACTCTCATTTTCACACACATAACACACCATCCAAACACAAACTCCATCATCTCTTCATCACCACAGTTATTGCCAAACTTCATCACCGCCACCACTGAACCCACCATCACCGGAAACATCCGCTCACCATCGCCGGAAACATCTGTTCCAGAATCTGTTGACTTAATTACGGTCGTGACGTCACTTCTTCTAAGATTTGATTCCGTTGTCACATCAATATTTTCTTCTTATATGGCGTTGTTACGGTGTCACAATGTTATTTCACTATTATTGCATACTGGTTTGGAATATGAAATTGTAGTTTGAAAAGCATTGGTCCAACTTAAGTAACATCATTTTAAGTCAAATCAACTCAGTTTTGGTTTTTATATTCAAGTGTTCTACCCAAAGTCATGTTTCCATTTAGTATACTGATTAGAAGTGAAATTGTTTAAACCAATGGGCAGGCCCGGATTTAGGCATGTGCAAGCTGTGCCGGCCTCCATTTTCTTAGGGCCTTCAATTTTTAAATCTTAATGTTAGTATAAACTCACTTTTGGATGTTTTAGTTCAATTAAAACAATGTTTCATGAAGAAATACGCTTAAAAAGGTTTGAAACTTAAAACTTTAGTTATAGTAGTGAAACAGCGCTCAAAATTTTGTCTGTAACGAGTAAAGGGGTTTTCCATCGGAGAAGATGACACAAAAACCCAGAAATATTGTTTTTATCTGGTAAAGTTCAAGTTTGACCCTTCTAGTTTATAGCTTGACAAGTAAACCATTATTTTAAAGTAATTTGTTTAGTGGAGTATCACTTTGGTGAAAAGTAAAAAGTAACCCAAATATTTAATAAATATTGTTATTTGGTCTTGACACACATTATTTTGATATAAATTTCCATTTTTTGAGTGTTTGATGTCATAACCTATAAAAAAATATTTTGAAGCTATAACAAGAAATACTATGCAAATCTAGTCAATTTCGGGAGTTTAAATATATGTTTCAAAAGTTTTACATAAACTCAACGGATTATATTTGAAAGAAATACAATTTAAATTTGAAAAAAGAAATGTTACACAATTACTGAATACTTGATTATAGAATCTAATGCGATAAATGCGTAATCAAGTTAAGTTAAATACATTTATATGTACAAGGGCCTACAGTGTAATATGGCACAGGGCCTCCAAAATCAATGAGACGGCCCTGCCAATGGGGTGACCCAGTTGTAAGGGTTTAGCCTCTCAAGACGAAAGTGCCTAGAGGTCTTGAGTTCGAACTATGGGGAGAAAGTAAATCCCTCATTGGCCACGGACGTTCACCTGCGCTAACTCCGAGCTATCCAAAATGGTAGTCGTCTTAGGATTAGTCGGCTCGCAATGTCGAGTCGGAAACCCATGTATAAAAAAATAATAAAAAAAAAGAAAAAAAAAAAGTGAATTTGTTTATGTTAAAATGATTGTCAATTTGTGTATTCGTTGTATGTAATTGATATTTATTCTTTGCATTTTCTTGAATGTTATTCGTCAGTTAAATCATAATGTTCATCAATTATATTAGGTTGTTCATAAGTTATATTACGTTGTTCATTAGTTTTTTTTAAAAAAAAATCATAATGTTCATCATTTTTTTTATAAAACTATGGTATTCATGAGTTCATCAGTTTTCAATATATATATATATATATATATATATAGAATCTAGATCAAATAAGATCATGCTTAAAGTTGTTAAAATGAGATCGAACTAAAATTTGACAAGAGATACTCTCCTTACAATAAAAATAATTGTTTTATTTACTACAACTAAAATTGTTAAAGTTTCGATAGATTTCTTTTTTAAATTTACGAAACCTAAGTGATACACTTTGATTAGAAGTTTAATGTGTATCAGGTTTTTGTATATGTATCAGGTTTTGAAATATTTATTAGTGTAATGTGTATCAGGTGTATCACTAATCCAAACTCATGTATCATTTGGTTATTAGTTGCTAAAATATTAATTTGTATTAAAATATTATTTTTTTGTGTATGATTGCTAAAATTGTTATTTATAAATGTTTTAGTTGTTTTTTAGATTTGATCTTATTTTTACAACTTTAAGCTTGATCTCACATTAACCCCTCTATATATATATATATATATATATATATATATATATATAGGGATAACTTACATACAATATTTGTAGCCATTAAATACAATCCTTCATAAAAATACACTAGAAATGATTCAGGGACCTACAGAAAAGAATCGGGACCCACAAAATTAATCGGGACCCACATTTTTGCACAAAATTGTAGCCAATTGGCTACAATTAATTGTAGCTAATATATTCCCATATATATATATATATATATATATATATATATATAAATCATAATGTTCGTCAATTAGATTACAATATTCATTAATTAAGAGTGAATATAGCAAATGAAGCTGGTAAAAGTAAAAACAATAAAAGAATGGGTTGTAAAGAAAAAAATGAAATGATACTTGTCACTCTTTCATTATTTTAAACTCAATTTTTAAAAGATCTCAACTCATCTATACTATATAAAATGGAAAAATGGTCAAAGTGAAAAAAGTGAAAAATGTTGAAAGTTGAATGTTGAAAACATGGTCAATGGAGAGAGAAATAAATAATATAATTAATACTCTTATTAAAACACCCCATTACTTAAAAGTACAATAATTTATTCACATTGTACACACAATTAAAAGCACATCTACCAAATTAAAAACAACCAATTGAAACCGATACCGGGTTGACCCGTTGAAACCGATCCCGGGTTGACCTGTTGAAACCGATAACGGGTTGACCGGACGCTTCAAACGCAGTGACCCGGTTTATTTTGACATTTTTTCGACCCAACCTATCGGTTTGACTCGGTTTAAATCGGCCTGTTTTTATCGAACGGTTCAACCAGTTGAACCACCCGTGAAATCGAAGTTTCAAATTTGACAAAATTATATAAGAAATGATGAAGTAGTTGTGGAACCCGTGACAATTTTTTTGAAATGAGAGACCAAGTAATTGTAGTTTTTGGTTTATTTTGCTTTGACACATGTAATTTGTTATTTGTATAATGTTATTTTAAAAAAATTGCTCTTGCACCATTTAAGGGATTAGCATATATGAATCGTCGTTTAAAAGTTAATATATATTGTATAGCCCTTTGTCAAGTGTATCAATAATGTTATGTAAGTTTATTAAAATCACAAAAAATAAATAGTATTGTTATCTTTAAATATATTATTTGTACTCAAACAAATAGCTTTGAACAATGCATAAATATCTATACAAATTGATAGTACAAAATAATCTTATATGGTGATATCCAATTTGCAAAGTTACAATTTTAAAAGTCACACACCAAATGATAAACGTTACACATGTAAAAAAATAGTTATCACCACTAAATTACTGAAAACAAAAAAAGCGGTCACAGATGTTGGCTATACCTTTAAACTACAATATAATATTGCCAACTACATAATACCGTTGTGTTTTGTAATGCTTGAATCTATTATTACTAAAAATCTTAATAACTTAAAACAATCCTATTAGAAAATATACTCACACACTTAGATCGACTCCACATAATTTTTTTTAAAAACTATATATTTATGCTGCTATGCAACCACGCATCAGAATTGTAGTTATTCAAAAACGATTCTCTAATGCTACAAATACAGTTTGTTGAAAGAAACTTATGGGTCATCGGAACTTTGCAGAAAACTAGACATCGCTGCCGCTAGGCGCGGGTACTCGTCTAGTGTATTGAAACATGTTTGTTAATCTATAGTATTACAAAAACAAAGATTTGATGTTTACCATTCAAAGGGTTGATATAACCGTAAATTTGTATGGGTTGTTGGGGATTTTTTGTTAGTTAGTTGGTTAAAAAAGGCGGTCTAGGATTGTTAGTTTAGTTAATACTTAATATGGCTGTTTGAGTTTGCTTAATATAAGAAAACTGTAATAATTTATTTTTTTTAAATTATTGTTTATTTATTTATTTATTTATTTTTAATGTATTATGTATTTTTATAAGCATCTTATTCATTTACTTGCTGGTTAGCGTATATGTTGGTTGTTCAAAATTGATGATTGTGAATAATATTAATGGGTTCAAATAAGCAAATGCTAACTTATATTCACTTTTTTTCTTTATAGAATGATTTTATGATAATTTTCTAGGATCAAATTAGTTAAGTAGCTGTTTTTTTTAAAGAAACTAATGAATTTGGTTTATAGTTTGGGTAATGGCTCTAAGATGACGACAAGAACAAGAATGGAAGTATACATGGCTATGAACACAATTAAGAAAAGGTAGCTGAAAATTACTAAAGGAGGAATATGATATTGTGAAATGTCCTAAAGCAGTTGAATTACCCAAAGCGATGTAAAACCTAAACCATCAAAAAGGTTTGTGTGTCTATATTTTTTTAAATTTTAGACACAAAACTTGTGACATGTTATGGTATTATATATTGGAAGAACCTAAATATGTGACCAATAAAGTCTCGTACCAAGCAACAGAAAGTCTCGTACAATCATTAGAAACCTAATAAAAAGAGTGTTGATTGTACACTCATTTTTTGATTCGTACACTCCAAGGTACAAACGGAGATGCATCATATAACAACTGCATAATTAGATAGCATAAAGTGGAGTGTGCGAATCAAAAAAATGAGTGTACAAATCATTAGCCAATAAAAAAACATTGTTTCAAAACCAAATTAATCAACAATCATTAATTAATCATAATCACACCCACAAATATATACATTACTAGCTTAAAGACTCGCGGATTCACGGAGTTTTTAAAGAAATATGAAAAATAGATAATAAGAAAACAACGAACGTAAACATGTTTCATTAATATATGAAAAAAATAATGAGAAAATATACGAATTATTCGATAATCAATTAAGTTTGTAACAACTAAAATAATAAACGTCAACGCATTGTCGTCTCCAAATTTGATGGTCTTGAATAGCAAATGACATCTGTGAGTGCTAATCAATTTAATATCAAATGTCCATTTCGTGAACACCTAATGATCCATAAAAAAATGTAAGTAAAAAATGAACATAAACCTTCACGCATTCTTTATAAACAATGTGCATAGTACTTTTCGAGATATTACCATCTTTATCATAAAAAACAACCTACAAACCTCTAGTGCTCATTGTTATAGAGCCGTGAAATCATGGGTATATCAAAAGATATATTTATTAAGATGTTATGTGTATAGATACAACTAACAAACAACAAACAGCAAACCACCTGGTGGGTAACTATGCAACTCATGTTCTTCAATTGGTATATATTCTTAAGATGCAAAGTCACAACTGACATACATAGTTGAAAACATAATCACATTTACATCTATACTTAGCATGTGAGATCTTTGTAAGCATAAATTTCTGCTACCATTCCATACAAAAAAATAAAAATAAATAACAAAACTATATTTAGTTGTCCTATAAAATTAATCTTTACAATATTTATCCAAGGAATTCAAAGATATCTAACTTCCACTTTGCAGAAGCTTTCCTGTTTATAATGCTAGTTCTGTCGTCAATTCCAGAAGCTCATCTTCCTCGACGTGTTCTGACGCTGATAGGGCGCCGTTGGTTGTTTTTTCCTACCGACGCTTGACCACAGGGGCAGTTGTTGTGACAGGCTGGAGAAGTTGTTCCTGCAACTCAAGTCCTTCTAATCTTCAAGTTTAGCTTCCAATTTATCCTGTGTTTATACAAAATCATTACTTTTAATTCCATTACAAATTAGAGTTTGAAGTAAAATAGATCTTTTGACCATTACCTCATCAATTCTTGGCCTAAAAGGTGCCGCAAATGCATCTTGGATTTGTTTTAAACTCTCGCTTTGCTCATTTATTTCATCCATTGTTTTGTCAACGTCATTAATTTTCATGTACCATAGAAGACTCGACTCGAGTTATATATCATATCATTGTTCTCATAGCATATGTACATGACCCACAAAATAAACAAAACAAATTAGTATGCTGTATGTTGGATATAAATCACATGTGTAAATCACATGTGATTTGTGTGTAAATCACATGTGATTCGTGTATGAATCACATGTGATTCACCTCAAAAATAATTTGATGTAAAATCACATGTGATTTGAGGTAAATCACAGGTTATTTGCATATCAACCTACGTAAAAATACAACAAGTAAAGCAATAAATAATGTTAGTTGCAAATCACTTTTATCTCTTCTTTTTAGAGTTCACTTTTATATACCTCACTTTTATCGATACATGTTCTGTTGAGGTTATTATACTTGACATACAAAATAATAAACAAAGACACCACAGAGTATACACAGCGGAAGACCTCATATAATATCAATTAATTAACTGAAAAAATAAAGCGTAACATACATCTTGCAATTGGCTAGATCTCTTCAATTCAAGTAGAATGGGTTAAAGAGTAATCCCATGTGTTACACTACGTTTTTGTACACACGAATTAACAAACGAAGTAAAGAGATTGCTAGATCTAAAAACACAAAACTTGTTTTAGAAAAAACAAAACCAAAACCCTAATAAATTAGGGTATTCGGCCGATTATGCAAGAGAGAAAAAGAGTATAGTTTAGATTAATGTGTGTGCACAAAAGTTAACCCTAAACTCTCACCCTAGGTTTGCTTATATAGTGAATGGAAAACTTTGGGAAAAGTTAGGTTTTGGGTTGAAAACCCTCCCCAAAAAAGGTTCATGGACCAAGGGGGACACCCAAATCTTTTCATTTTATAACAATTTCACTATTAGTCCTTCTCTTTACATTTAACGACCGTTAGTTATTTTCCGTTAAATACTTAACGATCATTAATCGGTTTTGTGTAATATAATTAATCGTAATCATTTTACATTAATTATTTAACTTTAATTCTCATTCGTAATGTGTGCAATCCCGTGGTCACGAAGTTCAATCCGACATAAACATTTTATAAATATATACATATTCCAACAACTCCCACTTGGATATGTTTACAAAACTTGTAATGATATTGGTTACGCCTAGCAACACGCCAATGCCCCAAGATAACTCGTGTATGGTTTTCTAAAGAAAAACCGCTTGATGATTCATCATCATATTCATCCTTTTGTTTCTAATACCATGTTAATAAGAATATGGAACTTAATCATTTCTTTAATTAACTATTCCGCTTCTCGCTTTATATGATTGAACAAGATTACCAATTCTTCCAACGTATTCCATAAGACCTTGGGCATGGCCATGCAGACATCTTGTCAAACCCTACGATGGGCCCAACAATATTAAGCTTCAAAACAAATTTGAAGGAAACAAATCATGTTTTGACTACGAACAGAATTCATGAAATTCGCAACACTTCTGAAAACAACCTTTATAACTACCGCCACGTGATAGCGTTAGATTGCTTCACAGAAATGCACTACATCCATGGCATTTCTCTGGTATCTCAAGTCTGAGGATAAATATTCATGATGTACTTAATGACAAAGATCCATAAAGTACCATCATGTGGTTTGGATAAGTCCTATATTCAATCCATTTAATATCATCTGAAATTAGTCATGCTTCGCATCAATATACTTTCAAATATATCCTAACTAAAACTCAGATTTGTCTTAGTTCAATATCATTCCCATGTTATTGATCGACAACGGACTATTTAGAATAACTTATGTTACTCAAGGATTTTAAACATGCAAATATAGGACACAATATTATAAATGAAATTAAACGTATAAGGTACTTTAATTCATTATAAATAATACTTATTTAACATCCTTTATCCAAATACTAAATAGATCAATGCATGATAATTCTTAGTTAATGAATTTTTGCCTCAAGTCATGACAATCATACTTGTTGACAGGGTATAATTTCAACTAACTTTGATCTATAGGAATTTTGATAATACTTATTCCAAGAATTCAATAAGTGAACTTATTGTATGTGTGCATTCAAATATCTTGACATTGCCACATAATGTTTCATAAAGTGTGTGATATCCTCAATCACCAATTTATGATAATCAACTTCCAAACATTTTAAAGTTTAAACTATTCTTTATTCTTTAATATATAATGCAACTATGCTCTTACTTGAGCATAACTAGTCAACATGGTCATCATCAAGGATACCATGACTAGAATTGAGTGCCATCTCAGTTATACTAGCATCATTCAACAATATGCTCTTTAAACATCCATACACTTTAAATATTATTTGTTTGGTGCCATTCAAACTTCAAGTTTGTTGACTATGACAATTACACAACAATTGTTGTATAGAATCAGGGAGCAACTCTAGCCTGAGGAATGCAATTCTAAATCCAAACATAAATATTACAATGTTTTTAAATCATCTTGTAATCAAGCATGACACAACGACCTTATACACAACATGATATACATGATGAATCTTCAAGTTAGACTTTAAGATCTCATTCATATTCTATCTTGTCAAAGATATGTATTCATCATGTTCTATGAGACTTGTTTATTTACCGCATATCTTTATAACAATAAACATACATTCCAAGGTTGTATGTCTTATTTCCAAATCTGAAAAGCGAAGTTTCATTCCAAACTAAAACTTAATTTAGGTGTAATTTAGTTGCCCATATCTCATACAACATATAAGATTTCTAAAAATTAAAATAATACTCCCACTAGCTTTCAGGAATACTTATGAACTATCTTATTTCAATTATTAAATCAAATGTGCATTTAATATTAAACATAAAAATCATCTCCTAGATGCATGCATATATCCATTCATGGATTCTTGCAGCTTGTACATATTCAAAGATTATTTGAATTCAGAAAACTCCTTTGTATTACTGATCGTACTCGCAAAAGTAATTCCGCAACAAAGAGTTTTGATATTCATTGTCAAAATTTCATATCAATGAAACTAAGTATGACAATTATAATCTTTATACTTATATATAATGTATCTAGGAAAGAATATTCAATCATAGTTAATTGTTTAAGTATGATTAATATTATTATCACTAGACATGCATTAAATATGTGTACAATATTATCCATATGATTTCTACACAAAGATTTAAACCACTAGGGTTTCCATTCTTTGAAGAAACTCATCTTCATTAAGATAAACCAAGTATCTAAAGTTTATTATCTTTATGGACATCATCTTTACATTCATAGTATGATTGATTTACCACAGTTCAATATTTGGTAAATTCATCATTATGATCAACAGGCTTACCATGATCATGTAACTCATATTCCTCAGCATATTAAATATCTGAGATATCCTTACGGATCTATGAATGACAATTCCATCATATTGAGGTCCATCATTTACATTTTTATCCTCATCATGATATTTGCTAGTGCATTTTAGAAGATTATGTATTTTGGAATTTAATCTTTCAAGATATAAACAAAACTCCCACTTGCTTTTAATAATTTAAAGATTATCTTCAAATAGTTTAGCAAGTAAAGCAACAATACATTGTTCTCTTTTGGGATATTATAAAAAACATTGACAGTTCCTGATATTAGTTTGTTACAACCCACTTTACAAGTAGTTTAATAAATTCAGAACTTCATTTTAAGACTTAATGTGATTCATCACATTCCATAATAAAATGGTGTCTTATTAATCTTCTAGGTTGGAGTTTTATTGAATATATTCAATCCATACTCAATCTAATAACCTTGATAACATGTGGAAGAAACTATAGTTATCTTGAATTAAACATGCCAATAGATTTTGATTCTTCTAACTGAACACACCATAAAACTATGGTATTTCATTAGAATTAATATTATATTTACAATATTTAAGATAATCATCTACTATTTGGCTTACCTATTTACCAACAAAGTAAAACTTAATGGTACAATGGAATTGCCAAGTCAATTGCATGCATTATAACACAAGTATTTTTGACCAAGTCAAAAGACATAACAGTTATAATTCCACTATATGTTATAAGTCATTGATCAACTCATTGACTTCATGCATGTGTCTTATCAAAAGACACAGCAAGTTAGCATCTTACTTTATATTATAAGTCTTGTAATAATTAAAAGACTTCATATTTGTGACTTTACAAAGAAATCATAAACATGTATAATTAAAGTAATTATGAACACCACTTTTGGTTTCAATTAATAATTTCAAGTTAATTTACTACTTCATCTATTTATGTCATTTTAAGAATACATAAATACTTAAATTTAAGTAGTATATAATTATGTCATTCAATGAAATGTTCAATATAAGACATTGCAAAATTATCCATACTTGGTCTCACGACATATGGATATTTTACCTTGGGTTACAATCTAGTTCCCGTTCTCACGTAATGTAAACTGTAACTACAAGTGTTTCTTAAATATTGAATGACATAAATATTTAAAATAAAGTAGTATTTGTTATCATCTTGACATATGTTCTTAATAGGGAAATCATACACATTTAAATGTATAATTCCTATTAGAACGTTACTCTCTTACCTTGCGGCAGAAAATCCATTTAAATCATATTTATATGTGTTGTACCCAGGGCCGTCTCGTGAATTTTGGAGGCCCTGTGCCAATTTGAAAATATAGGCCCCTCGAAATCTGAATATTTACATGTGTGTAAAAATAACTATAGATAAAAACATAGTTTATAACATGTCTATACTCATCACAGATTACCAATTACGGAGTATATCATTGGACCACTTTTAAGACTTCTTTATAGAAAAATTTATAAAAAAATTAACTTTAAAAGACAAATTGGACTAGTTTTTACAACTTCCCTAAACTTGGATTGAAAATATATAAGGAAAAAACAAAAAGTCTAGGATAATAAGTGAAAAGTTTATAAAACTTAGGGTGCAAATTGTGAATATAACCCTTGTTATCATCTTCCTCAATATGGTTGCCGTATCCCTCTGTTTCTTCATGTTTTCTTTCTATCACCAAAAACCAATGTATGTTTCACTTATAACATCGAAATCTTAAGGTTTAGACTATATTTTCATCAGTTTTAACTTATACCACAAACTAAACCAGCCTTGCATTACAACATCGGAGGCCCCAAATTTTTGGGGGCCCTGTGCGGTTGTGCACTCTGCACACCCTAAAATCCGGCCATGGTTGTACCTTGCACACAATAAAGATCTCTCTCACTTGTGCACGGAACAACATCATGTAGCGATAAAACAACACGACACGCATTTGTTTATTTGATTAATATGATTTGTATCATAGATATAATAAGTAGATGTAGGACTATATTGTTTAGTAAGAAAACGCATAATGACTATACCTAAAAACATAAGTGCCTACAATTGGAAATTAATTATGTACATGATATTCAAGAGATAATTTGGATTACTACACAGCAAATAAGGCTTGTAGCTCTCACTGAATTAGAAATCATTACAACAACTTCTTATCCAAAGGATGCAACACAATGCTCCCACTGCATTTGACAACATTGTAAGTGTTTCATAACCAGTGAAAACAAAATACTTGCCTTTTACTTTCCTACACTTTTAAGAATCATAATGAACAAATACTTAGGTACTAAAAGGTGTATTCTATGAATGATGGGTTATCCATCAATGTTATTAACTTGAAAAATTGGGTATGCAATTTCTTCCTTAACAGGCCTACCATTCCCATACTGGTATGTAGCACCTTTAAAGGCTAAAGCAAAACAACTAGATAAATTATGATAGTTTGCCTTTTACCAATTTTCACGGTAATTAGTCTAGCTTCTAATTTAGTAACTCATATACATGTTTTCCAGTTAACCAAGAGTCATGTTTGTTACAAAAGGATTCATTCACCAAATGAGGGTAATGAAATCTTTATGGAAAATAAGATGTGCAATTCTTTGCTATGAGTTACATTAGAATTTAGACAATTCAAATGTTCCTATTATACCTTTTTTATTCATGAAAAGGAATATGATTGAGTCTCATTCTTCTCCCATGGAAAAGATACTTTGTTTGTTTTTTCATTAAATTTTTCTCGATCAAACATTTGTTTGAAATCAGAATGGATCAATTTACTAATAAAAGACTAAACTATGTTTACGGCTAAATGTTGCATTAATACACTCAAAAGAATTACAAAATTCAATATAGTATTTTAAAAAATTAACCTTTTCAAGAAAATTAAATACTCATGGTTCATAAACATATAACCTTTTAATTTTCACTGAAAACTAGGATCCAAATTGAAATAGTTTCATCACATCAGTTGATCTGCTAGTAATGAAATTATTCAAAATGGTAAGAGTCGAACCTCAATTGCCAATATTCAAATTGCAACTCCTAGATTTATGGGATTTACATATTGCCAACAACAGTTGCAATGTAAGCATGTTTTATCCCCATCTTATGCCTTGAGTTGCTAGTTCTCACAACAAAACTCAATTAAGTTATCCAACTTAAGAAACTGCAAAATCATCCATGCCCGTTCTCACGACACGTGAATATTTTACCCTTTAATTACGATCTAATTCATGTTCTCACGCAAATAAAAAGCAATCTCAGGTGTTTCCGTTTCATTGGATGAGATATAACTTAAATTAAGGGTAACAAATTTGATTTTGGTGTCAAATCAAATATGTACAAAGATGTCATGCATTATCTTTGTAGCATAAGGTTTTAATAAAACAGTTATATCCTTGTTTTAATGTTTAAACTTTTAATCATCAAACTTTAATCGATGTATTGGTTACATCAATTAAAGAATTACCTTTAATTACCACTATATCCTACTGATGCATGAGTCATAAGACTCAAGTTATTCGGATAATTACCACAAAAGTGGCGCGTAGAATTTAAGGTCAATTCACCCTTAAGATGTTATGCACATTATATAGGAATACTTGGTAACTCCATTAAGACGCACAAAGGAGCGGAGAATTAGAACAACGCGAAGCATATTATATACCCTCTTCTTTAAGGTCACAATTTAATGCGTATCAACCTTATACCTCTCTTATAGTTTGTCATTAATGGGTGCGTCGTTCTAACTATTTTGTGCATAAACATCAATCAATTAACATTTATGACTATTATGCTTAAAAAACACATGTTTCACCATTGTTTAGATCAGTTTATTTTTCTTATAAAAAAATACTCTTGTTTACAACTTGTCACACAAAATAAACAAGCAAATATTTAAAAAATAAACATATACACAATGAATACTTAACTTAACAATTAATCATGCATATCAAATAGCCACATGAAAACCTTTTTGATAAATCATATTAATAATCAACTCTAGATCTGAATAATGTATATGTTTAATTAAGACTCTCAACCGTTTACAAGAAGGTGAGCCACATGCATCGATTCACCGATTGCGTAGGTCAAAATTAAACAAATACCACATAGCATGTAATTAAATTAATAATAATAATAATTGAGGTCTTCCCCAATTTTAGATCTATCAAAATGAATTAATTATATGTACACACTTAATCCAAGTAAAGCATACAATAATTAGATTGATGACAAAACATGCATGTTTTTATCATGGAAGTTAACACATAACAATTATTGCAACACATCACAATTACGCAATAAACACATAATATTGCATGCAACCTAGGGTTTTTCTAATCCAATTAAAAATTACAAACCCCTAAAAAATTAGGCTAAAAAAGACCCCCAACCCAAAAAATAAAATAAAATTAGGGTTTAGGTTTTTGCAAACCCTAAATCTACACATACAATAATAACACAATACAAGTATTCGTTTTTATGTGTTTTCAGTAATTAATTACAGATTATATCCGCTCTTGATGCCACTGTTGAGGTTATTATACTTGACATACAAAATAATAAACAAAGACACCATAGCGGAAGACTTCATACAATTGCAATTAATTAATTGAAAAATAAAGCGTAACATACCTCTTGCAATTGGCTAGATCTCTTCAATTCAAGTAGAATGGTTTAAAGAGTTATCCCTTACCGTTTTATAACTCAAACCAATTGATGTAACAATAATGTGTTACACCACGTTTTTGTGCACACAAATTAACAAACGAATTAAAGAGATTGCTAGATCTAACAACACAAAACTTGTTTTAGAAAAACAAAACCAAAACCCTAATAAATTAGGGTATTCGGCCGATTATGCAAGAGAGAAAAAGAGTAGAGTTTAGGTTAATGTGTGCGCACAAAAGTTAACCCTAAACTCTCACTCTAGGTTTGCTTATATAGTGAATGAAAAACTTTGGGAAAAAGTTAGGGTTTTGGGTTAAAAAACCCTCCCAAAAAACGTTCATGGACCAAGAGGGACACCCAAATCTTTTCCTTTTATAACAATTTCACTATTAGTCATTCTCTTTATATTCAACGATCGTTAGTCATTTTTTGTTAAATTCTTAACGATCATTAGTCGGTTTTGTGTAATATAATTAATCGTAATCATTTTACATTAACTATTTAACTTTAATTCTCATTCGTAATGTGTGCAATCCCGTGATCACGAGTTCGATCCGGACATAAAAGTTTTATAAATATATACATATTCCAACATGTTCCACTATCCGTATATGCTTACCCCTAGATTAATGTTATTAATGACATCTAGTAAATGCACACCTATAATAATCTGCTTTAAAATGTATTTCACTTTCTTAGATGAGAACAAGACAATAGATAATACTGATTAATCTTGTATAAATTACACAATTGATGTTCTTCCTAATTGGTAATGGTTATTTTGAAAGTTGTATGTTTTGAAAGCTGATGTTCTTCCTAATTAGTAATGCTATAAGCTTTTTGTTTCAATGTTGACTCTTTCATTACTCGCGCTTTGGTGAAACAAATTTTTTAATTTTACTGAAAATGGTGACTATAATAAGGGTTCCGTTAACGTGGTATACCAACTACTGGTTAAAAATGTGTTTAATGAATAAGTTAGTAGCAGCTCTTATGGTACAGTTTTGAGTTGTACTATTTTTGTGTAATGTAAATGTAATAAATGACACGACACACATATGAAAAGCTTAGATGGTAAAACACAGTCGTATTTTGAAGGTTTTGTGTGGTTACTAATCATGTTCTTACTAATTGAACAGGCACTAAGATGCGCGACTATGCGTATGGCATTGGTCAATGGCTTTAAGCACAAGGTTCAAGAGGAAGTGCTGTTAATCGTCTCGATACATCTTGGGGTGATTCAGCCCAAGTATCGCATGGTCAACAAACCACTTCGTCTAAGTTTTTTGTCCAACACCATCATTGAACCGTGTCCTGACTTTACCGGTTCGGTTTATGGGTTTGACTTTAGGCCATTCAGAACAATAGTCGATCTGCAGCAGGACGAAGACGGACAATTTGGTACGTAATATTTCTTCCCTGTTCAATATATGTTAGTATATGTATAAATCAACTCATGCGCTACAAACTTACACATTGCTTTGTATTTTAAATTGTGTAGATGTAATTGGACATGTGGTTGCTTGTGACGATTTAGACAACTACGATAAGAATGGCAGATCAGGCAAGAAGAAGCCGTTGACCCTTGCTGATGCCGAGTGAGTAGCTTTAACTTTTTTGTCTTTTTAAGCACTATAATAAACGAATTAATTTTCTACTCTGTTGTGTTTCTTACAATTCTTAAATATATGCAGTGGTATCGAACTCGGATGCACACCGTGGGGCAATGTACGTATAGCAGTAGCTTCAAGATTTTGTCGATGGATGCCCCAACCGTGGTAAAATCATGCTAATTCTTCAATTAGGCATGATGAAGATATGGGACGGTATATCTAATTGTGAATGCTTTTACATATTTTACCTTCGTATATGTTATAATCCCTTATAATCACTATTAATATTGTTTATAAATGGGCAAGATGGGAGTTCAAAATGCCTATAATGGGACAAGGCTTTTTCTGTTTAACGGCAATGAAAGCATCCCAAAAGAAGAATTTATGGATGTGGAGTTGTATAGGCTAAGGTCTGTTATCTGATTAACTAATTATACCTTTCGTTAAATGCAATATTTTGTTTTGATGTTCAAATTGTAACTCTTTTGATTATTTATAGGCTGTTTGCTGACAAGGATGAATCCAAGAGTGAAAACACGGCTTCCCGTATTTCTACTAAGTCCAAGCATTCAAGTAAAGAGGAATTTCTGAACAAGTATCAGGTCAAAAACATTGTTGATATGCTTGATGTTGATCAGGTTACACTTTCTACCTTAGCACAACTTTATAAAATATATCAAATGTTTTAAAATGTAAACATTCAAGGCATCTCCATTTATGTGGTAAGGCAAGCGTAATTGTTGGAATAATTATTGCTATACACGAGGAGGAGGGCTGGTGGTACCTCGGTTTCGGCTGCAACAAGAAAGTTATTAAAGAATCAGAGTTTGTAGACCTCGAGGCCGAAACCAAACCCAAGTTTGGATATCAGCAAACACCTGATCAATGGACATGCACCAAATGTGCTAAGACCGTTACCGGGATAAAAACTGAGTAAGATTTTTCTCATTGTCTCTTTATACGTGAGATAGTAATACGATAGTCTTTTGAAACCATCAGCTTACAATTTTGTATGCATTTATTTTTTGTTTTAGATTTCGTCTTCAGATGAGAGTCTAGGATGAGTCGCACGATATCCCCTGCCGCCTTCTTAACGATGAGGTGCAAGCAATGGTTGGTAGGTCTGCACCAATTGCCATGCACAAATATGGGTGCAAGGTAATCTAAATTTGATACGATTGTTAAATTGGATACGTTTTCAGTTAATCAATTGTGGTAAAACATAAGCGTTAGGTTTTAGGTCTGTCAAATATAATTAAGGTAATTTTCATTAACATCCTCATGTCCAGTTTATTATTAGGTCTGTTTGGTTATAGACTGATATAGACTTATGCCTATAGATGGATCTTGAAATGCTTAAAAGTATCCTGTTATTGTATATATTGACTTTTGCTTTCGTTGAAAGATTCACATATGTGGGCGAGATAAACTATAATGAAATGATTAGTTTAAATAATGACTATTTCTTAGGAATCTGTGATATAGGTTTGGAACAATAAAAAAGAGAAACTGTAATGACAGAATTTGTAGTTATAGCAAGAATTGCTTACCACAAAAAAGTTTATATTTTGGCTCGACCTTGTGTAACACCTCAGATTGCGATAGTTAATTCAGCATAAGATCACAGAGTTTCACCTAATAATGTTTGGTTACATTTAATTTCATGAAGCTTAATGTCTGCTGGCAATTTGAATGACTACATGTCACTGAACCTCATTTTGTGGCATGATATACGCGTAATAGAACTCTTTGATAAAAAGTAGTCCATAAATAGTGTTAAAAATTGTTTGTGTTCTATAGAAAGCTTTTAATATCACTGTGTGACCTGAGGGATAGGTTGGCGTTAGGATTAGATTTTGATGCAACAAAGTAGTTAGGCATATACTGTTCATGTTTGGTCGCTTTGGTTAGTATTAAGAGGTTAGAATGTAGCTTTTGTTTAGGTTAGTTTGCACCATAGAGGGCTGCCAACATCAGGCATTGCATACACAGTGGACTAACAAAGGACCTGTATTTGATATTTACCCATTTTTTTAAGTTTCCCGATTAGGTAGTTATTGTAACCAAACATGATTCATTAGCATTTGGAAGGTTGAACCCGTGTGTTTTATTATCTTTAAATGTGTGTTGTATAGCTATAAAAGATGGGTCCAATGGGTTGGATAATGGATATGCTTATTAAGTTGAAAACTTTAAATTGGCTAAAAGCATACAAAGTCACTTATATATTTTGACTTTCTTGAATGAGGTTAAGAGCTTGAATCATGTTTGGTTACATTTATTTTCATTAAGTTGGCATATCTTTATGAGTGAAAAGTGCATGCTGTGATATTTTTGCAATGCATATATTACAACTTTCATATAAATTGTAAACGCTTTTAAAATTGTCAACTATTTCTGTTCATACAACCTGATTACGTCCATAAATGCCTTATTTCTTACATGTAGAACGCAGAAGATCAAGACTTCCCAAAAGAGATCACCAACTTGGTTGGAAAGAAGTACGCTTTTAAGGTATCCATCGATGAGGTCAATGCCAAAAATGTTGTCTGCCCCGATCTGATTACGCCGAGATTTTGAAGTCCTTGTTGCCATTGCAACTCCCTGTGAAGGTAATTATTCTCACATATATTTTCTATAATCCATACTCTATTATTGGACATGTAGTTCAGTGTTTAACACTTACTTTTCTATAATCACGTTATATTATACTATGGTTCATTATTTGTAATGTTACAAGGTTTGTTAGCAACTTAAATTTTCATTGAAATCACACCTCATTTTATGTTCGACTCAATCTATTCTTATTTTACCAACACGATAGTTGTAAATCGACATGACTCACACATATTTTAAATTTAACAAATTTACTAAGACTTTTTATTATCATCTCATTTATCTATTTCTTTAAAAAATAATCCGGTGTCAACGGGTCTCTAAGCTAGTCTTGTATAAATTACATATGTTTTGCAATTTTGTAATTTATTATTGCAACATGTTTCATTATTTAGAGTCACGATCTATTAGAAAGGGAATAAAAATAAAAAGTTTACAAAGCCATTCAGCTCATGCCACGTGTCCTCCACTTACTTTCTCATTTTTTTTTATTAAATTCGGTTAAGGGCATTTTTGTCATTTTAACCCGTTTTTTTAATTTCACCAAAAATTTCAAACGCAAATATCTTTCAAATGACAATTTTTTACGAAAAACCGATTTCATCATAATTTTTAAAATTTGATTATCTTTAATTTGGTATAAATCTTGTTAAATATTTTGAACTTTTATTTTTTACATATAAAATATTGCTTGATTATCTTGATTTTTTTTTGCATGTTCGGCCCTATTTTTTACCCTCATAAATGTCGAATCGTAAAAAACTTAAAACATATAAGTTATAGATATTTGTTCATTCTTTACCCGTAAATTCAAATCACTCAAATTGATGTCATATGGTAAGATATCACACGTTAAAGATGATGTTTTACTCATATTTGTTGCATACAAGGTGTTTGATAAAATGTCTAGTTTAGATTTTTAGTGTTAAAGTTGAGCTAAATGCACTAATTTTTGTCCCACAACGCATCATTAATCATTTTATTAATGTAAGATTCAAAAAGTGGTGTTTTTTAATAGTTAATGTTTTTAACTATTAAAACGGATGAAGCAAACTGATGAACTGATGAACCAAACTAAACTGTTTAAAAAAAAACATAAAACCAAAACTGATGAACCAAACCAATAACTGATGAACCAAACCAAAGTTGAAACTATGATTGATGAACCAAACCAAACTGATGAACCAAATCAAAAACTGATGAACCAAACCAAAACTGATGAACCGAACCAAAACTGAAACTATGATTGATGAACCAAACCAAAACTGAAACTATGATTGATGAACCAAAATAAACTGATGAACAAAACAAAACAAACACCAACATGTTAAGCTGAAATTATGATTGATGAATCAAAATAAACTGATGAATTATGTTTGATTTGGTTCATCAGTTTTGGTTTGGTTCATCAGTTTTAATAGTTAAAAACTTTAACTATTAAAAAACATCACTTTTTGAGTTTTACATTAATAAAATGATTAATGATGCGCTAGGACAAAAATTAGTTCATTTAGCTCAATTCTAACACTAAAAATCTAAGCTAGACATTTCAAGAAACACCTTGTGTGAAACAAATATGACTAAAACGCCATTTTAACGCGCGATATCTTACTCATGTCATATCGGATTTGAGTGATTCAAATTCTTGGGTAAAGAGTGAATCAAAATCTGAAACTTTTGTGTTTTAAGTATTTTATGATTCTGCAATTTTAAGGTAAAAATATGATCGAAAATAGAAAAACATCAAGAAAATCATGACCAAATGAATATGTCAAAAAAAAAGTTTCGAAATAATTAAAAAGATTTATACCAAATTAAAGAGAATCAAATTTTAAAAATTATGGTGAAATCGGTTTTTTTAAAAGTTTGTGCTTAAGAGATATGCTTGAAATTTGAGGTAGAAAAGAAAAAATAAGTCAAAAGACCATATTACCCCTGGATGAATTTTATGTATAATTTAAAGTGGGGGACACGTGTCACATTATGAATGACTTTTTACACTTTTTGATTTTACCCGCTTTGCATTAGATCCCCAACCTCATTATATAATGTCCTGTATTGCAACCTCTGGTTACAAATGAAATATAAATAGCCACGACAAAGCAATTAATAATTTACCGTATGACAACGAAACAAACCCACACACACACACTGAAAAAATAAGCAGAACACTAACAAGCAATTAACAATTATTATGGACTTATTTTCTTCATCATTCAACTCACCTCCATCAAGTCTATCACAAGTCAATTCCAGTTACACTAACAACAATTCCCCTAATCTAACCACCTTCGATGATGACGATGATGACCTCCGCACTTCTTACGATGACGCCACACTACCACCACAACAACCGCTAACAAGCCGCTTATGGTGTACGATGGTTTCTACCGCCACGTGTTAAACAAATCTTCGACGAATCAAACAATCACACCTCATTCTCCGGCGAGTCACAGTCACGATACCACCGCCACATCATCGATGACGCATCGTAGATCTGTGGCTTCTCCGACGAATCCCGTCACCAAACCACAAAAAATCAAAATATTTAGTAAGGATTTGGTTTTATTGGGTTTGAAAAAGTTTAGATGTGAATAAGATGAATGATGGTGAGAGAGAAAGAGAAAATAAAGAGAGTCTGTAAATGATTATGTGAGAGTGAATGGTGTAGGATGTTAGGTGGGAATTGTAAAATTACAAAATTGCTCTTGTGTTAATTCAAATTGAATACAGATGTTTAATCAGGGTCATAGGATGAAAGATAGATTGTTTTTTGGCGTTCCTTGTTTTGAGGACGCGCCCGTTTTAATGAAGTTAACCGTTCAAAAAAAAAAAAAGGATGAAAGATAGATTAATGGTTGAGATGAAGTGTTTTGTTCTTTAGATATTTATTGTTCTGCATTGGCTAAATATGAACTTATATCTTTATCAACTCGAACCAAAATTCATAGAAGAATATACATATTCTTGTACACATAAGTTATACATAATGACAATTGATTAAAAGTATAGTTGTGTAGCTTTGATATTAATAACACTTAGGTAGACAAGAACTTATTAATTAATAGTTTTAAGTTGTATTTGTTTGAGTGCAGGATGTGAGGTATCAAAGGCAGATGAGGTCCCAATGTGCCATAATACAAAGACTTATGCTACCGGGATGAAGCATGTCAGGACACTTGCCACTTTTATATCGAGAAAAAAAGCACCGGACGTTGCAAGAATTTATTTACTTGCGAATGTAAATTCCTTTGTGATAGTTTATGATGGCTGTAAACTTATAATAATTTAACTAATACAAGTTTATCTGACAAATTAAATGAAGCTCTACTATTTTCTTATGTTATTATTCGATTAACGAAATTAACAAAATGTAAATTATATATGCGTGTTTGAATTTCTTTTTTCTCATATACTTGATGGCTACAGTTGTCCGTATCGGGCCAATTCCAAAGCCTATAAATACAAAACCTAAGTTTCGACTTATGACATGCTTTTCACCACCAAGCTCGATTCCCAAACGATTTTTAGAGTAAAGAAGTTCTGCAAACGCAACCATTTCATTGAAGAACACTATGTAACATCATAACATTGATTAATCATTCGGTTAGTGTATCATTTTCATATGAATTATACTTCTATCGTTTTGATTACTTCTTTGTATTTTGCTACGATTATGGGCTAACACCCTTATGTGTTAGCCAAGTTTATGAAGACCATTTAATTTTGATTTGTTTACATTGATTACTTGTTTTTTCGTTGGATATTAATTATGTTTATCGTTTAATACTCGTTTACTTGCTTGATTGTGTTCTTATTTATTTTCTAGACCTTAGTATATATGATTTGATTCTTATAACTTAATGCCCTTATATGTGGTTGCTTGAATTAATTCTAAGACCTAAGATTCGTATCATAATGGTAGAATTTAGAGAAAACCACCTGAAACGGCTCCTTGCCAATTACATATTAGGATTAGAGAACATAATGTCTCTAGGTTAAATAATTACATGATTAAGGCCATTAAGTTAGTAACAACATGTATATAACAACAGGCCCTCATTCATCTTCTCTTCTCAGACGAGCCTCCTGATCATCCTCTTCTACCACCACCACTATCACTAAGTTTCGTTCATTCACCGGAAAACCTCAACCGTCACTGTCACCGGAGATATCAACTCGGTACCGATCTTATTGCGGTGTGTCGTCTGCTTTCCGGTTGCGGTGGAGTCACGGTGCTGACTAGAAGTCTTCTAAAAGTCTTACGTCGAAGATTAGGAGGGGTAGTCTGGGGTCGACTGTGCTTGATAGGTTTTATCGGAATTTAGCTACTATGAGTACTTTTCATCATTTTATATATTTATTGTTTTTCTTTTCTTTTTTTAAACCATGTTTTCGATGTTTTTGCCCGAATAATTCAAGGGGTTTAGGCCCCGCAAACTTAAAAACTCTCCTTTTTTTTGGGAGGTTGACGTGGCTACTTGCATAGGATTTGAATTTTAGACTTCTTTTATATTTTAATGATGATTGTTACAAGCGTTTTACTTGTTTAGGCGGGCCGTCTTTGAATTTTTGAAATTTTTGAGGAGAACATAATGAGCTATTTCGAGAAGGAACTTTATATATACAGTGTCACTATTTAAAAAACATATAATGCAATTAGTTATCTAAACGTTTAACATAATACTAATTTAAAATATTTTCTAATTTAAATGTTTTTTTTTTTTTCTTCGTGAAAAATATATGCACACATGCATATAACTGTTAACGGGACAAATTTGGGGCCCTTAAAATTTTTGGAGCCCTGAGTGGTCACCCACCTTAAACACCCTCAAAGACGGCGGGTTAGGGTTTTTGATGATTGTGATTTGAAGTTATTTTGGTTTGTTTTGTGTCATGTGGAAAAAAGGTGTTGGAATAGATGCGTTGACTTTTTGAGTGTGGTCTATAATTCAACTAATATTATTAAGAAATGTAACCTCTGTTGTGACTAAGACATAATAAAGGTTTATTTAAAAATGTCTAATGATCGGACCACCTTTGATGACTTGGCAAGAATATGTGGACCACCTATGGGGATTCCCGGGAACCACATGGATTTTTGACACGTAGTGTAAACTATAGGAAAAAATTTTGATTTCTTCGAAATGGACCTGTTCCCAATTTTTTTTTGCTTAAGCTTATATGTGGGCTTATGAGCTTATCTTATCTCACCTTATATTTCATAAGTTCAAAATTTTCGGTTTATGTTGAGACTTATGGGCTTATATTGGCTTATAATGATATAATAAACTTATATAAGCCTATAAGTCTCAAAATAAGCCAGAAAATTTGGGCTTATGAAATGTACGCCGAAATCACATAAGCTCATATGTTTTCCGTAAACGTGGTCACCTATAGAACTGGGTTTCCACTTGCCACTGATTTTACACAGTCCACCTCACAAGACCGGCCCATGGAGGCTGAAAAATCACCAGCCCAGCCCTGCCCTCATGATTTTAGATTATTATTAGCGGGTTTCAAAGATGTCTCTTTCTACGCCACATTAGTTACTTTGCACACTGCAGCCACTCTTTTATAACAACATTGAATGAGTGAAAATAGACTAGAGGAAAATTGTTTACAAGAAAGTTATTGCTGTGTGTGAAGTAATCATTGTGGTCTACGGAAAAAAGTTGAACTTTTGGTACTAAAAACGGATAAGTGACTTTGTTTCTTATCTTGCAAACGTTTGTGATATATATAATCTTGCAAAAATTGGGTAGTAGAGTGACTTTGTTTATCGCATATGTGCTTTTCATTCAGGCTTTGTTTCTTATTTATTTATTTAAATGCATGTACAGCGTCTCAGAATCCTTTCAGTGGAAACTTAACCGGTCTACCCAAGTCTGGCGGCGGAGAGTTTGGAAAGTTCTACAGCTTGCTCGCTCTAAACGATCCAAGGATCGGTAATATTTTTTATCGTGCTGTTCTAATTTTCGACATATTTTGGACCAAAAATTAGTATGTTCACTGTAGAATAATTATAAATCTTTTGGTATAAAAAACAGACAAGCTGCCATATTCCATTAGGATTCTTTTGGAATCAGCGATCCGTAACTGTGATAATTTCCAAGTTACTAAGGAAGATGTCGAGAAGATCATTGATTGGGAGAAGACAGCCCCAAAACAAGTCAGATTCCATTCAAGCCGGCCCGTGTACTACTGCAGGTACCTACTTTGATTTATTTCAGCATGTTAACTTTTCATCGTGTATTACTTATGTGGATATCATGTCGTAATTTGTGTCTTGTTTTACAGGATTTTACTGGTGTGCCAGCTGTTGTTGACCTTGCAGTCATGCGTGATGCCATGAATAATCTAGGTGGTGACTCTAACAAGATCAACCCTTTGGTATGTTTTGTATAAGCATGGTGATGGTAAATTTTACCATAATTTAAGTCAATGGGCCTTCCTGTTCCTTTGTTGCTATTATCTGCGTATATGTAAAATTGTGAAAAAGTGTACCTTATTTTGTGATTTTTTGCTTCAGGTTCCAGTGGATCTTGTGATTGATCATTCAGTTCAAGTTGATGTTACTAGGTCAGCAAGCGCAGTTCAAGCAAATATGGAACTTGAATTTCAAAGAAATAAGGAGAGATTTGCTTCTCAAGTGGGGATCAAAAGCTTTCCAAAACATGCTTGTTGTTCCACCAGGATCTGGTATCGTGCATCAGGTACAAGGTTTAATCTAAAAAAAAGTACGAGCTCATACTAATTTGTGATTGCTATGCTATATGTATATGATGATTCAACCATAATATCACTTTGGGAAGTTCACCTAACTGTAATTACACACATAAGCAGTTTTTGGTCTTTGGATCAAGTGATTTTGATTTTTATTATCTGGTTATTTAGGCATCATATAATCAGTTTTATACCAGCTGCCACAAAGATGGTTATTTAGGCGTCAAATAATCACCTACTTTTCTACCCAATTTTAATGACTTTTGACTCACATTTTTATTGCTGAAAATACTTATATTGAGCTCAAGCTTCAACCTTTTCTGCTTGTTTGCTATAGTTGTAATTTTTAAATGCAATTTCAGGTTAACCTTGAATACCTGGGCCGCGTTGTTTTCAACACTGATGGAGTGCTCTATCCCGATAGTGTTGTGGGAACTGATTCCCACACTACTATGATTGATGGGTTAGGTGTTGCTGGCTGGGGTGTTGGAGGTATTGAAGCCGAGGCGGCAATGCTTGGGCAGGTATAGAATTCTGAAATAACAATTAACTTGACATATTTCTGATGGTACTTGGCAAAGAAAAATAACTGATAAAATATTATGCTCTTATTTGCAGCCAATGAGCATGGTTTTGCCTGGAGTTGTTGGCTTCAAGTTATTAGGAAAATTGCAAGATTTTGTTACAGCAACTGATTTGGTTTTGACCGTTACCCAAATGTTGAGGAAACATGGTGTCGTTGGAAAATTTGTTGAGTTTCATGGTAGGTAAACCTAGCTGTGGTTAGTAATAAGATGGTAACAAATATATATACAATTATTCAATTAATAATATAGCCTAACTAATTTGACAGGTGAGGGCGTGGGTAAAATATCTCTTGCTGACCGAGCAACTGTTGCCAACATGTCTCCTGAGTATGGTGCTACAATGGGGTTCTTCCCGGTGGATCATGTTACATTCACGAGCCACCGTATTTTAAAAACATGACCATGAATCCCCCAGGGACCCATGGTGTAAAGGATGCCTACTGCTTGCTGAACTTTGGTGACAGTATTACAACAGATCACATCTCACCTGCAGGAAGCATTCAAAAGGACAGCCCGGCTGCAAGGTTCCTCCTAGAATGTGGGGTTGACCGCAAGGACTTCAATTCTTTTGGAAGTCGAAGAGGTTATGATGAGATAATGGCAAGGGGTACTTTTGCCAATATCCGTAATGTTAACAAGCTGGCTGTTAAATGGAGAAGTTGGCCGGAAAACTGTGCATATTCCCACCGGAGAGAAGTTATCCGTGTTTGATGCAGCATCGGTGAGCTCATTCATGGAGCAAATGATCATTCTTAGTGGGTTGTAAAACTATTACTTTTGTCTAACTATTGCACCCACTGCTTTCTTATCACAGATACAAGGCTGCTGGCCAGGATACCATTGTTTTGGCTGGAGCAGAGTATGGTAGTGGAAGCTCTAGAGATTGGGCTGCCAAGGGCCCTATGTTGTATGATTAAAAACTAGATTTTGCTAAACATAGCCCTAAGGGTTGCATACATTAAAATCTATACTAAACTCAAAACCACCTCAAAAGTAACTGAAGTACCACTCCTTATACATGATGTTTATCCATTAAGAATTATTATAATATTTGTTTAGTAATCCATTTTTTTTAAATAATGTGAATTAATGTGTATCCATTAAGAATACGTGATGTGAGACTTTCGCCCAATTCGACCCGTTTTTTTAACTATAATTTTATTATGTCTTTGGTCAAACTTGCCACCTATACAATCTCATTTCTTGCTTCTTTGTTGATGGTTACACCTGTTATGGATATTCACAGGGAGTTAAAGCTGTTATTGCTAAAAGCTTTGAGAGAATCCACCGCATTAATTTGGTAGGAATGGGTATTATACCACTTTGTTTCATGGCTGGTGAGGATGCTGACACATTACAGTTGACTGGTCATGAACGATTTAACATTGACCTACCAAGCAATATTAGTGAGATTCGACCAGGTCAAGATGTCACTGTCACTACCGACACTGGGAAGTCGTTTCACATGTACCGCCTGCTTGACACAGAGGTATGGTTTCGTTACCCGATGTACCACCCGTTGTGTTAGTGGGCTCATAGAGGTAAATAGGTAAATCTGTTGAATTAGGCTGCGTTTCATTCCACATGCGTTTGATTGTGAAATACTTGCAACAATGTCTCACATTAGGAAATGAAGGGTAACATACTAAAATAGTAATTATATTCTATCAGTAAATAATAATTAAGTTTTGTTGGGGTTAGTACGAAACTCATCATGTAACCGAAATCAGTATCCAAACATTAAATCTTGATTATTGCAAAATATGTATATAAACACTCCCTGTTTTCATATCTAAATCATTTGTGCTTGGTTTTTGCAGGTGGAATTGGCATATTTCAACCATGGTGGCATTCTTCCATATGTTATTCGACAACTCACTACACAAAAGTGATGATGTAGATCTGCAGAATTGCCATTAATCGTCCGTTTTAAGTTTTTTCAGTTTGAGCAAAGTGAAAAATAAAGAGTTCTCCACGACAGGTATTAACGTCAAGGAAACAGAATTTTCAGATTATTTGGTTGTTGGCAGACCTCTTGGAATAACTTATCATATCACTCTCTACGGAAGCTTTTGCTGATTCTTTGTTTATACTTGTTTCCTTATTTACAAATGTATGTGGCTATTGGGTAGCCGTACAAGTTCATGTATTTAAACTCGTGATTGATGCAAAGAAATTTGAAGCATTATATTTCACTGAAATTGCATGGTTTTTTCAAATGTTGTTACAACAAAAGACTTGGTTGTTGGTAGTAGGGATATCAAAATTGGTGAGTTGGTTGATATGCTAAAAAGTTCCGATTTCGGGTAAAGGTTTAGGGTTTAGGGTTGGGGTAAACCCATAAATAAAATTTGTCAACTAGAAAAATATGAACTGAACTTTACAGGAAATGAAGCTGTGTTATCTATCAAGACTATACAATATGGGTAACTTTTGATATATTTTTATCAAATGCCCATGAGGTAAAAAGCTTGATACATGACATATACAATACCAATTGATACACAAATATACACAGGAAGGATCAAGAGTATTATAAAGAATCTAAGATTGATTATAGCCACATTTTACAAAAACACATGCAAAATAACACTGATGTTTGTTTATTAAGAGACTTGAATCTGAATCTAGTTCGCATATCTGAATCTGAATCTGTGACTGAAATGTCTGAATCTGTGACTGAAATGGCTGAATCTGATTCTATCTTAATGTGAATAAGAGGCCGATAAATCTGAATTTGACTCATATAAAGTGTTTGTTTTTGTAAAAAGTTGTTAGAATTTGTTTAGATTATCATGAAAATTTTCACCCATCACAAAACAAGACTTGATATCGACATAAAAATAAAACGAGTTGTGGTTGTGGTTACATGAGTGGTTGACATGGGCAACTCGTACAATAGGGGGTCATGTTTGGGTTAACATTCTCAACCCGTCAAAATGTGTTTGGATTATCTTATAATGTTTCAATACGAATTGTCACCCATACTATTATCATCTTGTACGTTCTTTATTTAACAAAAAATATGCGGCGATTTTCTTTAAAGGTACTTTTAGTATGAATCGAAAAGTCGAAACAAGAACAAGAAAAAAAAAATATGAGGTATTAAGAGGTGTTAAGACACCTTTTAACATCTAGTTAAGAGTTTTTAGCCTCTTATTGGATCTTAATGAGCTGAAAAAAAAACAAACACAGTAAAACTTAACCGCCTCTTACTGCCTCTTAATGACAAAGAAAAAACAAACGCACTTTTTTGTTCAAACATCTTAATACGTCTAACTGAGTTAGATTAAGAGGCTACTAAGAGGTATTCAGAAAAAAAACAAACGTAACCTTAATAACAAGCTCTTTTGTCGGTTTACATAGCGTTAACTAAAAGAAAAAATTGGAAATTAACAACCACCAAATTAAAAAATTGTCTAATAGAGACCGATAAACAAAAGTTGGAAATTAACAACCTTCCTGCAATTTCAAAACAAAAGTTTCATTTATTATGTTTATAATAGGATAATAGACTGATAAACTTATATAAAAAATGAAATAAGAAGTTTGTGCTTATCCCAATAAAAGTAGCTAACAGTCAACCATAAAATAAATATTACTCAAACCAATCTGAGTTTACAATCAAATTTCACAACGAAATCAAAATACAACTCGATCTAACAAGACGATCTTCGATTGAGTATCATTTTAACCTCTTCCTAAATCAGAATTCAGAAGATTTGCTTTTTTTATTATTGTTTATGTGAAAACTACTGAAACCAATCTCAATGAATCTACAAACAAAATACAACTCGATCTAAGAAGACAGTCGATCGAGTATCATTACGCCGTTGCAACAGACATACTCTGCTTCCCTTGGCGCTCCCTTCAAAACAGAGTCTTTATCTAGCCCAGGGCAGTTTACGAAACGGATACTTTTGATAGATGACATATTGGTTAACCACATTGGAATTTCTCGTATACCAAATCCCCATATAAATAACATCTCCAGTGAGGTGAGGTGGTGTACTTCTTCCGGAATTGACTCCCAATTATTACTCCTACCATACAAAACTAAGTTCCGAAGGTTGCTCCTGAGCTTCTCTATCCCTTGGAGACTTGGGAAACAATCAAGCTCCTTCCAGAATGGCCCAAGGTCTAACCCCCTTAACAAGGTAAGACTGTCAATTCCACTAGGCAAGGAAGTCATTTTGTCACATCTGAAAATTTTCAGTTCCCTCAAAGAACCACCAAGGTTGTGCAAATCGGGTATTTCTAATAGACCAAAACAGTTTCTGATTTCTAGACTTTCAAGAGATGTGAGCCCTTGTAAACTCACAATGGACTCGAGATTTGTGCAGTTGTATATAATTAATTCAACAAGAGGATGGGGATAATGTTCATCTAAGAGGTTGATTTTTGGGCAATCCCGAATGGACAACGTCTCGAGCACAGGCGATATCATCGTTGAGGAGTTCGTTGCTGCATCTGTCCACTTTTCCAGCCTTTTCATACGCCATAGTACGAGCTTTCTCAACGATAGAGATAAGGGCTCACTTGATCCTAGGCCAACAGAGCTACTTAAACTTGTCAAGCTGTCCATATCCCACAACACAAGATCACGAAGAAGTGGCAGCTTCCAAACCATTGGAAGACTGAGGACGCTGTGACACCCATATAATGTGACATCCACAAGCTTGTCAAGGGGAATCCATTTCCTTCCGGTATGGGTTGACATATTCATCACCCACTCAGGAAAACAGTCACTCGAATAGTTTTTGATTGTCAAGCTTTTCACATTTGCAGGGGTTTGCAAGCCTTCCAATATATCCTTGTCATTCTGCCTCACACCCTCTTTGCTTTTCTTCCAACCAAAACTTATCTTGTATAGATTTCTCTTTCCAACTAAATCTGCCTTGCTAGCTTCTTCTTTGCTGCCAACTTCTTCAAGATTATAAATGCCAAGCTTCCTCCCAAGGTGTTTCAAACGGCCTAGCTCTTCAATCTGATATCCTTTCTTTCGACCCACGCTAAAGTAGGACAATGTTCGTAGAGAAGTCAACTGTCCCACATCCTTAGGGGATCTAACAAAAAAATTACACTCAAGATGTTGTAGGCTTATCAAATTCCGCATGCCTTCTGGGAACTTCTTCAAACCGGAACAGTCCCCCAGCTTCAATGTTTGCAGATGATGAAGTTTACTAATAGATTTCAGAAAAACGCGGATCTTGATACCTATCAAAACAAGATACCTCAGATGGACCAAATCTCCAATTGACTCATCTATCCTTGTTTTTTCATAGCCAGTTAACTTTAACACACGCAGGCACTTGAAAACTTGAAATGAAATCTTCTTCCCTGTTCCTTTCAGAAATAACGTGTGCAAACTTCTACTTCCCATTTCCTCTATGAATTTATACAAAAATGAAATGTTGTCTTCTTCTTGGTACATAGATAGATGTTTTAAATGAGGGTTGTGTACTTTATCGCTACTCGGAACCAGCAAACACAAGCTTTCATCACCCGAAATATGTTAAGAAAGATCATGAACTCGATCATGCATCTTACAACTATACACGTAACCATACTCATCCATTTCAACATCTTGGAACAAGGAATTGCTTACCAAGATTTTGAAAATATCATTTCCCACATCCTCCATATCACGGTGTCTCGTGCCATCCACTTGAAGCAACCCCAATGCCATCCAAAGTTGGATAAGTTCTTCCCTTTCCATGACTGTGTCCTTCTCAAATATCGAACAATAGGCAAAGCATTGCTTCGAAATCGAATCCGGCAAATTATCAAAGCTTAGTTTCAAGATGCTTAGAACCATGTCACCTTCTTCTTCACCACAAACCATGCTTTCTTGGACGGACAACCACTTATCTTTGTCACCACTGTAATTTTGCAACATGCTTCCTATTACCTTTATTAACAATGGCAAACCATGACATTTTTTCACAACATCCCGCCCTATTTCTTCCAATTCTGGCAACGGATTTGCTCTTTCTTTAAGCATGAACCAACCATCATCATCTGAAAGACCTTGCAAAGTACGAGAATTCTTTTTCATATAATTCGTTCCGATTTCAAGTTTTCGTGTGGTGACAATAATACCATTTCCATTTTGTGAATTCACGTTTACCACACAACTCCTGAACTCGTCCCAGTATGTCCTCTCTTCGTTCCAAACATCATCCAAGACTAGCAAATATCTCTTTGATCCCAACTCTTCTCGAAGCTTTGTAATCAACTTTTCGATGGTTGGTGACTCACATTTCTTACTGGTTAGGGATTCATAGATCATTTCCAGAAGTCTTTTGATGTCGACCTTAACAGACACACACAACCAAACTTTGACATCAAAGTGTCTCTGGATTTTTGGATTATTGTAGACCGACTTAGCTAAAGTGGTCTTCCCAATCCCACCCATTCCCACAACGGGAATGATCGTAAGTTTTTCTTCTTTTGTGGATTCCGTTAAAAGCTCAATAATTTGCAATTCGTCGTTCTCCCTCCCAACAATTTTGAATTCGTCTAAATACGAGTGAGTCTCGTTACGAAGACTACTTGGAATAGGGCCTTGTTGTTCAATTTGTAGTCCTAACTCGAGTGCGTGTTTGTTGATCTGTGACAACTTCGTGATAATGTTTTCGATCTTATGACCCATTTCTCTACGAAATGAAAACTTTTTCAAACTCGGGCGACAGCGTATCTTTCTAGTTGTGTGATCTCGTTTCTTTACCTCACGCCTTAACACTTCATACTGAACCTCATCCAACAGATCATCAGCTTCGCTCACCACAGTTTTTAGCTGTTTCAGCCAGACTGTCACAGCCTCTGAACCCTTTTGTCGCTCGGCATCACGTAACTTGGCCCGAATCATCTCCAGCTTGTTATGAAGGATATTCAAATTATCTGTGAAACCCCAAGCAATGGCAAATTCATTAGCAGCTAATGAAAATGCCTTTTCCAATATCACTTCGGCAGCTGCAGTTACAAAGGCCTCAATCATTTTCACTGTTAAGAAAACCAAGAAAGAAAAAAAAAATGAGGAAAGTCATAAAAACTTGTAACAATCAGAGTCTAAAATAGGCCAAAAGTTTCAGGCTTACAAATATAAGTTGAAATCAAATTAAGTCTTAACCAAAAAGTAAATTTGTTAAGTAAATTTTAGAAGAAAGCATAAACAAGCATACATTGTATGAACAAAGGCCATATACAAGCAACTGAGCAAGAAAACAAAAAATAAGCAGCAAATTTGTTAACGTGCGAAAATTAACATTTATAAGAAAATACCTGTGAGATTGAATTACAAGTGTTGAAACTTTTGATGGATAAGATGAAAGTTGTGATGAGAAAATGAGTTTAAGACACAACCACACAAATGACCTATTTCTACAACAAATATTTACTTTTTTCTAACTTAATAGTAGTAGCATGGACCCCCACGGTTATTAGTACGTTGAGTGCCCGTTGACGCCGAGTCCATTTCATTAAATGTGTCTGGTCTTCTGGATTTTAATTAAACTCACGGAGGTGATTTGCAAACTCCCATAAATGTTTGGGACACTCATATTTAAAGTGTCTTGACATATATATCCTCACACTACTTTTAGTCATGTTTAGGGGTGAAAACGAGTCGAGTCGCTCGTGAAAAGCTTGTGATCGAATCGGTAAAAAGCTCTAACGGGTCGAGCCTAAACGAGTTTGAGACTAAGTTTGAGCTCGTTTAATAATCAAGCTCGAGCTCGAGCTTTATATATAAAGCTCGATTAGGCTCCCGAGCCTAAACGAACCCAAAATATTACATTTGTATATATATTTTCTAACATATACGAGCTTAAAAAACTAAACGAGCTCGAGCCTAGTGTGATTCGAGCTTTCGAGCTTTATTTCAATCAACATGTTATATAAGTTAGTCGAGCCTGAACCGGGCTCTTTATATATATAAACGAGCCAAGCTCGAGCACTGGCAGGCTCGGGCTCGGCTCGGCTCGTTTCCACCCCTAGTCATGTTCTATCTGTAAGGATATAAATATCTAAACACTTTAAATTTGATTATCCTAATTATTTATTATAGTATGCAAATTACCTCCTTAAACTTATTTGAACTACATTATCTATTATATGGTCCAGGTCTAAATGGGATTAATGTTTTTTCTTTTCTACATCTATCGTTACAATTCTTTATTAGAGTTAAGATCCATATAGAACTCATATTTGTCATAGAACCAATGAACTAATCATAGTCATTCATTTTCTATATAAATTAATAAAAAATTATTTTCCTCATTTTTTTTAAATCAACATATCTTGCAAACGGGAATATCGGTAAATATTCAAGCTACAAAAAATATACCATCGTGACGAGAATTAAATTATCTTTCTATAGATATGCATTGTTATATACTTTCAACGTTTTTTAAATTTCACGTCGGAAAAATCACATGTGATTCGTAAAAATCAAATCACATGTGATTTTAACAAATCACATGTGATTTTTACAAATCACATGTAATTTTTCTGAACGAAATTTTTTTAAAAAAAAAATCGTCGAAAGTATATAACAATGCATATCTATAGAAAGATAATTTAATTCTCGTCGAGATGGTATAATTTTTTTGGTGTAACGATTTACGGTTTGTGAGATATTTAATTTTCAAAAAAAGGGTAAATATATTTTTAATAAAAGAAATGAGTGGTTATGATTGGTTGATTGGTTTTATGACAAATATGAGTTCTATAATGAACTTTTCTCATTTGGGATTAATAAAACATTTTTTAAGGCTCATGTGTATACACATTGTTTACGTATGTTAGTTAAATGGTGGTTGTGAGAATTGATTTTGATCGTACATTAAATTTCTCGTTATAATATAAAATATGGCAAAATATGAGTGATTTTCTTAACCTGAGTAACGCTTAATACAAATCAAAATGATAAATGAACATGATATCTTGTGCATGTGATGTATGTTAAAAGGATAAAAGCGAACCTATTTTATCTTTGAGGAATATAACTCTACTTGTAGGAAAGTATCGGTTTTGGGTTGATCTAACGATCTTAATGTTGACACATGTTGTGTATTATATGTTACACCCCAAAATGGAAAAATTATTGACTACTGCATTAGCCTAGAAACAAGTGGGCGAACCAGCGCATTTAAAACGAAATAATTACCCAAAGACTATTTTCGTATAGTAAGTTATTCATTAAGGAGTAAATACGCAAAAGATTGATAAACACAGGTACTATTTTCGTAAATTATTGCTGAAATTATTATGAGTTTTTTTACGAAAAAAGCCCCTAAAATTATCGGGCTGTTGCAAAGTTAGTCCTTAGGGACTAACTTTGAAACTTATAGATAACCTGAGGGACTAATCTTGTAACTTGATAATGTTAAGGACATATCTTTTTTTAAATTCTCGCTAAACAATTGTACAGAAACAGTCCCTGAGGTTATTGACTAATTGCAAAGTTAAGTAACGAGTGTTAAGTAACGGCCGTTAAGGATTAACTTAACCATTTTTTTTTACAATCAGAGAGCACTGTTGTTGCTACAGTACGTGTTACTATTTTCATTCCCGCCTTTTAGTATATATAGTAATGTCATAACTTATGAACTTGGGGTATAAAGCATCAAAAAGTGAAACTTGAGAGACTGAAAAGAGTAAATCGTCAAAATCATATTTTAGTTGGGTTCTTCCTTATTCTTCTGCACATTTATTCAAGAATGCGCAAGTGTGCGTGTGTGCAGAGACGGAACTTGAATAATTTTTGTGGGGGGGCCGAAATGAATGAGAGTTTTATTCTATATCAAAAGAGAAAATGACATAACCTGATATTAAAGAAAGTCACAAAATAAACGTTTAAACATACAAATTACAACTCGGCTTTACGGCCTTTAAGGCTTTTAAACTCCTCAATTACAGATTTTGAGTCAAAAGTATCAGCAATATCTTTTTCTATGTGAACGACCAAGTTATCCGCGAGAAACTTATTTGCCATCTTATTTCGAAGTCGATTCTTGATAAGTTTCATTGCTGAAAAACTCCTCTCAGTTGTAGAGTTGAAACTGGAAGTGTCTTGACTTTTGCCATATGTCGTGTGCTACTAAAGTACTAATGTTAACTAATCACAGACTTACAGTCCATTATTCCATTGTATGTTACTAATGTCAACCAAGTATAAAGTATTAGTTCCTAAAAATTAAGTATACAAGTAATACAACTACAATTGCACTTCAAGAGTTCAAGATAAACCAACTAGCCGAACTAGGCAACTACAATTGTCATTTGTCAAAACTCAAAAGATCCTTATAATTCCTAAATCACAGCTGCAATTTTATAAGCACTGACTGGGTCAACAAACAACAATAAAAATTTAAAATTTAAACTATATTAAATGAGATTTGAACTTGTTATATTGTACATAGGTCTGTAAATTTGTTTAATCAATTCATAAATATGTTACACAAAGACAATGGTGCACATGTCATACATAAATGAGCAAAGAATTAAAAAAATCAAACCTCAAATCATTAATTGATTAAGACTTGTGGAAGATATTCTAGAGGCATTAGTTGAATTGTTAAGTTTTGTGAATTTGATATTGTTGAATGATGACTGATGAGAGCCACAGAGGTGTTGAGTTTTCATCCACCGATCAAATTTCCCCTTTTTACTAATGTGATAAGATATCAGGGAGGGCCACACAAATTTATCTAAAACTTTACCCTTACATATCAATATATTTACAATAATAACCCAACTTTTTGGGGGGGCCACGTTCTCCTCCCCCAGCCCCTTAATAGGTCCGTCTATGCGTGTGTGGAACTGACGAATTTGATGATCAAGAGGGGGGTTCGATAAATTTTGATGAGTTATATGATGGAGCTTAAGTTCCTTGAATAGAAGATGAAGAGGAACCAATTAACGATCAAGTTCTTCAAGCTATTGGGAAGTTTAAGTGGAGGATGGCACTATCTAGAAACTGTATAGTAATTTGAGGCAAAGAACCCATGGAAAGAATTCCTAATTTGTACAACTTTAAGATTAGGGTTCATGCAATAAATTTGTGGGGTTTCGGGTAAAAGCATGTTTAAGTTAAATTGATTATTAGACCATAGTCAGATGATGGTAACATCGTCATCTTCTTTGTTAATTATGATGGGGACGGGTAATGAAAAGAGGATTTTGAAAGTAAGTGACATGATTCTATAAGGGTGTCTGGATGCCAGTTTTTATGTATAAATGATTCCTTGTATAGAAAAATTTGGAGAATGTTGATGAGGATTTAATGCTTAGTTGACAAGCTTTAGATGAAGGTAAGTACTTGGCACTAATTTAAAATAAATTATCATGAGTGTAATGATATATTTTCATAGTAATCTATAATTGTGACCGTTTATAAATGTTAGTATTGGTGAGCAAATTATATGAAGGGAAATGATTTGGAGACCTAATTATGTGTCTAAAGACATGCCTAAACATACGTGGCATGATCCTGATGGTTTATGAAAAAGTGGGTCCCCAGACTGCAGCCATCAGGATGATGTCACACAGGTTTAGGCATGAGTTTAGGCATATCTTTTAGGCCTCTCAATCACTACTCTTATATGAATTAGTGATTAAAGTAAAAGTTATGTGTGCGGAATGTGTTATGGAGATTAGTGCAAGGTGAAGTAGATATGTCGGTATGAAGCAAATGAATTATAAGTGATAGTAGTCAATTAAACGTGCTTACAATGGGTTAAGCAAATGCGTAAAAGGATGATAAAGTATCATGTTTATATGAGTTATAAATTATCTGAAATGCCTTATGAAATGTGGATAGCTAAAGTACTACGTATAAGTGAAGTATTAGGCTAATATGATTAGTATGTCGTGATAAAGATAGGATGGAGATTTTATGATATGAGAATAATTGAATTGATAAAGAGTGAAAATGTTAAGTTTATACGTGAATAGTCAAGTGCTTGAGAGTGGCGTTCATATATTGAGTATGCCAGTATGGTATATGAAATAGGACCCTTTGGGCATGAATTGAATTACGCAAAGTGTGATTACGTCAAAAATGTTTGAATTGTGATAAAATAATGTGTTAAAGTATGCAAGAGTGTGGAAATGGTTAATTACGATATTATAAATGTCTTATGTGAATTAGCACCCTTTGGGGCAAGTGATAGGACCTTTCAGAGTAAGTGATAACACATGTAATTATTTTGTTATTTATTGATAATTATAGGTAAGGGTGTGCAAACGGACCGGCCGGACCGGACCGACCGAAGGACCGACCGGACCGACACGGACCGAGACCGGACCGACCACATTCGGTCCGGTCCGCGGTCTCGGCTTTTGGGCAAATCGTCCTCGGTCGGTCCGGTCGTCCGGTGGACCAAAAACGTCGTGAAAAACCGACGAATTGGGCGTTTTGGGACGGACGACGAGACCGAGACCGGACGACGAGACCGAGACCGGACCGACCAAATTCGGTCGGTCTGGTCTTGGCTTTTGGCCGAACTCGGTTTTCGGTCCGGTCCGGTCCTAGCCGGTCCGGTCCGGTTTTCAGCCTATGCACACCCCTAATTATAGGTGATTCGGGTGGTTGTTGGCTCCTTCGAGAGTTGCGGGTCCAATCGTTCAATTAAAATTGTAGGTTTTTTCTCTCTCTCATATACCAAGAGTTTAAACTCTTTATTGCAACCGGTCACTTTTAATCTTGGTTCGGCTAATAATGATAACCGTTAGTCAAGATCAACTAGTATGATTTCTTTTCATAATAAAAAAAACCACAACTAAACAGGAACATCACTACTCTCGTTAAGTAAGCAATAAGAGCCTATTTTTATAAACGTATCATCCTCCTATATATAGACCTATGTATCCAGCAATATACATGACAACCTTGGAGGTTTGGGTTTACTTAATTCATACATGTATGATGAAGTGACATATTGTCTTTTTATCATCTAAGAATTGCTATAAAATAAAAGTAGATATAAACAACCAACCGAAAACAATACAGTAGACCGTATTGAAGCAAGCAAACATACATAATGTAAACGGTAATCAATATATGTGTAAAATAACATTTATAAGAGAATACCTCTGAGATTGCTTTCTTTATGTTCCTCTCCTTTGCAAAAACAAGTGTGTTCAAACTTTGATTGATAGATATGAAATTAAAGTTGTGGAGAAAATTCAGTTTAAGACACAACCTATTTATATACATTTGATGGCAGTTCCAAAGGACCTACACGGTTGTTAGCTTCTGTTGACGCCAAAAGTCTTGGTCCAAGCTTTAATTATGTGAAAATAACCAAAGCAAAAATCCAAGCCATAAATAGGCTACCATTTGATTTAGGCTAGCCACAATGGGCTCGGTTGAGCAAGGTTGAGGGGGTCGGTTGTGGTCGGTTATGCCATTGTGGGGAGGAGGGTGATGGCCAGTTGAGGGGAAGGTTGTGCCAAACTCGGTTGAGGAGACAACCGACTCACAAGCCAAGAACCAAGCGAAAAAAAAAAAAAAAAAAAATCAGGTCACCACTGTGGCAACTAGGTCGTCGTCAGGTCGTCGGAGAGAGAAAGCTGATGTGGCACAGACGAACTAGTTCGTCACTGTGTTTAGCCTTAAGCTATCCGATTATATGGCCCAATTCTGAATAGAATTTATCCTTTTTAGTTTTTCTATGTTTGTTTGGAATTATTAAAACACGTTCTTTTTAGTCTACCTAGCTTGTTTAAGTTTCTTGTCCTATGAATTTTACTTATGTTGTGGTCGGTACAAAACAAACTGATCAGCTACTGGAAGCAGCATCCAAACATTAAGTTTTGACTGTTGCGAGAAGTCATGATAATCAAACAATCAATTTCAAAACGCTTATCAAAGACACTCTCTAGTACCTACTATCATTCTTCCATATGTTATCCGACAACTGACTGCACAAAATCAAGTTCCATGCTATATATTAAACTCATGATTGATCGCAAAGAAATTTGAAGCAATTTACTCTGTATTTTGTGGAAATTGTCATGTTTGTCTGTTATGTATATTTCAATGAAATTGCTTGGTTTGTTTTCTTTGTGTTTTTCAAATGTTCTTACACCAAAAGACTGTGACTTGGGTCAAATCGCTTTTGGCCACTTGCAAAAATTATAAAATAGTTGATGTATACTACTCTAATAATAGTGTTCAACTATTCATTATTGAATAAACTGAAATGTGAAGTCTTGTTGCAATAAAAATACATTTTGAGCAACTTTTCATCCACAACTAAGATTCTTTTTTAAGACTAACACTCTTGGTTTCATAAAGGCAACCAAATTGCAATCAACAAACTAATCACAAAGTAAAAAATGAGTCTAGAGAATAGAGAAGTAACTATTAAGAATAAAGCTAGTACCAAAGCAACACAACAAGAAATTTAGACTAGAGTTTCGGGCAGGGGCCGCGCGAATGCAGTCTTCCTGAGTTACAAATTGAGAAGACGAGAAAGTTTTTTTCTTTTTTTTCTTTTTTTCTTTTTTTTTTTTAGTTCTAAAGTTATTTTTAAAGAAATGAAAATGATATTCAAGGGAAAAGGAAAAGACTTTGTGAAAAATCTTTCTCCCATATTTTGCAAGGAAAAGAAAAAGAACATTAAAGTATTTTGTGTAAAGATTAATCTTGACTTTTTGAAAGTTTTGATAGCAACAAACAAAAGACATATATGTAAGTTGAACAAACTCTTTCTTCCACAAACACAAAAACATAGGTTATGCATATTTTCCTTTTCTTTTCTGCCACGAACAATTTAACAAACACTACTTTTCCCTTTCTTTTCTCTTTTATTCTTTTTCTTTTCCTTTGAGAACACAATGTTAAAGTAGAACCCTTCCCAAGTGCAGTTGAGGTCTCTAACCTATGCCATGAGCATTCTTGATCGCCTATTGACCTCATCCAGGAAAGTACCTTAAACTTGTTGCTTCTTTCTTACATAAAACTCCCCCATCCTTTAACTTTCCTCTTTTAGAATACCCTTCCAATGCAACCCTCTATTTCAAAACTGTCTTTTCTCTTTTCTTCTCTTTTTTAACAAAAATGTATCTTGACTTGTTAAACTTACAAGGTTATAAGTTCGTACTCCAGAAATCAGATTCTAATAAATCATACTACGTATATAATAGTCTTTTTTCCTCCATAGCACGTATGCTCTTCTGCACCAAAGATTGAAGGTACCCAAAAATAATCGAACTCAAAGATAAAGACAGAATCTACATGTCCTTCTTTCAATCTATTTTTAGTTGTTACTAAATGACTGCTTTAAAGTATATTGATTGATATAGACCACCCCTGACCCAAACCTATCATAAGACTTACAAAACCATTAAACTACATTGTGATTACATTTAAAACTAAGCCATCTTGCAGTGATTAAATCATGTTTGGAATGCAACTTAACTTAAATATCAACCTGCAATGTAAAATCCTTGTCCTTTGACAAATAAATAGTAAGTAAATGAGTGAAGACCATGAAAATAAAACAAGATCCGACCTTGTGAAACCTGTTTTAAAAGCTAAATAGCAATATTTGTGAATTGAAATCAGATTTACTTATTCAAAAGCCTTTTATTATTAGTCATATTCTTGATTTACATAACGGTTTTTCATCCATAGTTCCGTAAGTTTCTTAGAACAAAGCTAGCGACCGAGCCTTTGACCAACAAAATATAGATCGAATTTCTTTTTCTGAGCTTCAAACTTTCTTAGTGTGTTTTTCTTCTTGTCTTCGTAAAAAAAGGCGCTCCATAACATGCTTCACTTACCTTTACAGATATAGAAATTATTGCATATATGTACAGAAAATATTGATCAAGTGATTAATGTACGTGAAAAGGAATATCTAAAAGATTGAAGCAAACTTGCTCTATAATGCAAACATAGCTAGTCATAACTTGCTCTAAAAGGTACGCGTTTTCTTATTCGGTTAATTAATTTACATGTATTATTCCTATTTACTTCCGCTGCATGCTTTGATGATGTTTACTTGCTTTTATAATTTGTTATGATTAGTATATTCCAACAGTGGCATCACGAGCCGTTAATATGATGTAATTAATTACCGAAACACATAAAAATTGAATCTTGATGATTATATGCATGCTTTTTATGATTTCTAGGGTTTTGAATTCGAAACCCTAATTTTATTTATTATGGGTCGATTACCCTATTTTATATTAATTAGGTTTTAATTTTGTAAAACTTGTAGAAACCCTAGGATTACATGCTAATTTTATGTGGTTAATTAATGAATAATTGTTATGTGTCATGTAATATGCGTATCTTAGGTGATAATTGTTATGCGGAATCCATGGTGGAACATGCATGTTTTGCCATGGAGTATTGTTTGTAATAAATTGTTTAGTGATACACACATGTTTTATTTATTTGATAATTATTGAATTGGGGAAGACCTCAATTATAACTAATAAAAATTAATCCATGGTTAATTAATTTACATGTATTATTCCTATTTACTTCCGCTGCATGCTTTGATGATGTTTATTTGCTTTTATAATTTGTTATGATTAGTATATTCCAACAGGTTTTTCTTCCATAGTTCTGTAATTTTCTTAGAACAAAACTAGTGACCTGTGACCAACAAAATATAGATCGAATTTCTTTTTCTGAGCTGCAAACTTTCTTAGTGTGTTTTTCCTCTTATCTTTGTAAAAAAGGGGCTCCAGAACATGCTTCACTTACCTTTTCAGATACAGACATTATTGCATGTACATAAAATATTGATCAAGTGATTACTGTGAAAGGAATTTCTTAAAGATTGAAGCAAAAAACTTGTTGTATAATACACAGATAGCTAGTCATAACTGGCTCGATCTCCACCCAATTAAATCTTTTAACTGTTGACTCATGAAACATCATGTTCAATTCTCACTATGTTTTATCACTTCTCAAAAAAAGTACAATATCCCATTGATATAGAATTCACCAGTACAATTAGATTAGATGAATATGAACATGATAATACAAATGTTATACTCCCACTGTCCCAAGACGATGACAAAAATATTCTTAAAGATCAAACAACACTATACACGATAATGAAAAATGATTCATCAAAGAAACTATACACAGTAAAGATCGAAAAAAACTATACACAAATGTTATAATGAAAAATGATTAATCGAACAAACTATACACAATAAGTATCAAAATAGTCTTAATGATACATGTAGATTTTTTTAAAACTGAAGATACATATGTAACTAATATAATTATGGTTGATTGAGTAAAAATATATGATAACTTTATATATTTTACAGATTATAGTAACATGCTACGAAAATTATCAGTAATAGTAATGTACTTGCATTTTGTTACCATTCTTCACTATTGTTTGCAAGTACGTTACCATAGTCATAAATTCTTATGATGTTACTATAATCGGTAAGAAAAGTAAAATATCTTGATATTTTAAGCACTTAATCGACTTAGTAATGACCCGATTCATGTATAGTTTGTAAAGCAGGATTCCAACCACATTTACATTTGCACATCACTGATGAACTTCTACTTCTTCTATACTTCGCCATCATTTGACCCGAAAACAGATCAACAGAAGAAACTGATGGTGGCAGCTTCATCGGTGGAGGGTGGTGGTATATAGTGGCCCTACTCAAGATCTCCTTCAACTCAGATTGTGTCAACACCACCTTCACTCTCACACCTTTCTTCATTGTTGTATGTTTGTTAGTTGTTTCCATTATGGGTGCTTCAGCTGTGGCATTGTCGGCTTCTAAATTGAACCGCACTTTCTTCTTTTTCTTGTGGCATTCATCACTGGTGAGTACAACCTTATCATGCAGTGTGGGAGTTACTAATGGCTTTGTTTCTTCTAGTTTGTTTTGTACGTGGGATACTTCTGATGTCGCAATTGGTTTTAAGCAGTTTCCCATTTTAGACGGACGGTGGGATCGGAGATGGCGGTCGTGTGGTTGCTGGTGGTGGGAGCAGTGGGAGTTCAAAGCTTATAGAGATTGTTTTGGCGAGTGAGTTTTCTTTATATTGCACAAGTGAGGACTACTTGCACAAACTAATAAATAGGATTCTTATTTTACTTTTGTTTTACGATTCTAAGTATAAAAATAAGTTTTTTCCTAATATTGGTAGGGCCAAAAGAAAGCCGAGCTTAGCTCAATTTTGACTCGAAACCATACTAACGAGCCTTCATAGCACTAGCTCGAGAAGACTTGACATCGGCTTGAATAGCTTGAACATATAAATTATATGCAACGATCAAATCTGTTTCAAATACACATGCAAGTTCAAGTGGAACTAATCAAGCTCTGCTGGTTTATCCCAAAATACATAGATTACCTACGTACATATCTCTTGACACAAGAGCTCGTTAATGATTCGAGCCATAATTCAAGCCAAGGACATATAAACTCGAGCTCCCAACAATATTTGTTTCGAACTCGCGTTTCATATTGTTAACCTAGTGAAATTAAATACGGTGTGTAAAATTTTTAACTTTCAAATTTACATTTTGAAAAACGTAAATAAGCGAAAATGAGTTTAAAATACTCCTAATAAACATATGATCGTATGCATAAAACAAGTCTTCTTTTACAAGCACTTCATATAAACGTATCTACACTAACAACGATCTTAAAAATATTGTTATATTTATAACCTTAGTTAGAAACTTAGCTTGGCCCATGATTTAATATCTGTGAGCATTCATAGTAGTTAAGTAAATATTAAGAAAATGGGTTGTAAATTAAATTAACTTGCTTTAGGTACATCTACCGTTTGGTGGGATGTTAGGACTAGTATTATGTACCAATAATACACGTTTATTATTTCGGAATTGAATGTATCTTTTTATAATATAATGTTTATAGTCCTATTGTAGCTTTTATTATTATGTTTTGCTTTAATGTAAAAAGATACTATACTAAGTGTAAGCAACTTAATATCCGGTGTGCAAAACATTATAATATTGTTTAACGAAAATTATTTTGGCCTAAGTGCCTAACAATGTCAATATAATTCACATATATCCTATATATAAAAGGATAACTGTATTGTGATTTAGAAAACAATGATGACAAATAGAAAATTCTTAGCATTCATAATAATAAAAAATCTGAAAAAATATTGCATTTCAAACTTATACTATTAAGGTTTGGTTCGTTATTATGATAATATTTAGTTTGAAGTTCAGTTAAATATTTTATTATATTCTATAGCCATTTGACAACAACCAAAATTGTCTAATACTCTTTTACTAATTTGAATCATATATAATTATATATAGTTAGCAATCCAACTCTTGTACTTTACAAGCTCATATATGATATAAGTTGGTCAGTAACATGTAAAAAATATTTTTTATTTTAACAGCAGCTATTTTATATTCATGCCTATTTCAAACTTTAATGTTTATACATCAGGCCTAATGTTTAACTCACTTTACAGAATGGGCTCAAAGTTATATGGTTTGGGTCTTTGGAAATTATTGTTTTTAATCTTTTTTGTTTCATGTTTTCTATAGTTCGTTAAGAAAATATTTGTGTGTGAAACAAGCCATGATACATTTTTGGCCATTGAACTAGACCAGTGAGCTATTACGCTTTCTTTAAAGGACGGTTGCTTTCAAACCAAACTCCTTGTCGTCATCGCTCGATCACTTTCTTTTCCACTAAACGATTGCTTAGGGACCTTGGGGTACGACGGGCTATTTCCCTCTCGACTTTGGATCTTAGTATATGTGACTCAAAGTTTTGAATAACATTTTTTTAAATGGCTCGGGTAATAATGACTCAAAGTTCAAAAACTATGATGTCGCTTAGTCAATAACATGTAATATAGCTGTCAAGATCGCGAGTTTACACGTAAGATCGTACGATCTTACGTGCCCACCAGTCAAAATCGTGTAGGATCGTGGTAGGATCGCATCTGAGGTAGGATCGTAAGTAAGATCGTAGGATCGCACGTAGGATCGTAAGATCGACACGCGATCCGAGTTCACTTTTTTTTTTTTTTTTTTTAATCTTTTAAGTCCATCTCACTTGCTTAGGCAAAAAAAATACATGTGTTTTACTAATGTCTAATAAGTAAACCATTATTGTCTCATTTTCTAAATAGATTATAGTTTATACATAGTTTTTTACTTTTCTAAATAGATTATAGTCTAAAAGTGTTCAATAGTTTAATTTATTTACTTCACTGTGATTAAACTAATCAAATGGTATGTTTTGAAATTCCACTTATGAAACGTTTGTTTTCTTGAAATCATGTAGATGGCTAGTATGTTTTGAGAAATTTAGGACTTATGTTATGTAATATTATTTCCACTAAAGCGTTAATGTAACGATGGAAACTTTACTTTTTTGTGTTTTACTATTACTTTGGTGTTTGAAATTTGAACTTTGTCATTTTCAAGAGGATATTATATAAATTTACCTTTGATGTTGAGTAGAAATGTAAAACAGTCTGACTTGGATATCATTTGTTTACAAAATATGACTAATTGGTAGGATCGTAGGATCGCGATCCGATCCTACGATCTCGATCTTGCAAAGACAAAAACGATCCTGCGCGGGATCGCGATCTTGACAGCCAATACTATGTTTTTCCGAAATATGAAGAATATGTTTTGTAGGAACTTAATCATAGATGACCCACTTGTCTAATTTTTACATCATATAAGTTAATTGAGTTTAATTTATATGAAACATCAAGAGATGATTGGACGATATTGTGGAAAACTAGAAGGGGGGTTGAATAGTTTTACCAATTAAAACTACATTTTAAACTATTTAGATCGACTTATGTCAATCTATTTGGATGTGTGTTGGATGTTGATAGACAAACATATAGAAGTATAACTATGTAATGAAAAGATAAAGAATAAGAAGCACAAAACCACAACGCGAGTATTTATAGTGGTTCGGCTACAAGGACACCTTCCTTACCCTACTCCACTCCCCGAGTCACCTACTCGAGAGTTCGTAATCACTACACAACACCGACTCCTTATAGTGGAGAAACCTTCACAACGTCACCTACATTTTATCTGGTACAAGGCTAGATACCAGGTCATTTACACCAAAGAGAACCAATCCTATCACAACGTCGCCTACTCTTTTTCCGGTACTAGACTAACCACCGGGTTCTTTCACTAAGGTGAACCACACCTAACACAATGTTGCCTACCCTTTATCCGGTACTAGGCTAGATACCGAGTTCCATTACAATGGAGGAACTACTACCCAACACTATACAGCACCTAAACCCCAAACGAGACCAACACCTTATTACAACATCATCAAGGATATCAATATCCTTGGATCAAATACTAATCTATCTTGTACATCGAAACACACCATATCGACTGTACACCTTAGGCACCTTTCACTAATGCCCTTGGCTTGACTTCTAGGCACCCTTCACTAATGCCTTGTAACTTGACTTCTAAGCACTCTTCACTAGTGCTTCTAATAAGGACGTTCGACACCTTTCACTAATGTCTTCGTCTTGACCCTTTAGACATCTTTCACCAATGTCTTCAACACTACACTTCTTATGAGAAAGAAGAGAACTATCAACAAGAGAACCTCAGTAGTCTTGATGATAACGAAGCATGGCAACTCATGGACTTGAGCTTGCTCGTCTTCAAAAGATGGTGATCTCGCCTTTAAGAGGAACCTAGAGAATCACACAAAAACAAAACTACAAACATATGGATCAGAGGTTAGGGAGTTTATAACTCAAAGAGAAAATATGTGAGATAGGGGTCAGAAACAATGAAGAAACGGCTCACTATTTATAGGCAAAACTTTGCCACTATTCCCCGGATCCCACGGATCCCTCCCTTAAGGGATCCGTCTAGTGTAAAGCTAGGGATCCGTGGGACACTCCTCTTTGCCCATGGGTATTTTGGTTATGGGTTATGGGTTGATCCATGGGTATTTCTTTAGATACAATGTATCTAATGAGTGCAATGTATCTAGTCAAGTGGGTATGGGTCAATACCATGGGTTATGGATATGTTCCATGGGTTGTAGTTTTTACCCATTATAATACATACTAGTTATGTATATATTTGCCCAATATGTAAACACTAGTTGTTGTACATATGTATTACTAAATCATAAAATCACTTATACTTGTTTTAGTGTTTTATGTGAAAATGTAAGTGTGTTAGAAAACTATTGTCTCAAACCATTTACGTATTTTATTTGTTTCGTTAAAATGATTTTACGCTTGTTATCGACAAAACATTAGAAGATCGGAAAATATGAATAAACGTTTTTACGGCTTATTTGTATTAATAATCTCCTTTTTTTTGTTGATAACAAAACATAAAATTATTTTAAGGAAAAAACTAAAATTCGTAAAAGTTTGAATTTGTAGTTTTTACTTTCTTCTCCCCCTTTTTGTCGAAACAAAAAGAGCTTCGGAAAGGAACTAACACATTGTTTTAAGAAAAACATGTGAAAAGAAAAAATTGGAGAGCAAGTAGCGGGAAAAGATCTCGTCTTAACTCCCCCTTGACGAGTCCATCCCTATGTGAGGGCGTCAAGTAAAGAAAAATAATACTAGGCTAGTTCATTTGCAACTAAGTTTGCAAAAGATTACGCTCCCCCTTGATGATTGCAACTTTGCAAAGGGACGTCATGAAATGTAATCCTAATATTGCAAGTGATTTTGAAATGTATTGCTTTGATACAAAGCTCTCCCTAGCTTTAGGGTATCAAAGTCTTCATGTGTAAGTTGAATAACTACAAAACAAATGTTAGAAAACAAGTATAATGCATAATTTCATGCAAATATGATTCAAGTTAGTAGAAAAATAGTTTTCTGTTGCACGGATCCCACGGTTCCCTCCTTTGGGGGATCCGTCTAGGTAAATATCAGGGATCCGTCTGGCTGATGACTAAATTCATCAATGGTGATATAACAAATAATGTTAATATCAAAGTGAGATATGTATTATACAACATAATCATATACTCAGAAATATAGCAAGTATCATGTAATTTCATTTAATAAAACTAGAGATATGATATACATGACTCTAAAAACTAAGAAAATGAACGATACATGACTTGGAGTTTCTAGATTTATCTAAATAACGCTTGATACTAAGACACCACTAAAATCCTCTAGCTCAAGTTTGTTTAGGTTTAATCTCGTCGAAACGTTCGAGGAGATGATAAAACATGAAGCGTTGATCTTCCCGTACTTCATGTATCAAACTTTCAACATGTTGACAATGATAACAATCTTTTTCATGGCTAGGTAGTGGTGGTGGAAGAAAAGATATTGCTTGATGGGATGGATCAAGTGAAGCGGGGTTGAGGAGCCTCAAACGATGGAGGGATTGGTGGAGGCGCAATTGAAGATGGCTCGACCAAGAATGATGGTGGTGGTAGAGAAGTGTCAACTTCCATATGGTCGGGTGGTTGACTTTGATAATTTCTCATAATCCAAATGGGATTATTTGATGGTGACGTCGAAAAGGAAGCTGGAGCTAGTGTTGACTCAACACATTGATTTTGTACCATTATTCCTCCTAATAAGGAGAATGATGCCGGTGGAGGAGGATGAGACGACCTAGGAGTCAAATCCTCTAAATGGTAGAGGTGTGGTTATGACAATGGAGTTGTGAATGAGATGGCTCTAGGTACCAATGGTGATGGTTTAGTGGAGATGGGATTGTTTGGTTTAGGAGGTATGGTGGTGTTTGGCATAGGTAGTTTTGTGGGTACTATCCTTTTAGGGATTGGTTTGATTGGTGGAGGAGAAATCCTTGCATTTGTGGACTTGACCGGAGATGATTCTGTTGAAGAGATTTTGTGTACAACACAAGCAATTTTCTTGGGTGGTTTTATGGTGGATGAGTTACCACTTGGAGCTTTCCTCATGATGAGATGATTTCAAGAGGTTTGTAAAGATTTATAAGTGCTGAAAGTGAGGATGAAGATGATGACTTTAGGAGTCCTAACAATGTGGTTTATAATGCAAGGGATTTGGCAAGTACATTCAAGACTTAAGCCACTAAAATTCAATGGAATGTGATGATTAACATGCACAAGAGTCAACTTCAGAGTTGTACTGATCTAGGAACTCATTTAAGATGAGACGGAGTGTTTAAGTTAGCAAGATGAGCTTGAAATGATTGTTTTAGCTAGAGTTTACATAAATCTGTCATACGGATCCCACGGTTCCCTCCAATGAGGGATCCGCCTAGGCTAATCCTAGGGATCCGTCTCTCAGCAGCTAAGAAAAGATAGCAGTGATGTTTGTAAGGTCTAATGCCTATTTCTTCTTAAGTATTTCAGTTCATCTAAGTGTCTTAAATGAAGAGATGCTTAAATACTTAAGGGTAATGAGTGATGTAGCTAATGATTATTTTTTATGGAAGAAATTGGAACTTTCATGAGTACCAATGAATGAACAAAGATAACAGTCATAACACTAAAGATTTTGAGAGTGTCAAATGGAGCTAAATAATCCTAGAGATCAGATAGTGACTTAGGATAATGTTTTGGAGAATATCCTAAAGGCTTTAAGATGGAAAAACTAGAATTTGATCAATTTTGACCAATTTTGAGGTAAGGATGATTATGATCAATTTTGCCACAATTGAAAGATTTCCAAAGCTAGATGTGAGGGATCATGTGAGAAATGATGAGTGAGCTTGAGATCGGAAGAGTAATGGGTTTAAGTGAAACGATAGATCTACAAGCGTCTTGAGTGTGATCTAAGTGAGTTATGCGTGAGTATGAGTTTACTCAACTTTGAAAAGAACTCAATTTTCCTTAAGGCACCATGTTTAGCTTAGTGTGAAATGTTCTAAGCACATGTTTGAAATAAAATGATTGCAATTGCATTTTCTGTTTGCCGGATCCCACGGTTCCCTAAGAGTAGGGATCCGTCTAGCACAAACTTTGGGATTCGTCTATCTGCTAAGCAGAACCTTTACTAAAGGCATGCAATGATTTTGACAATGAATTATATTTCAAGGTTAATTTTAAGAGGTTCTAACACTAAGATATCAAATGTAAGATGTTTTATTTCATGAAAGAAATTGGATTACATTGATAAAGCATGAATACTAAGGATTGACCCTATTTAGAAAGAAGACTAAGTTCCTTGAGCGTTTTCGCTAGATGGGTCATCAAATGGTTGATGAGTGTTTGCCGATTCGGGAATGAAGAAAGTCTTCATGAGAGATGCTTTTAGAGGTTCCATCATCTTGTTCACAATTACGTACAACGGACTTTGAAATTGAGGATGGAAGTACATGACGTTATGATAAAGGCGTGTCAAGAACATTCCATAGGGGATTAGTTTATTCTTGGAACCTTGAAGATTTACAATTCGCCTTGCGAAGAAGTAGGCGAAATTGTATGGTTGTTGTGTTAGCAAATAATACATTATGTGAGCACAACAAGCGGGAAGGATTTCTCGATTTCCCATAAGGCTCCAAACATTTTCACGTAGGATGAGTGCAAGAGGCTTGTACTCTTCTCGGATGTCCCGTGTGAAGATAATGTTTGGATCGGAGTAATATGGTTGAGGTTCGCATATTATGCGAGTCAAATCTTCCGGGGAGGGTATGTGTGAACAATATGGACTATTTTCTTCACGAAAGTTGAAGAGAGAATCAAGAGACCAATCTTCAGTGAAGGCACATTGTCCATGATTTGGAATTCGGAGGATGTGAGCAAATTGCCCAAGGGTTAAAACAAAATTTTGGTTTTTGATCCAAAACCAAAGAGATAGAGAGCGATCCTCGTTACGAACGAGTTCAACTTGACGGAAGAATTCCATTATAAACCTTGGACATATTTTCTCGTTAATTTCGATAAGACATTCTAGTCTAATGGCTCAGAAGGAAGTATTGATACCTTCTTCGAATTGTAGAGGGGTGTCGACAATACGTCCTGCATGGAAGTGACGGGTTTCGAGATTATTGAACCCACGGACATGATTGCCAGGCGTGTTGGGCTCAAGGGAGATGTTAGGAGTGTAGACGCTAGTGAGTGAAAAATCAAACGCATATTCATGCGACATAGCGAAACCTATAGGAAAGAGGAGTTAATAGGATGTGACGTATTACGGGTAAAACAATGATTACCTAACATTTTTACTAGATTTTTATTAACAATGATACTTAACTCAGTTAATGTTTGACATTCTAGTGGAATATTACTTTTAGAAAGAAAGCGGTTTTTATTTTGCATGAAAAACTGTTATCCAGGAGGACGGTTCCTGCGTTTCCCTTTCATAAGGGATCCGGCTAGTATATCTACCGAGATCCGTGGATCTGTAGTAACAGAAGCTGATTTTTGATAAAAACATAGGTTTTATAGTTTTATACCAAGATATGTGTTTTAGCCTACATTTTCTTTTAGCATGCATACATGGTTTCTAATGTACCATGAAAGAATAGGAAAGATATAAATCAAAAGAAATGACAAACACATTATGATAATAATAACCTAGATAAACTAGACTATTAATAATATTTCATTTCAATGCTAAGAATGATACAAAGGATTGGGTATATAACCCCAATGTAGATTAACAACATAAAGTATATGTCTCCGTATGAGTGATCGGTTCCAAACCGTCAAGTTTTCTCACACAAACCGGCCACTTGTGAATGGCCGACCGTAAGAAACTTAAAACGGCTCAGACACGAACTCAATGAAGATCTGGGGAGTATAGTGTTTCCCCGGGTCGTTATGTCCCAGCGAGCTATGCGAAGAATCACCCAACGAATAGTGATCGAGAGATTTGAACGGAAAAGAGGATTTGAGAATGATTATTATAACTACAGAAAAAGTCTATAAATTACAACGACTTAAATGCAAATTAAAGGAAATTTAAAAAGATAAAAAAAAAATATTAAATAAACGCTATCACTATTTTTAAAATTGATGAACGTTTAAAACTTAAAACTTACGTTTAAATAAAATTACGTAAACGTACAAAAAAATGAGATCTAAGAAATAAAAGACCTAAAAATATGAAAATGACATTTTTACAAACCTAATGATAAAAGAAAATTTATAGAAAAAAAGAAAATTATTTTTAAAACTACTCAACTAATTATTATTAATTAAAAACTATTTTTAACTATTTAATAATAACCTAAAATACAAGAAAATATGAAATAAAGCTAGAAAAATAAAATTTTGACTTGGAAAAATCTAAAATAACAAAAGAGAATTTTCAAAACTATTTTTGTATTTTTCTGATTATTTTTCTATTTCCTAGGAATTAAAAACTATTAAAACTACTTAAATTACTGAAAAATACAAATTTAACTAAGAAAAATCTAGAAAAATATTTTTTTGACTTTTTATATTTATCTTAACTTAAGAAAATTGAAAAATTATTTTTTTGAAACTTTTCTTAATTATTTGTATTATATCCTAATTAAAAATGCTCAAAAACTAATTAAAATGGAGAAAAATACTAAACTGACCTAGAAAAATCTGAAAAATTCAAGATAAGCTTAAAATAATATAAGGAACCTAGGAAAAATGGAAAAACAAGTGCTTGTGTGGAGGAAATTGAAACTGATGTGCAAAGTGCTTATAAATAAGCACTTAAATTAAGCCAACAACCACAAAAAGCTACCAACTGTTTACAGAAACTCTAATATGCTAAAATAACCAGAATGAAACAAGTCACAACAAACTCAAACCTCTGAATAGCTGAATGCACAGATTTGATGAATTGAGATCATAAGCTAAAATCAGTGTGAGGGTACCATGTTTAAGCAGAAGAATAAGCACTCAAATAAGCTGGAAACTAAAGAGCAAATGTTGGAACCTCACCTAGACCTGGTCAGGAACATGTAAACCAAAAGCTAGACCTAGAGGAGCTCAGATGAGCTTGATGCAAAGACTGCAATACCCCTGTGCAGACTCAGTCAATACTGAGTCAGTTGCACAGGGGATATAAGCCCATGTTGACAAGCCTATATGAAGCTTATAGAAAATTGACAAAATTATACAAAAATGATAACAATAAACTAGACCAGTTGAACTTTTAAAAGCCACAAGTTTCATTTAATTTGGCTCAGCAATGAACTCATGAAAAATCATCTTAGCTTGGCCAAAACTGAGTTTTGCAATTTTGACTTTTGAAGCAATTATGAAAAGTTGACTAACTTGAACTTTGTTCTAGATTTAAGGACTGAAATTGATGTTAAGTGATGAAACAACACTAATGACAGCTATACTTATGATTTTTAAACACAAAACTAGCTTTTGATTTTACAAAAATCCTACAGTTAAGCTATTAAGACAGATATAATGTGATGTTGACTTAGGTGGTTAGCAGGCACAATTTAAAGACAGATCTTAGTACATATGAGCTACCCAAGCTTAAAGCAACAAGAGCTAAGCACTGAACTATCCTTAAAGACAGGTTTGACAGCAATTCCAAACACCCCTTATCCTACTGATAAGCAAATTTAACTACACAAACTAATGAACTAGCTGAAGCAAACACTTAAACTGAATTTACTTGATCTAAGAACAACTAGATAAACACATTTCAACTATTTAAAACTACAAATACAAGCATACACAAAATATGCAAACTGAAATTGACATGAAACACTCACAAGTGTTCAGCTGATTTGCAGGCTAAGATCAAACCCAAGACCACTACCTAAGCCATTTCCAACCCAAATAAGCACTGCACCACCCCTATTTCCACTGCCATTACTGTTTTAGCCAAAATTCCACCTAGTTTGACTTTTGTTGTCCAATTACCCAAGTTGTTTGAAACTGAACTATGGGCTTACTCAAAGCTATAATAAGCTTGAATAAACCTATGTGAGCTTAAAAATAAGATGCTGAAAGCTTGTACGTATGAAATAGAAACTGAAAATTTGCAACAGTAACAAATAATCATGAAATATGAATACCAACTTGATTTAATGTTTGAAAACAGTTGTCATACACTTAGACAACTTAGTTTGATACACATGAACTTGAAATTACAACTTTTGATTTAAACTAAAACATTAATAAAAAAAACGACATAAATGAAAATTATTAAAACTAACTACTCCCTTAGCTTGCTTCTTCTCTCTCTTTTATAGCTCCAAATTGTTTCTCTCACTTCCCTGATTGTTTCCCACCACTTTCCATAACCATTGGATCACTTTAGTGAATCCTGGCCCTTGATTGCATTTTGGCGGGAGATTGGTTTTTAACAGCTGGATGAGTTTGAGTGTTTGGGGAGGGGATGCAATTAATGTATCTTGGATTGTTATGTTTGGAGTGATAAGGTGGGTGGAAAAATGAGCTGGAGGAGGGGGGTTGTGTGTTGCAGGGATTTGCAGAAAGCAGTTGGGGAGAAGACAGGCATTTGGCGCGAGTTGGGATTTTGACCAGTGTTGACTAGAGGTTTAATATAAAAAGGGGGGTCCAAATTAGTTAATGGCTGGGGTCACAATGGTTTGTGAAGGGTCCAAATGGGTTTAAAAGGTTTAATAACATAGGGACCTTTGTTGTAAATTCTGAAATTCAAGGGACCATTGCTGCCATTTCATCAAAGTTGATCCAAGGGTTAAAAGTGACAGGTTTCAATAATGCAAGGACCAAACTTGACATTTTCAAATTTTTCAAGGACCATTTTTGCCAATTTTGAAACTTGGAGGACCAAACTTGTAATTTTCTCAAACTTTTTATATTTTTCACCAAAGGACTAATTTTGACAAGTTATGATTTAGAAAGGACCTTTGGTGATTTTTCTTTTGAAATTAGGACTCAGGGACTATTTTTGACAATTTTAGAAACTTGGGGGACTGAAACTGCCAATTATGCAAACTTTGCTCGTTTTTCATCTGATTTTGAACATTTTGCATCTGAAACATATAAAATTGCAATTTTGGAATATTTTCAGTATTTTGATGCATTTCTGAGCATTTTTAAACGTTTTGCAGTTCAGATTTGACCAAAAATGATGAGTATTTACACACTCATCAATCCCCCACACTAAACTATTGCTATTCCCTAGCAATCTTTTGAGAAAACATAATGGATTTGAATCTCTTTACCAAAAGCCATTACTTCTGGAGTAGCCAAATGTTTCAGTTCAAGTAAGAACCATGGTACACCGATAACCATGTGATTTTGAGCAAACCACCAGCTTTCAACGGATTTGATTTGTCTTTACCAGAAGCCGTTTGCTCTGGACTAGCCAACTTTTAGATAAATTATCAATATTATCTTTGGTGAGCTGATTACCAATTATGGATTTTCCACTGCCTTTACCACAAGCCATAAACTTGCAGGCTAGCCAACTCTTCACTTTTTAGGATATGGTGAGCTGAATACCATACAATTTTGGGCAAATTGCAAGCCGTCAACGGATTTGAGATATCTTTACCAAGAGCCGTTTGCTCCTGGATTAGCCAATCCTTTTGTTTATTAGACAAGGCGGACTGATAACCATAAGATGAGTCAGTGTAAAACACTTACTCCAAAAAAAATTTGGCCAAAAATGGGGGAATTGGTATAATTATATGATAAAATTCGTGAGAATTCCCCCCCACACTTAGAAATGAATATTGCCCTCAATATTCAAAGTACCGGCGGTTATGCCGAAACAAAGAACGTAAAAGGGAAATACTACGGCCATTATTTAGAAAGAGATTTTTTTTTTTTTTTTTTTTTTTTAAACTTATATATATATATAACATGTGGGGCAACTCCCCCACACTAGGGTGGAACACATGGGTGAAAACCCATGTTTAGCTACTGTTTTTGATTACCGAGTCGCTAGCTTGACTCGACCCCGAATTAATTTGTTCATGGGGAAGTAAGTGGAAGAGACAATCTCCATCGGACTTTCAATCAAGATGTTTGGACAAACATTTGAAGCACGTGAAAGTTCCACACCGATGAGATATACATAGAACCGGATCAAAAATGATAAATGAAAATGCCGGGGTCAAAGATAGTGTCTTCATTCCCGAAGGAGTGAAGATGAAGAGAAATCACAAGATATTTAAGGAAAGGAAGAAAGATTCTGATAACAATCAGGATCCATTCTTCATCCTCAAATGTAGACATATCGGGAGGAAGGGTGAGGGTAGTATCATTAATAAGCAAACTCGTGTGATAGAGTACACCTTCCTCCGAGCTAATATCATCCTCAAGATCAAAATAGAAATGATCATGTTCAGGAGGAGATATGTTATGAGAGAGTTCACCGGAGAACTCTTCATGAAGAGAATCATTCACATGAAGTGAAGTTGTGAACTCTTGTTCCATTGTAGACTCATCACTATCCTCGGTCTGAGTATCAAAGAGTGGATTCTCAGAAATTAAAGTGAATTCAGAGTCGAATTCGAATAGAGGATTAGTGAAAGTAGCTTTGAATGTTTCGGGAACAAAGTGATCAACATTCTCTATTGGACTGTTGGGATAAGAAGTGAGTGAACGATCATTGATGTGAGTGAGTTCATCGGAGAACTCCTCAAGAAGAGGATCAGACTGTGGGAGTGATGTCTCAACATACTCGATGTTTCCATAGGAAGCACAATCGTCGCTAAAATCAGAGAAAGTTTCCAAATGATCATTTGAACACTCAAGAGGGGAAAGAGAATCACACATCTGATCAGAAGTTCCCTGTGACTCTCTCGGGATTGGGACAAGGTTCTCAACACTAGACTTTATGAATTCGTCCGATTCCTTTTCAGGAACAGTGTCAAGATGCTCGTCCCCCATGTTCAGAGAGTGAGTGGGAGCTTCGGGTGTGATAGCAGTTGTTTGAGATGGAATCTCAACTGCTGGGATATCAACTGACTGAGGGAGTTGAGAAATAATATCCTTAAAAGAAATACTCTCCTCGTCATCATCATATAGAGCTGCCTTAAGAATTTGGGAACGTCTTAGAGCTGCATGCTCTAGGACTAATAATTCTTCCCTAGATTTACGGGCCTCTCGCTCTTCGGCAAGCAATTCTCCCATGGTCTTTTCACCACTCACTTGATTCTTAAAGTTTTGAATCATATCCTCAAGTGTTTTCATTGCGGTTTCAAAATCCTGGGAGATTTCTTGAGAAAACGGCTCAGGTGGAGTTTGAACCGTATGGTGCTGTGGAGGTTGGAAATTATCAAACATGTGAGAGTCATGATTGTTGCAAGGAAATGGGTTCCCTATTTGACAATCAGAGCTGAAATGGGGACCTCCACAGTACTCACAACAGTAAAACTGTTGAGTCTGGACAGGTGAATCATATGGATTTTGGTTATAACCAAAGTTCTGAGCATCATCGGAAAACTGTTCATAGACAAACGTGTTTCCGGATTGACAATCAAATTCTAGGTGAGGACCTCCACAAAATTCACAGCAGGTATGTTGATTATATGAAGATAAGTCGGGTTGTGGTGGGTAATTGGAAAAGTTTGAGGGGTCGTTAAATGAGTTCTGATTAGGATCATAATCAAATGAATTCCTCGAACCACAAAACAAACAACTCCCGTTATGAATATCATTACCACATTGTACACACGTACACCAACGACAGGGTGAACCAAAAAGAGGCTCACCACAACCGACACAAGGAATAAACGATTGCATTTGAGAGTAATGAGAAGGAATCAGTTTATTCAAAGAATCAACAAAACCAACAAGGTGATCTGAATGACTATCAAGTCTCGAAGAACATTTTGAAAAATCAGGAGGTGGGACAAGTGGTGTGCTCTGAGAGCTAGCAATTTCCATCACTTCCGTTATGGTCTCCGGTTCTGGTTCTTGAGAAACGTGAAGATTAGGCAAGTCATTCTTGCTAGTCACCGGTCTACATTCTGCATGTTTGCTTTTAACCGTAAATCGTGAAAGTTTAGGATCAATTCTAGACGGCTTAGGAGCAATTGAGGGTTTAGATCTTTGGATAACCGTAGGTTGGACGTATTTGGCACTTCCATTATCAGAAGGAAGTACCTGGTCCTTTGTCACCCCGGTTTCTCGTTCCATTTCCCTACGCAGAATTAATGGATCATCACGAACAACACGAATTCTTGACATTTGGGATAAAGTATAACGTTTTTCAACTTCGTCCCAGAATTCGTCCTCGAGAGATTCCATGAGAATAGTAGTTTAGAATCAAATGGATAGAGGGTAAAGGGATAAAGAATCAAAAAGGGTAAGAGGGTAAAGAGGAATATTTTTGGTATTTTTGAAAAACATGATGTAAAAACAAAGGATGAAAATCTTTTTGGGTTTTTGATTTTTAAAAGAAAATATAAACACATATAGATGGTATAGACAAAGAGTGAATATCCAAATCACTAATCTGTTAATCGGAAGATAATCAGCACAGCTCCCCGGCAGCGGCGCCAAAAATTTGATCGGTTCCAAACCGTCAAGTTTTCTCACACAAACCGGCCACTTGTGAATGGCCGACCGTAAGAAACTTAAAACGGCTCAGACACGAACTCAATGAAGATCTGGGGAGTATAGTGTTTCCCCGGGTCATTATGTCCCAGCGAGCTATGCGAAGAATCACCCAACGAATAGTGATCGAGAGATTTGAACGGAAAAGAGGATTTGAGAATGATTATTATAACTACAGAAAAAGTCTATAAATTACAACGGCTTAAATGAAAATTAAAGGAAATTTAAAAAGATAAAAAAAATATTAAATAAACGCTATCACTATTTTTAAAATTGATGAACGTTTAAAACTTAAAACTTACGTTTAAATAAAATTACGTAAACGTACAAAAAAATGAGATCTAAGAAATAAAAGACCTAAAAATATGAAAATGACATTTTTACAAACCTAATGATAAAAGAAAATTTATAGAAAAAAAGAAAATTATTTTTAAAACTACTCAACTAATTATTATTAATTAAAAACTATTTTTAACTATTTAATAATAACCTAAAATACAAGAAAATATGAAATAAAGCTAGAAAAATAAAATTTTGACTTGGAAAAATCTAAAATAACAAAAGAGAATTTTAAAAACTATTTTTGTATTTTTCTGATTATTTTTCTATTTCCTAGGAATTAAAAACTATTAAAAACTACTTAAATTACTGAAAAATACAAATTTAACTAAGAAAAATCTAGAAAAATATTTTTTTGACTTTTTATATTTATCTTAACTTAAGAAAATTGAAAAATTATTTTTTTGAAACTTTTCTTAATTATTTGTATTATATCCTAATTAAAAATGCTTAAAAACTAATTAAAATGGAGAAAAATACTAAACTGACCTAGAAAAATCTGAAAAATTCAAGATAAGCTTAAAATAATATAAGGAACCTAGGAAAAATGGAAAAACAAGTGCTTGTGTGGAGGAAATTGAAACTGATGTGCAAAGTGCTTATAAATAAGCACTTAAATTAAGCCAACAACCACAAAAAGCTACCAACTGTTTACAGAAACTCTAATATGCTAAAATAACCAGAATGCAACAAGTCACAACAAACTCAAACCTCTGAATAGCTGAATACACAGATTTGATGAATTGAGATCATAAGCTAAAATCAGTGTGAGGGTACCATGTTTAAGCAGAAGAATAAGCACTCAAATAAGCTGGAAACTAAAGAGCAAATGTTGGAACCTCACCTAGACCTGGTCAGGAACATGTAAACCAAAAGCTAGACCTAGAGGAGCTCAGATGAGCTTGATGCAAAGACTGCAATACCCCTGTGCAGACTCAGTCAATACTGAGTCAGTTGCACAGGGGATATAAGCCCATGTTGACAAGCCTATATGAAGCTTATAGAAAATTGACAAAATTATACAAAAATGATAACAATAAACTAGACCAGTTGAACTTTTAAAAGCCACAAGTTTCATTTAATTTGGCTCAGCAATGAACTCATGAAAAATCATCTTAGCTTGGCCAAAACTGAGTTTTGCAATTTTGACTTTTCGAAGCAATTATGAAAAGTTGACTAACTTAAACTTTGTTCTAGATTTAAGGACTGAAATTGATGTCAAGTGATGAAACAACACTAATGACAGCTATACTTATGATTTTTAAACACAAAACTAGCTTTTGATTTTACAAAAATCCTACAGTTAAGCTATTAGGACAGATATAATGTGATGTTGACTTAGGTGGTTAGCAGGCACAATTTAAAGACAGATCTTAGTACATATGAGCTACCCAAGCTTAAAGCAACAAGAGCTAAGCACTGAACTATCCTTAAAGACAGGTTTGACAGCAATTCCAAACACCCCTTATCCTACTGATAAGCAAATTTAACTACACAAACTAATGAACTAGCTGAAGCAAACACTTAAACTGAATTTACTTGATCTAAGAACAACTAGATAAACACATTTCAACTATTTAAAACTACAAATACAAGCATACACAAAATATGCAAACTGAAATTGACATGAAACACTCACAAGTGTTCAGCTGATTTGCAGGCTAAGATCAAACCCAAGACCACTACCTAAGCCATTTCCAACCCAAATAAGCACTGCACCACCCCTATTTCCACTGCCATTACTGTTTTAGCCAAAATTCCACCTAGTTTGACTTTTGTTGACCAATTACCCAAGTTGTTTGAAACTGAACTATGGGCTTACTCAAAGCTATAATAAGCTTGAATAAACCTATGTGAGCTTAAAAATAAGATGCTGAAAGCTTGTACGTATGAAATAGAAACTGAAAATTTGCAACAGTAACAAATAATCATGAAATATGAATACCAACTTGATTTAATGTTTGAAAACAGTTGTCATACACTTAGACAACTTAGTTTGATACACATGAACTTGAAATTACAACTTTTGATTTAAACTAAAACATTAATAAAAAAAAACGACATAAATGAAAATTATTAAAACTAACTACTCCCTTAGCTTGCTTCTTCTCTCTCTTTTATAGCTCCAAATTGTTTCTCTCACTTCCCTGATTGTTTCCCACCACTTTCCATAACCATTGGATCACTTTAGTGAATCCTGGCCCTTGATTGCATTTTGGCGGGAGATTGGTTTTTAATGGGATGAGTTTGAGTGTTTGGGGAGGGGATGCAATTAATGTATCTTGGATTGTTATGTTTGGAGTGATAAGGTGGGTGGAAAAATGAGCTGGAGGAGGGGGGTTGTGTGTTGCAGGGATTTGCAGAAAGCAGTTGGGGAGAAGACAGGCATTTGGCGCGAGTTGGGATTTTGACCAGTGTTGACTAGAGGTTTAATATAAAAAGGGGGGGTCCAAATTAGTTAATGGCTGGGGTCACAATGGTTTGTGAAGGGTCCAAATGGGTTTAAAAGGTTTAATAACATAGGGACCTTTGTTGTAAATTCTGAAATTCAAGGGACCATTGCTGCCATTTCATCAAAGTTGATCCAAGGGTTAAAAGTGACAGGTTTCAATAATGCAAGGACCAAACTTGACATTTTCAAATTTTTCAATGACCATTTTTGCCAATTTTGAAACTTGGAGGACCAAACTTGTAATTTTCTCAAACTTTTTATATTTTTCACCAAAGGACTAATTTTGACAAGTTATGATTTAAAAAGGACCTTTGGTGATTTTTCTTTTGAAATTAGGACTCAGGGACTATTTTTGACAATTTTAGAAACTTGGGGGACTGAAACTGCCAATTATGCAAACTTTGCTCGTTTTTCATCTGATTTTGAACATTTTGCATCTGAAACATATAAAATTGCAATTTTGGAATATTTTCAGTATTTTGATGCATTTCTGAGCATTTTTAAACGTTTTGCAGTTCAGATTTGACCAAAAATGATGAGTATTTACACACTCATCAATGAGAACTTCATCATAGGGAACACAAGAGCGATGAGCGTTAAGGCGATGAGCGTGAGAGCGATGTAAACCATGTTGATGACGAAACTTCTTGGTTTTGGTTTGAGATGAGATGAGAGGAAGATGAAGTTTTGAATGAGAGGTAATTTTTGAAAGTGGAAGATTTGAAAAAGTGGGATTTTGATAGAGTGGACGACGGAGGGTTTATTTATGGGGAAGGAGGAATTTTTGAGATTTGTGTTTTGTTTTATTATTAGAAGGATATGCTTTTTGGATTAAATGAAACACAAGTTTTATACACCACGACTTTAGACAAAAAAGTAACACGTATGTGAGAAAGGCTTCCTAATGAAGCTACATGTAATACATGTATATGCACAAAAGATAATCATATAAATACCTATGTAAACATACTTATTTATCAAGCTAATGTTATTTAGAGATAAGTGAAAAGTCATACTTCTAATGCACTTAGGAATGTCTTTACAAATGACACAACAAATGTCAGTAGACGATTCCGGCTCCTTTGTGTTTAAGATACCTTCTTAGGGAATGTATTCTTGTTACCAAGCAATTCCTATGGCTTGGTAGGTATGGGTTTTAACTAAGCAACATGACAAAGAGGGTTAGTGCAATTTAAACAAATAATAATAAGAAAGAAAGAAAAACAATGTTGTCATCTAATCAACATCCAAAAAAAGTGTTAAAAAAATGGTGTTTGTTTTTGTAACAGACATTCTTTGTAGTTTTCAATTAAACATGGATCGTATCAAGATTTTAAAGTACAATATACTTTAAGAAACATGGTAACGAAGCTCTGATGCCAATTGTGGAAAACTAGAATGGGGGTTGAATAGTTTTACCAATTAAAACTTCGTTTTAAACTATTTAGATCGACTTATGTCAATCTATTTGGATGTGTGTTGGATGTTGATAGACAAACATATAGAAGTATAACTATGTAATGAAAAGATAAAGAGTAAGAAGCACAAAACCACAACGCGAGTATTTATAGTGGTTCGGCTACAAAGACACCTTCCTTGCCCTACTCCACTCCCCGAGTCACCTACTCGAGAGTTCGTAATCACTACACAACACCGACTCCTTATGGTGGAGAAACCTTCACAACGTCGCCTACACTTTATCCGGTACAAGGCTAGATACCAGGTCCTTTACACCAAGGATAACCAATCCTATCACAACGTCGCCTACTCTTTTTCCGGTACTAGGCTAACCACCGGGTTCTTTCCCTAAGGTGAACCACACCTAACATAACGTTGCCTACCCTTTATCCGGTACTAGGCTAGATACCGAGTTCCATTACAATGGAGGAACTACTACCCAACACTACACAACACCTAAACCCAAAAGGAGACCAACTCCTTATTACAACGTCATCAAGGATATCAATATCCTTGGATCCAATACTAATCTATCTTGCACATCGAAACACATCATATCGAATGTACACCTTAGGCACCTTTCACTAATGCCCTTGGCTTGACTTCTAGGCACCCTTCACTAATGCCTTGTAACTTGACTTCTAAGTACTCTTCACTAGTGCTTCTAATAAGGACGTTCGACACCTTTCACTAATGTCTTCGTCTTGACCCTTTAGACATCTTTCACCAATGTCTTTAACACTACACTTCTTATGAGAAAGAAGAGAACTATCAACAAGAGAACCTCAGTAGTCTTGATGATAACGAAGCATGGCAACTCATGGACTTGAGCTTGCTCGTCTTCAAAAGATGGTAATCTCGCCTTTAAAAGGAACCTAGAGAATCACACAAAAACAAAACTACATACATAGATCACTTGGATCTGAGGTTAGGGAGTTTATAACTCAAAGAGAAAATATGTGAGAAAGGGGTCAGAAACAATGAAGAAATGGCTCACTATTTATAGGCAAAACTTTGCCACTTTTCCCCGGATCCCACGGATCCCTCCCTTAAGGGATCCGTCTAGTGTAAAGCTAGGGATCCGTGGGACGCTCCTCTTTGCCCATAGGTATTTTGGTTATGGGTCATGGGTCATGGGTTATGGGTTGATCCATGGGTATTTCTTTAGATACAATGTATCTAATGAGTGCAATGTATCTAGTCAAGTGAGAATGGGTCAATAACATGGGTTATGTATATGTTGCATGGGTTGTAGTTTTTACCCGTTATAATACATACTAGTTATGTATATATTTGCCCAATATGTAAACGCTAGTTGTTGTACATATGTATTACTAAATCATAAAATCACTTATACTTGTTTTAGTGTTTTATGTGAAAACATAAATGTGTTAGAAAATTATTGTCTCAAACCATTTACGTATTTTATTTGTTTCGCTAAAATTATTTTACGCTTGTTATCTACAAAACATTAGAATATTGTAAAATATGAATAAACGTTTTTACGGCTTATTTGTATTAACAGATATAGAATCACTGGACATTAAAATATGCCCTTCAATTAGATCCAAAGTTTTAAACAAATGAAAATTACTTGGAAGGCCCTGCAGAGACTTCTTTGTCCTGCAGAGGACCTCTTTTCTTCGTATATCAAAAAAGGCCACCCATTTCGCTACAAACTTGTGCAGAAATGCTTAATGGACATGTGTCGCTTCCCCATTAAATTAATGTGCGTAATTAAAAAAAAAAAAAAAAAAAAAAAGCAATTCACCTCTAAGTTGCAGCGAAATCTGACAACTTGTGGGGCCACGAGCTGACACAAGAGAGAGAAACTAGTATTTCACCTAAACTTTGTGGTGAAATCCGACACAAGTGGGGACACCTGCTGAGAACGTGGGCCCCACCAATTTTGACATAATTTTTTTTTGCGTTTGAGATCTTGAATTTAATTTTTTTTGTATTTGATGCTACCAATATTTTGCTACAGAATCTCATTTGGACTTATTTTTTTTTATAAAAATGTAATTTAATTTTTGTTATAAAAATGTAATGAACTTATTTTTGTGTTTATGATAGTGTATAAAGTTAGAGATGTCACAGAAAAACAAAATGTATCAGATATTGTCATTATAAAAAACGTTATGTTATTATTCCCTCATATACTTGTAAATTTGTTACTTTAAACTATTTTTACACAAAACACATGCTCAAATAATGTCTATTCAATACAAACATCACTTGTAAAATTCAAATACATAGACAGAACGGACATCACTTGGATAATTGAGAATGAAAAGCATGATGCACAGAAAAAACAAAACATACTACTAGTTGTTAACTAGTCACATACAACTTCTACCTTATTAAAAACCAAACCGATTAAACCAACTATTTGAATCCTGCATTTGTTGATCATCTAGATGTTGAGAGTTGTGTTGCTGGAAAGTGTATTGTTGATACACTTGAGACTGGTATTGAAGATCATTTTCAAGTGGTTGCGTTCGGTTTTGCTGAGATAGGTTGAAATCTTGTTGTGTGTTATGTTGATCATATGTTGTGATTTGTGTGTGTTTTCAGCATATTGTTGAGATGGGTATGGGTTGTGGTGGTAAGTTTGTGAAGCGTATTGGTTTGTGGTGTATGTGTTGTCACCATATGGTTGCCAAAAGAACGAGTTTTGACCATTTGCTTGATTAGTGTATGTGTTTTGGCCAAATGGTTGCCATGAGAATTGATTGTTTCCCATAAAAGTTTGATCGAACGGGTGATGTTGGTCATAAAAAGGTGCAGTGTCATGTTGCTCATTAGTTGGAAATTCCCCTTGCTTTTGTTTACCCTTGCGGTTAGGTGGATCTGGGACAAATGATTTTTTGCAATTCTGACGGTTATGCCCCGCTTGTTTGCACCTGCTACAGTGTATAGTTCTTGGCTCTTCTCCTTGAGATAGTATACGGTCTGTGTTTTTCGGACGACCTGGCTGAGGGTTGTCCATTGTTGGAGGAGTAAGAGGAAGTATATGGCTTGGATACTCCCATTCGTTAAAATTTCCAACAAATTGAATTGACTTTGCATAGGTTGCTTGATATTTTTCCTTTTTAAACCAGTCATGTACATATTGCATACAATCTGTTAGGTTCAAAAACCTTGTAACAGCAATAACGTGACCACAAGGTATCCCGAAAATTTGCCATTTCCGACATTCACATTCACCGGTCGTAAAGTTCACTTCACGGTTATATTGGCCATCATAAACTTGATATCGAAATTGAGTAATTCCGTGTACAACCCAACTGACGCTTTTCATTCTTCTTTTCTCCACCTTATGCGCTGCCCAATCTGTGATGTCGTACTTCATTTTTGCTACACAAAAAATGTAAAAATTAAATTAATTAACTTATCTAATATATTTTTCAAAATGATTACTGACTACGTCATGTTTTAAACAATAAATACATGCAGCTTCCCGACGTTTAAAATACCACTTTTGAACCATACTTCGGTACGTGTCGGTCAACACTGTTCGGGTAGCTTTCGTACAATACAATACATGCATTAACAGACTCGACACTATTAGATGTACAATAATTGTAACGGCTACGTGGGCAATGTGCTCGAGACCAGCGTCTAGGATCAGCCGCCATTAGCTTTCGTGTGCTTCAGGGTTGTACAGCCAGGGGTATGTTCATTTGTCGTTGCCACTCATCGGGAGTATACGCTTTGCATATGCCCCAGTATAGACCTTTAACTTTATTGCTTTTCAAGGAAAGGTTCATCATTAGATGTCGACAACAAATACCATGAAACGCCGACGGAAACTCATTCCTTACTGCCGAAGCTATTGCAGGATGCCTATCAGATATGATAATCATATTGGGGTTATCGCCGATGCACTCTCTAAGTACTGACATCCACCATGACCAACAATCACTAGTCTCCCCTCTGCATATTCCGTAAGCAATAGGCATAATTTGGTTGTTTCCGTCCATCCCAACGGCTTGCAAATTTGTACCCTTGTAAGTTCCCTTTAAATGCGCCGCGTCCACTATAAGTAGTGGGCGAAGATGGTTCACAAACGTGCGCAACTGCGTATAAACAATTTTTAAAATTATAATAGCAAACGGGTTTTTGCATGCACTTATAAAGAAAATTGAACAAGACTTACCGATGCACCAATGGCAATGAATAAAATTTCAAAAACCCCTTGATTGCTTTTCTTGATACGTGTGACCGTCCCTGGGTTTTTTTCTAAGTTGTGACAGTAATACGGTAGCATTTCAAACGATTCTAATGGTGAACCTCTTAACAATTGTAACCCATAATCCTTCCCTCTCCATGCTTTTTGGTAAGATATATATGTTTTATATTGTGCCATGATATCTTTTTGTATATCTCTCCCTTTCAAATCACGGCTACCATCTTCTAATTTATCTTTCATAATGTGAGCAATAACTTTTTTGTTTACATTTCGATGGTTAGGATATGTTTGGGTTCTAGGACACGTGTGAATATCATTCATGCTTGTAATTTGAAAAACATCTGAATTTGGCCAACGTCTGGCATTAATATACCATGCACATTGTGCATAATGGACGCATTTTATGTTGTAAGTTTTAGGGTTAGTTTTTTTCGAAACAAATTCATAACCATCTTGTAAAGCTTTCAACCTGTATGCCAAGTCTAATTCCTCCCTAGTTAAATAAACCTTATTGATTTTTACTTCAGTTTTTTTGTTATAATCCTTTGTAGGCATAGGTTTTGGCGTGTAAAGTGGTGGTTCAGGAACTTCTGGGATATGGTCAAAAAAATTTGGCCATTTATGGTTACCGGGGTGTTTGGTTTTATTTATTTCATCAAAACAATCATTTTCATCATCTTCGTTATCCGATAGAAAAGCATATGATGACCCTGGTTTTGTAAAATTTGCCTCATCTTTATAACCTGAGCCATCATCTTTGTGACACACGGTAAATTTCCACAAAAATTTAACTGATAATTAGTAATTTATTATTACTAAGCATGAGTCATGAAGCATGCATAAGCTTTGCCTGAACATTTGAGTAGATAACTCACATACAGTAAAAATTTCACCACTCTTGCATTCATATCATTTTATGAATATATCATTTTGTCTTATAATTTAAATTGTAAGACGAGAGGTTATCTCGTTTTCCCCAGTGACCGACACTGCACGCGTACCGACACTGTGATAAGGGTTTGATAAAACAAATGACAAACACCCGTAAAGAACAATATTACAAAAATAATAATATCTCCGATACGTAACTATAAAATATTACATCTAAAAGTTATCAAACAATGATACCTCGGTCACAACGTAAAGTCACGGGACACAAAATATTCAACACACTTTCACTTGGACAACAACTATTATAAGAACACAATTTATGTATATAAGTATAATGTATATACTTATACTCTCCAAGTTCACACAATGAGTAAAAACATTTACTTACCTACACAAATAAACCAATGCGTGCATAAAATAAAAAGGTAGATACATCTCTTTTGTCTTTCTCTCCTTCCCACGTCAAAACCAAGAAAACCATGAGGGATATCCAAATCCCATCTTCAACCTTAGACTTGTACTCCCCTAGTGAAAATCGAATCTCCCAAAGAGGATACCCCAACATGCTCTTCCATCATATTCCCTTCTCTCATACCAAATCCATGAAAGCTTTACTCCTCAAATCCATCCTTGATGCGCCTGCTACAGTTCCGAACGAATCCAAGGGGAATCAAAATAAAATCATTCAAGAAAAACATATCTTCATACCAATCTATCTTGAGCCAATATACAAGATTCGTGTAGCTCTTGGAAGTTAGCCAAATTTGGCTTCAATCCAAACACCATGAAGAGAGAGAGGTCAATCTCCTACCCAAAATACTTCTATATCTCTTGTGGAGATGCAAAAACCCCAAACTCAGTTTCAATCTTAATTTTACCTAAAAACTAGGGTTTGTGAAAGTTAGGGTTTTCCAAAATTGATTTGGGGGTTTTGCAATTGGGGGTATTTTGGTGCTAATCCAAGTTTTATTTGGTCCGAATCCAAGGAACAACCTTTCGTTCATCATCCACCATTTTCAGATTTGAGGTTACTTACCTATCTTGTTGTAATATTTGTATTGTTTTTATGATATCATGTTGGAAAGATTTTTTTTTATCAATAAGATTGTTATATGTTTTGGTCACAACGATTTTCTTATTGTTCTTGGTTACCATGTCAAGTTTTGAAGTTGGTCATTCATTTAGTTTATGGATTTACAAATCTTGTCATATTGTTAACCACATGAACTTCTAGTCAAAAGGAATGATTTGGTTTACTTATCGTGTCTTGGCGTCAAAAATTTGAGGATGAGACCTACTGTGGGTTAGCCGCAGTGGTTAGTCGAGGCGAAAGTCGATTTGTATATAATGGAGCTAGTCATGATTTATCACATATTTGGTTTCAAGTTAACTTAGTTGTGTAAGGAAAATGTACATCAAAGTTATGAGGTCAATTAATGGTTTGGGTCTTGTCGAATTGCATAAACAAGAATTTGAGCGATTTAGTTTTCACAAATTTTACTTCTTGTGTTTAGTAAACAAACTTGGTTACATATACTTGTGTGGTCATTTGCACTAGAGTCCGTTTGGTTTTCTATCAAGACTAGGGAACAAGGAAAATAAGGTATACGAGTCAAGTTTTCGAAGCCTACAAGTAACCCATGTCGATGCTCATATTTTTTTTGTTTCAGTCGACATTTATGTTGTTATAAAGTATGTCAAACTTTAACTTTTACCTTGTTTAAACATGAGAAACATACAAGGGTCTTATGGTCTTGTGCCTTAAGTTTGCAACAAGGAACCGAGTTGAGTAGTACTCGACCAAACACATGGTTTCGTCACCTCGTTGCTCCAACCTTCCATTAATGTATCAAACTTGAGTAATATCCTAGGCACTTAGAAACATCGGGTAGCCGAATACACCTTGGAGCACATCAACTGTGACACCCTAGGTTCGAGTCTAGCTTCGAAATGTTAATACCTTATTCACTTAAGTGAACACTTGCTATATCAATCTTTTTTTTTCTCTCGTGTGATCTACCGACAAAGAGTTTGGCACAACAGTGCACTGCCAAGTACTAATGTTTAGACATCAAGTATTGGGCCACAGCCCAACTAATGAGTTAAGTGGCATAGGAATCTGTTATTTTTGTGGGCCTCGGCCCATATGGGGTCCTTGGTCGTGATCAACACCAGGCCGCAGCCCATGGTGGCTCGGAGTGCTCGTCAGACGGTTTAAACTACCTCACGAAATAAAACATGTATCATATAACCGGAAGGCAAAGTATAAGCGTAAACCGTCCCCGTCTATTCTTTCTTTCATCTCGTAACATATAGTCTTAACATCAATTAGGTGTACAAGTCATAACTTAGCAAAATGTATGAAAGTTAGTATAAACAACAAATATTCTAAAAACATGATTCCCGTAATGATGTACGTCAAAATTTAACGGCATTGTACAAATGCATGGAAGTCAAGTAAACTTCTTAATGGAACTATATATGTATAGAACAAGTTATGATAAATAAATAGAGACCACTATGTCATTTTGTGATATATTACATTCGAAAGTCTTCAAATGTAACTTAAGTGTTTTCTAAATACAATTAGAAAATAAATAAATTATATATATATATATTTTGGCAAACATCATTTCGTGTCAACTTAAATAAGTATATACACATTTATATACTTACTAGTTAAATGCCATAAACATTTTTCATATCAACTTGGAAGTTAAAACCATATCATTGTCAACAAGAAAAGTATATATACTTCATATACTTATTAGAAAAATCATTTTTACGAATTTTACAAATTAAAGTTTAACTTTAATACAATTAAACTATTTCGAGTAAGCAATACTTAAAACAATGAACTAAAACGTTACCCTCCTTATCTAGGTCGCGTGTCGGTGCCGCTTCACAACAATCACTAATCCCACACTTGGATTGCACATTTGCTAAGGTGAGTTTCATAGCCCCACTTTTACTTGATAATTTGTTTTATATATCTTGGGGTGAGAAATATGCAAAACATTTTATGGACCAAAACTATAACATGATTACTATTACGTGGTTTAGCCTAAGCCCTTATATCCCTAGAGAATGCCCTTTTTCATGAACCGTCAATTCCCCATTGGGAAACGCGAATGTTATAAATAGATCTATTGAGGGTGACTCCTCCGTTCGGTTGGCCATGCTTAGGCCAAATCGAAACGTATACCATGTCGGAACCAAGTGTTGAGGGACAAAACACTTGCTATGGGCCCCTATATTGTATGACATCTTTTAGCATACAGAAACTGTCGTAGTATCGGTTGCATGAACTTAGAGCTAACGTAATAGACATTCATCCATATATCATTATATTCGTTGTAATGATTATATGACTTTGCTTATGGTCCGAACTTACTATTTAAACTTAAACCTATGAACTCACCAGCTTTTAGCTGACCTTTTAGCATATTTTCTCAGGTGTTTAAGTTATGTTCATGAAGGCAAGGCAAGAAGCGGATGTATGGTCGTAGTAGTATTAAAGAAGTGTTTTTACACAAAAATGATGTTTTTACATTGGGACCACTAAAATTAATGGGATGTGCCCATTTATTTAAACTATGTTGTAAGACAATGTTTTAAATCTATTTTATGAAATCAAACAGAGTATGTATTCCGTTCTTTATTACTTGTGTTATGATTCACCAGTCCCGTAACGCTCCCGAATAACACGTATGCTTCCGCTAAACCAAATTTGGGGGTGTTACAGATTGGCATCAGAGCCTAAGTTATAGAGAACTAGGTACATATAAACCCTAAACTATAACTACTTTTCACCAAAAACATCATACTACGACCGCCGATTGCCGCTTGCCTTACTTGCCATTTTACTTAAAATTTATTTAATAGGATTACATGTTTTATTTCCTATTTACTTATGCACTATTTCATATCCATCATGAGCATATTTTCCACATACTTACACATATGCACCGTCTTGTCACAGACTATGCCTTCACCAGCCTTTCCTCACGATGTTCAGGAGGACATCCTACTAGCTCACTCACCGACCATCCGCCAGCTTGCACACTTAGCCACTGATCCATACGTACAGGCCACACTAGCAGTCCAGCCAGCTATTGCACCTACTCCACCTATACCTACCCTTACCACCACTCCATCAGCTTTGTTGACGCGCAGCAAAACCCCGCATGATTGTGAGAGTACCAGGATATCGAGAGCGGTATTCATATGTGCCTGCACTAGCTTCTCGGATGACCCGCGCTGCTTACATGGGTCCTTCTACTACTTCAGAGTCACTGACACCATCACCCACTGAGTCACCACCTCATCAGAGACTCAGGAGATCTACTGATTCCTACTCGGAGGAAGACCCGGAAGAAGATCCGGAAGAGGATCCTGAGGAGGAACTACCAGAGCCTATACCGACTGAGAGTGTCCCTGGACATGTTAGCATAGCAGCAGATATGAGTACACAGTGGTCGGAGATTGTCCAGTATACAGGAGTTGGGACAGAGCTCCGGATGGCTCGAGATTGAGCGATGACACGGATATTGATGCACCATTTGGATTAGGGCAGAGAGCCGCTTTTCTCCACAGTCAGGAGGAGAGTAGCGAGGATGATTGGAGAGATATTGATTGCTTGATCAGTTCAGTACCACATATCACTAGTCCGAGCTATAGTCCGTCATCACCTTCGTTTGTACCATCTGCAGCAGATATGGAGCGCCTTGAGCGCACCACTAGACAGCTTGAGACCATTGAGGAAGTTGCACCAGTTGAGGCACAGACCGAGCCAGACCTGTCAGGATCTCCAGATGGCGATCCGACCCTCATTGAGAGGATATTTATTCAGTTGGACTCTCAGGAGACTCTGCTAGGAGTCCATTCTGATCAGCTAGAGAGGATCGATCCAACACGCTTACAAGCTTGCGAGCAGCGTGTTGAGGGTTTAGACCGAGTTACGGACATATTGTACGAGAGTGTGGAGCTCGAGAGACACGAGAGGATGCGACTGGGTTTTAGGGTTGAGACTCAGGTTGAGGACGTCAGAGAGTTGGACAGCAGGGTACGAGCCTTGGGTAGAGGTCAGGCTCAGATACACGGACGACTAGAGGAGCTAGAGAGCGTCCAGTGGATTTCTAGAGATACTTTCAGAGAAGGATGGCAGAGGACTACTGGTCTAGAGTCTATGTTAGCATCTCAGATGAGGCGTATCGCGAGTTTGGAGGATACGCAGCGAGAGTTAGTTGCTACCATCGAGCGACTACGTACCGAGCGTGGACATCCTTAGATCCTATTGCATGATGTATTACACTAAACTGAACTATAACAGTTAGTGTTAGTCATTATTCTCGTATTTCAGTTGTATTTCCGTTGTATTTCCATTGTATTTCCGTTGTATTCCGTTGTATTTCGGCTGTATTCCAGCTAGTATCTCATCATGTACCGTAGGAACCTTGTAACCGAAATTCTATCTATGTCAAACTTATTTTCCTACCCAATTGTCTTTACTTTTATAGATTGCACATATGATCTATCTACGATAACCACACTATTACGTGGCACTTACCTTGTTTAAAAGGTCATATATCTTATCACCTTTCTTACTGCAGAAATGCCGCCAAAACGAAGATCCAAACGTACCAACCCTGGTGGAGCTCCCAATGCTCCTATCCCTGTGAGGGTTACTCGCAACCAAGCTGCAAACACTGCTATTCCAAACAGAGTCACACACGATCAGACTGCTGAAGCCACTACTCCTGCTAGGGCTACTCCAATCCAACCTATCATGAATCAAGCCATGATTGACCAACTAGTCAATGAGCGGGTAAACACCGCTTTGGCTGCAGCAAATCACTCGTCTACTAATGCTGGAACTTCAAGACCACCCACTCACAACCGCACTTGTACTTATCAAGACTTTCGTAAAACCATGACTGGAAGCTTTAGTGGAACCGAAGGAGCTGTCGGTCTGACTAGATGGATCGAAAAGCTCGAGACTGTGTTCCGAATCTGCAATTGTGAAGAAGAGTCTAAGGTTAAGTATGCATCATTCACTTTCACGGATGCTGCTTTGACCTGGTGGAACAATTTTCTGAAATCTGCCAGTATCGATGTTGCCTATGCCATGCCATGGGAGAACTTCAAGGAAATGGTACTTCGAAAGTACTGTCCTCGTAATGAGATCAAGAAGCTCGAACATGAGTTTTGGAACCTCAAGGTTCAAGGCACCAATATGGCTGCTTATAATCAGCGATTTCAAGAACTATCCTTATTGTGTCCTGAAATGGTTCCCACTGAGACCCGATTGTTGGAGAGATACATCGGAGGACTGCCCCAACCTATCAAGGGCAATGTAACCACTTCTAAGGCTGTTGATCTTCATGAAACCATCGAAGTAGCCAACAAACTCATGGACCAAGTGATTGAGGATTCCATGGACAAAGTGGTTGACAATAAAAGGAAATGGGATGACCATTCTCAGGGTTACAACAACTATGAATACCGTGGCAAAAACAGTAGGAACAACCGCAACAATCAAAACAAGAGGCAAAATGTTGCTAGAGCTTATGCAGTGAATGTTGGAGAAAGAAAACCGTACTCAAGGACTGCACCATTGTGTAATCGATGCACACTGCATCACAAGGGGCAGTGTACCATCAAGTGCCGTAATTGTCAGAAAATCGGACACTTAACCAGGAACTGCAGGTCCAAATCATTGGCGACAGTTCAAACAGCTCCAGCTCAGGACCCAAAAGCTAATATAACTTGCTTTGGTTGTGGTGAAAAAGGGCATTATAAGAATGAATGCCGAAAGACCAGAAACCAAGGCCGTGAAGGAAATCAAGGGAACCGAGGAAATCCAGGAAGCCATGGGAATGGCAGATTGGGGAAATGTTGGACAGACGAGTAATCAGGGAAATGGAGAAGGAGCTCGTGGGAGAGTCTATGCCGTAACCAAAGTGGAAGCTCAGGAAGACCCGAATGTTGTGACGGGTACGTTCCTTATAAATAACCGTTATGCATCCATATTGTTTGATACGGGAGCCGATAGGAGTTTTGTTTCTAATACATTTAGTCCACTACTCGATATTGCCCCAACCGCATTAGGAAATGCATACAACGTGGAACTAGCTAACGGTAACATAGAAAGGGTAGATACCATCATAAGAGGTTGCACCCTTAACCTGTTAAATCACCCATTCAATATCGATTTGATACCAGTAGCATTGGGTAGTTTCGATGTTATTGTCGGAATGGATTGGTTAGCAAAATATCATGCTGCCATCATTTGTGACGAAAAGCTCGTTCGAATACCCTATGGAGATGAAGTCCTAACAATAGAAGGAGACGTATGACCGGAAAACGCTTCAAGACTGCATGTCATTTCCTGTACCAAGGTGTTAAAGTGTATCGAGGAAGGATGTCATATCTTCCTAGCACAAGTCACCGGAAAGGGCGAAAAAGAAGGGAAGAAAAACATGGAGGGCGTGCGATAGTAAGAGAATTCCCTGAAGTCTTTCCCGAAGACTTACCAGGACTCCCGCCGATCCGACAGGTTGAATTTCAGATCGATTTAGTGCCGGTGCCGCACTGTGGCAAGAGCACCTTATCGATTAGCTCCAACGGAACTCCAGGAGTTATCAAACCAGTTTTCGGAACTTGCGGAAAAAGGGTTCATTAGACCAAGCTCATCACCATGGGAGCACGGTCGTTCGTCAAGAAGAAGAGACGGAACCTTCGGATGTGCATTGACTATCGTGAATTGAATAAACTAACCTTTAAGAACCGCTACCCACTACCGAGAATCGATGACTTATTCGATCAACTGCAAGGTTCGAGTGTTTATTCAAAAATCGACTTAAGGTCCGGATACCATCAACTAAGAGTTCGAGAAGAAGATATTCCCAAAACCGCCTTCAGAACTCGTTATGGACATTACGAGTTCCAAGTCACGCCTTTTGGGTTAACCAACGCACCAGCTGTGTTCATGGATCTCATGAACCGAGTGTGTAAACCCTACTTGGATAAATTTGTGATCGTATTCATTGACGATATCCTAATTTATTCCAAGAGTGTGAAAGAACACGAAGAGCATCTTAGATTGATCTTGGAATTGTTGAAGAAGGAAGAACTGTATGTGAAGTTCTCAAAGTGTGAGTTTTGGATACCTACTGTGCAATTCTTAGGTCATGTAATCGACAGTCAGGGCATACATGTAGATCCCGCTAAGATCGAGTCAATAAAGGATTGGGCGACTCCCACAACTCCTACTGAAATACGCCAATTCTTAGGACTTCTGGATACTACGAAGATTTATTGAGGATTTCTCAAAGATTGCCAAATCTTTAACCAAGCTAACCCAGAAAAACGCCAAGTTTGACTGGGGAGAAAAAGAAGAAGAAGCTTTTCAACTCCTTAAAGAAAAGTTGTGTAGTGCACCTGTTTCGGCCTTACGAAGGTAGTGAAGACTTTGTTGTTTATTGCGACGCTTCACATAAGGGGCCTGGAGCAGTGTTAATGCAAAGAGAAGGTGATAGCATACGCCTCTCGCCAATTGAAGACTCATGAGAAGAACTACACGACACACGATTTGGAGTTAGGATCAGTTGTGTTCGCACTCAGGATTTGGAGACACTACTTGTATGGCACAAAGTGTGTCGTATACACCGATCACAAAAGTCTACAACACATTTTGGATCGGAAAGAACTGAACATGAGACAGCGCCGATGGTTGGAATTACTCAGTGATTACGACTGCGAGATTCATTACCATCCGGGTAGCGAATGTAGTTGATGCTCTTAGTAGGAAAGAGCGACCAAAACCTCTTAGAGTCAGATCCTTGGGTATGACAATTAGTTCACCTCTCCCAACCAAGATCCTTGAGGCTCAATTGGAAGCACTCAAAGAGGAAAATCGTCCGAATGAGAACCTTTACGGAATGCTAGAGAGTGAAAATGGATTCGTGAAAAGGTCGGATGGAACTTTGTGTTTCAAAGAGCGAAGTTGGATACCACTCTACGGAGGAATTCGCGACATTATTATGCATGAATCCCACAAGTCTAAATACTCCATCCACCCAGGATCCGACAAAATGTACCTTGATTTGAAGAAATTATACTGGTGGCCTAACATGAAAGCCGACATTGCAACATATGTCAGCCGGTGTCTAACTTGTTCCAAGGTTAAAGTCGAACATCGAGACCCTCGGCCTACTAGTACAACCCAAAATCCCCGAGTGGAAATGGGAACGTATAACAATGGACTTTATCACTAAATTACCTAAAACCTCTAAAGGCTACGACACTATTTGGGTAATAGTTGACCGTCTCACCAAGTCAGCACATTTCCTACCGATGAAGGAAAGTGATGGAATGGAAAAACTTGCACAACTATACCTGAAGGAAATCATCGCACGCCATGGTGTACCAATTTCCATCATTTCAGACAGAGATAGCCGTTTCACCTCAAACTTCTTGAAATCACTTCAAGATGCTTTAGGGTCTAACCTCGACATGAGCACCGCTTACCATCCTCAAACTGATGGACAGAGCGAGAGAACAATCCAAACACTAGAGGATATGCTAAGAGCATGTGTGATAGACTTTGGAAATGGATAAGCACTTGCCATTACCCGAGTTTTCTTACAATAACAGCTATCACACAAGTATCAAAGCCGCACCATATGAAGCACTCTATGGTCGAAAATGTAGATCACTTGTGTGCTGGGCCGAAGTTGGAGAAAGTCAACTTACTGGTCCGGAGTTAATCCAAGAAACTACCGAGAAGATTGTGCAAATCAAAACCGACCGCAAGCGCTCCGTGACCGCCAAAAGAGCTATGCAGATAAAAGGAGGAAACCACTTGAGTTTCAAGTGGGAGATAAAGTTATGCTCAAAGTTGCGCCATGGAAGGGCGTGATCCGTTTTGGAAAACGTGGAAAGTTAAATCCTCGTTATATTGGACCTTTCAAAATTCTCGCGAGAATCGGACCGGTAGCCTACCGACTCGAATTACCACAAGAACTCAGCTCGGTGCACAACGTGTTTCACGTGTGCAACTTAAAGAAATGCCTTTCCGACGAAACTCTTACTATTCCTTTGGAAGAAATCCAAGTTGACGAAAGATTGAATTTTGTCGAGGAACCCATTGAAATTATGGATAGAGAAATCAAACGGCTTAAGCAAAGCCGCATTCCGATCGTCAAAGTCCGTTGGAACTCTCAAAGAGGTCCAGAATACACGTGGGAACGCGAAAACCAATTCAAGCGCAAATACCCACACCTTTTCTCTACTTCACCAAGTAATCCTAACTGAAAACCGAGGACGGTTTTCTCTTCCAAGGCGGGGAGGATGTGACACATGGTAAATTTCCACAAAAATTTAACTGATAATTAGTAATTTATTATTACTAAGCATGAGTCATGAAGCATGCATAAGCTTTGCCTGAACATTTGAGTAGATAACTCACATACAGTAAAAATTTCACCACTCTTGCATTCATATCATTTCATGAATATATCATTTTGTCTTATAATTTAAATTGTAAGACGAGAGGTTATCTCGTTTTCCCCAGTGACCGACACTGCACGCGTACCGACACTGTGATAAGGGTTTGATAAAACAAATGACAAACACCCGTAAAGAACAATATTACAAAAATAATAATATCTCCGATACGTAACTATAAAATATTACATCTAAAAGTTATCAAACAATGATACCTCGGTCACAACGTAAAGTCACGGGACACAAAATATTCAACACACTTTCACTTGGACAACAACTATTATAAGAACACAATTTATGTATATAAGTATAATGTATATACTTATACTCTCCAAGTTCACACAATGAGTAAAAACATTTACTTACCTACACAAATAAACCAATGTGTGCATAAAATAAAAAGGTAGATACATCTCTTTTGTCTTTCTCTCCTTCCCACATCAAAACCAAGAAAACCAGGAGAGATATCCAAATCCCATCTTCAACCTTAGACTTGTACTCCCCTAGTGAAAATCGAATCTCCCAAAGAGGATACCCCAACATGCTCTTCCATCATATTCCCTTCTCTCATACCAAATCCATGAAAGCTTTACTCCTCAAATCCATCCTTGATGCGCCTGCTACAGTCCGAACGAATCCAAGGGGAATCAAAATAAAATCATTCAAGAAAAACATATCTTCATACCAATCTATCTTGAGCCAATATACAAGATTCGTGTAGCTCTTGGAAGCTAACCAAATTCGGCTTCAATCCAAACACCAAGAAGAGAGAGAGGTCAAGCTCCTACCCAAAATACTTCTATATCTCTTGTGGAGATGCAAAAACCCCAAACTCAGTTTCAATCTTAATTTTACCTAAAAACTAGGGTTTGTGAAAGTTAGGGTTTTCCAAAATTGATTTGGGGGTTTTGCAATTGGAGGTATTTTGGTGCTAATCCAAGTTTTATTTGGTCAGAATCCAAGGAACAACCTTTCGTTCATCATCCACCATTTTCGGATTTGAGGTTACTTACCTATCTTGTTGTAATATTTGTATTGTTTTTATGATATCATGTTGGAAAGATTTTTTTTTATCAATAAGATTGTTATATGTTTTGGTCACAACGATTTTCTTATTGTTCTTGGTTACCATGTCAAGTTTTGAAGTTGGTCATTCATTTAGTTTATGGATTTACAAATCTTGTCATATTGTTAACCACATGAACTTCTAGTCAAAAGGAATGATTTGGTTTACTTATCGGTCTGGCGTCAAAAATTTGAGGATGAGAATTACGTGTTTAGCCGCTGTGGTTAGTCGAGGCGAAAGTCGATTTGTATATAATGGAGCTAGTCATGATTTATCACATATTTGGTTTGAAGTTAACTTAGTTGTGTAAGGAAAATGTACATCAAAGTTATGAGGTCAATTAATGGTTTGGGTCTTGTCGAATTGCATAAACAAGAATTTGAGCGATTTAGTTTTCACAAATTTTACTTCTTGTGTTTAGTAAACAAACTTGGTTACATATACTTGTGTGGTCATTTGCACTAGAGTCCGTTTGGTTTTCTATCAAGACTAGGGAACAAGGAAAATAAGGTATACGAGTCAAGTTTCTTGAAGCCTACAAGTAACCCATGTCGATGCTCATACTTTTTGTTTCATCGACATTTATGTTGTTTAAAAGTATGTCAAACTTTAACTTTTACCTTGTTTAAACATGAGAAACATACAAGGGTCTTATGGTCTTGTGCCTTAAGTTTGCAACAAGGAACCGAGTTGAGTAGTACTCGACCAAACACATGGTTTCGTGTCACCTCGCTGCTCCAACCTTCCATTAATGTATCAAACTTGAGTAATATCCTAGGCACTTAGAAACATCGGTAGCTTTTCGTGTTTTTGTTTTGTGTTTAATACACCTGGAGCACATCAACGTGACACCCTAGGTTCGAGTCTAGCTTCGAAATGTTAATACCTTATTCACTTAAGTGAACACTTGCTATATCAATCTTTTTTTTTCTCTCGTGTGATCTACCCACAAAGAGTTTGGCAACAACAATCATTATATGCCAAGTACTAATGTTTAGATATTTATGATTAGTCATCAAGTATTGGGCCACGCAACTAATGAGTTAAGTGGCATAGGAATTGTATTTTTGTGGGCCTCGGCCCATATGGGGTCCTTAGTCGTGATCAACACTAGGCCGCAGCCCATGGTGGCTAGGGGTGCTCGTCAACGGTTTAAACTACCTCTGAAATAAAACATGTATCATATAGGAAGGCAAAGTATAAGCGTAAACCGTCCCGTATATTCTTCTTTCATCTCGTAACATATAGTCTTAACATCAATTAGGTGTACAAGTCATAACTTAGCAAAATGTATGAAAGTTAGTATAAACAACAAATATTCTAAAAACATGATTCCCGTAATGATGTACGTCAAAATTTAACGGCATTGTACAAATGCATGGAAGTCAAGTAAACTTCTTAATGGAACTATATATGTATAGAACAAGTTATGATAAATAAATAGAGACCACTATGTCATTTTGTGATATATTACATTCGAAAGTCTTCAAATGTAACTTAAGTGTTTTCTAAATACAATTAGAAAATAAATAAATTATATATATATATATATTTTGGCAAACACCATTTCGTGTCAACTTAAATAAGTATATACACATTTATATACTTACTAGTTAAATGCCATAAACATTTTTCATATCAACTTGGAAGTTAAAACCATATCATTGTCAACAAGAAAAGTATATATACTTCATATACTTATTAGAAAAATCATTTTTACTTAATTTTACAAATTAAAGTTTAACTTTAATACAATTAAACTATTTCGAGTAAGCAATACTTAAAACAATGAACTAAAACGTTACCCTCCTTATCTAGGTTTATTCGTGTGCGCTTCACAACAATCACTAACCCCACACTTGGATTGCACATTTGCTAAGGTGAGTTTCATAGCCCCACTTTTACTTGATAATTTGTTTTATACATCTTGGGGTGAGAAATATGCAAAACATTTTATGGACCAAAACTATAACATGATTACTATTACGTGGTTTAGCCTAAGCCCTTATATCCCTAGAGAATGCCCTTTTCATGAACCGTCAATTCCCCATTGGGAAACGCTAATGTTATAAATAGATCTATTGAGGGTGACTCCTCCGGGCGGTTGGCCATGCTTAGGCCAAATCAAACGTATACCATGTCGGACTCAAGTGTTGAGGGACAAAACACTTGCTATGGGCCCCTATATTGTATGACATCTTTTAGCATACGAAACGTGCCGTAGTATCGGTTGCAGGAACTTAGAGCTAACGTAATAGACATTCATCCATATATCATTATATTCGTTGTAATGATTATATGACTTTGCTTATGGTCCGAACTTACTATTTAAACTTAAACCTATGAACTCACCAGCTTTTAGTTGACCTTTTAGCATATTTTCTCAGGTGTTTAAGTTATGTTCATGAAGGCAAGGCAAGAAGCGGATGTATGGTCGTAGTAGTATTAAAGAAGTGTTTTTACACAAAAATGATGTTTTACATTGGGACCACTAAAATTAATGGGATGTGCCCATTTATTTAAACTATGTTGTAAGACAATGTTTTAAATCTATTTTATGAAATCAAACGGAGTATGTATTCCGTTCTTTATTACTTGTGTTATGATTCACACGTAACGCTTCCGAATAACAACGTATGCTTCGCTAAACCAAATTTGGGGTGTTACAATCTTCTTGCGTCATTTGAAGGAAATGAAAATGAACCCGGTTTTGTGAAGTTTGCCTCATCTTTATAATCAAGTCATCATCTTCTGATTGATTCGTTATCGAGCTGGCGAATGATGACCCCGTTTTGTGAAATTTGCGTCATCTTTATAGTTATAGTCATTGTTTTGAAAATCATTTGATGGGCCGATGTTTTCCTTTGGAGGGAAAAAGTATAAAACTCGGCACTTTTGAGTTGAACCAAAACTCGTTGTTTCTTCCATTATTTTAGATTGAGAAACATACAAGTGTACAAGTTCAGCAGGAGACTCTAAAGCACATTGAACAAAAAAGTTTACCTCGTTGTCGTCTATAACATCGAGTCGAAAGTCAGTACAGAAGGGACTTTCACATTTAAATTTATTCGGGATTTTGCTTCAATTTAAACTTATTCACCACCATATCAACTAACCCTGAATATGTTATATCGTGATCCATAATCACACCGCTTTATTTCACCGTGTGTAACATACATTTGAATTTATGTAAATTCAAGGCCATTTTATTTTTGTAAGTATTGTGGAGATGTATATACATTCAATTTTCGTGGAAGTGTTATTTATAGCGTAATATTACCATGTGTGTTTGCAAAAAGTAATTAACATGTGTCATATTTCGTGTATAATATTATGTGATAAAAAATTTGTTTTCGTGACAAGTCAAACTAATGTCATATTTCTTGTATACCAGTCATTGACTTGTCAAATACATGTCCCTAGTTGCTTACTGACAGGCCTAAAAAGTTGTCATAATTCGTGTAAACATGTATGTGAGTTATAGATAATTTTGCATGTCCCTATATTATTACTGACATGTGTAAAAGTTTTCGTATAATTATTAAAACATGACAAAAAGTTGTCATATTTCATGTAAAACAATTATGTGATATAGACCATATATATACAACATCTAAAAAGAAGTTTAACAAACATAAGAATTAACCAAAAACTATATACTAACATACAACAAACATACAAATGTCGGCTAATTTCGAGAATTCAAATGTAAATTACAATTCAATGGCAAGGAAAGTGGTGTCATTATGTACAGTGACATCACTTACTCATTAATGGTTGAAATGTTGGTGAACAAATTCGAGTTGGATGCAAATACGCCTTTCTCAGGTTGTCATTTAGGCTAAGCCCATCGATACAACGATGAGATTAAAGACAACAACGGCGTTACTATTTTATCTTGTTCGTGTGCTTGTGCTTCCGTGATGGTATAATACATTTGTACATTGATCGGCCTGGGAAAATGCAAGTACAATAGGACACACAATGATAATACCGGTCCAGCGGAATTATTCTTCAAATGGCCAAGTCCGCAAAAATACAGACATTAGGGAAGGAGGCCTTCGTGCGTGTAATGCCAACCAAGTATGTTAGAGAATAGAGGAGGATGCATCCGAAGATATAAGATCTTCATTTTGGCGTGGCCCATGGCTAAGCGGCAGCTATCTAGATGCTTTTGGGATCGGGGTAGATGCTTTTAGGAATGATATGAAAACCTTTTGTAAAAAGGGAAGCTTGCTGGTTGCCGTCATCAAGTCTTGTACACCAAATTTGCTTGGTGACCTAACTGTGACACTCAAAGATCAATCAGAACAATGTCCGTCAATTCATCACAAAGTACTAGAAGAGGATAAGGGTTACGTCAAGTCTATCGATGTCGGTGTTGTTTTGATACTAAAGAACGTCTCAGTGTTCACACCAAAACCACATAACCATTACCTTAACATCACTTTGAAAAATATTGTTGAGGTTTACCACAAGGATACCGTTTATCGCTGATGTTTAAATTGGACTTTCGTTTTTAATTTGTATCATCTTTATCTTGTATTTTTTTATGTTTTTATTTAACCTATCTACTGGAGTTTCGTTTTTAATTTGTATCATCTTTATCTTGTATTTTTTTATGTTTTTATTTAACCCATCTACTATTTTCATTTAACTCATCTACAAAACTTTAGTTATCGACGACATAACTTGTGATATATAACATACACAAACTTTCATTTGGTAACCGTATATGAAAATACATATACAAACGGTCAACTAATCATATCTACATCCGCTAGTATTCGTCAACCATAGATAAAAAAATGCACTATGTATTTGCTAAATATTTGACAAATAAAGTTTGTTATATAAAAAATTTACAAATATTAAAAAGTGTTGGGTGGTTATGGTAAGTTTTAGTTTTTAATTTCAAAATAGTTGATATATATAATCAACTTCAATATTTTTATAAAATTGTGCATCGCGTCAAGAAGAATATTAATATTGGCTCGTTTTGTTCGGAATTAAGAATTAGAGCTCTTCGCTGACGGTATTTTTTATTAACAAATTCACTATATATTGCTAAATATTTGAAAATAGTTTGTTATATAAAAAGTTGTAAATATTATAAAGTTAAGGGTGACTTTTGTAATTTTTTATATAAAAGTAAAGTGAATCATTGGTCAATTGGTGCAGTGGGCCTTTGCACATGGATTTCTCCAAAGTGTATGTGAAATGCTTTTTTCTCACGTGTGTAAGTTGGTGTCCTCACAAGTTGTGTGAGATTTATTTGCAATTTAGAGGCGATTTGCTTTTTTTTTTTTTTAATTACGCATTGCGTTTAATTAATGGGGTAGCGACAGTGTCCTTCTCGATTTCGCACAAAATTTGTAAAATGCTAGGCCTTTTTGGATATATGATAAAAAAGGTATTTGCAGGACAACGCAAACTCTGCAGGGCCTTCAAAATAATTTTCGCTTTAAACAATGTAAGAAACCATACAACAAAGCAAAATTGGCTCATTTGTATATATATATTGTAGTTAACCCAATATAAATAACATAACACATATGAAACGTTTGGTCGAATGATCCACATGTTATCCTTCGGTCACTTTTAGACACATTTAAGGCGGGACAAAAGATAGCGATAAAACAACGTACATGATACAGTTTATTTTTATCCAATGTACATTTGCTACCATGTGCGATTAATGTGTTTGTCTACATTTAACTCCACTCCGGGACTTACTATGACAATGACTAGAGGATACGTTCGTTAACACTATATTGCATGATATGAAACATTCTTGTTTGAGTTGATAAAACTTATTGTTTTCATTAATATTGTTAAATTACCACCACATTAGCTTCCTTTCTCAACTATTGCGATGCATTAGCTTCCCCTCTCAACTATTACTTGTCTTGCCACGACGACTTTGACCTCCTTTGTGAAACCTCCACATTGACCCTTAGCAAATTTCTTATCCAAGTTGGAATATGGTTGTTATTCATACAACATATCTAGATAGTTATAAGTCTCGTGCACACACGAGATTTATATATAAATCAAATGTATTTAAAATTTTAATTTAATATACACACATATAAAAAATTCATTTGTTTCATATTTTGTAATTGTGATATAAGTACAACTAATAATTATGCATAATTTTTTAATTACATTAACTTTTTCCATTATGTGTTAATATTGATTAATTTGTAAAGATTTTTGTTGGATGAAAGGTTTAACTTTGTTTAACTCACATTAGTGTTGAGGTTGATGTTGTTGTATAAGTTTAACTATTATTAATTTGATATCATGTTGTAAACAACATGCGAGTTTAATAGCACATAATAACCATTGATAAAGTTAAAAAAATATAGTTTTATAAATAAAAAATTTCGGATATCATTATATAAACTATAAATATGAATTACATAAGTAATTGTTATAAGTGTAACCGCATATGTTTATTATAATATAAAAGTAACATGTGCTTACATTTGAAATTTATATTTATGTTAATAATAATTTAGCCGTATTTAATTTTCAAACCCGTGTATGCATTAGTTAAACTTATAAAAATGAATAACATGAGTCCTTATTGAACGCATTATAGTAAATATATATATATATATTTATATATATATATATATATATATATATATATATATATATATATATATATATATATATATATATATATTCTTTCGCATATTGTTACTTAAACTTATAAAGGGGAATAAAATGAGTTGTTCGTATACGTACAACCTCGTGTAATTATTTATAATTTACATACAAAATAACTCGTGATTTCATTTTGATATTTATAATGTCATGCATATACATGTTGTATTTTCAAAACACCATATATGTTGTATATTTAAAATATAAAGTCTAGAGGGTATAAAATTCAAGGGGAAATTTGTTTATATTTAAAAGTCATTAAAATGGACACTTATAAAATTTACACTTAACTCCATATTATTACTTAAAATTAAACCACTAAAGTATTATTAATTAGTTCATCTTTTTGTAAGTTTTTATTTTTACCGATTTGACACATATTTTTTTGTTTTTTTCCTCCATCAAAATTCTTCACCAAATTTATCAAACTTTGACCATTTTTTCTCAATTTTGACTTTTTATTAGCCAATTGAAATGTTCTATTTCGCCTGCGTGTTAAAATCGAGCTCTTTGATTAGCCCAATTTTTTTTCAGTAAGAATGTTTTGGTAAATCGTTCCGAAATGATGTAAATCTTTTATGATATAAAAGATTGTACACAACAATTAAGAGGCGACATTGTCTAGTGTATGATACCTTGAATCGATCTTAAGTTATTGTCTCCTCGTTGTTAAGGATGGCATACGTGAAGAATGGGCACGACTACCTCTAACCCGTCATCCATATTCGGGATTTTTCTCTAGCCCGTCACACGTCTGCGAATACAATCTTTTACCCATGTCAAAGCCTGCGGGTAAACCCGTGGGTTTGTGAAACATAACATTTACACACATATTTCCAAATGTTTTAAAAATCAAACTTGATTCGAAAGTGCATAAGTCACGCCATATTAATAAACTAGACGAGTACCCGCGCCTAGCGGCAGCGATGTCTAGTTTTCTGCAAAGTTCCGACGACCCATAAGTTTCTTTCAACAAACTGTATTTGTAGCATTAGAGAATCGTTTTCGAATAACTACAATTCTGATGCGTGGTTGCATAGTAGCTTAAATATATAGTTTTTAAAAAATTATGTGGAGTCGATCTAAGTGTGTGAGTATATTTTCTAATAGGATTGTTTTAAGTTATTTAGATTTTTAGTAATAATAGATTCAAGCATTACAAAAAGCAACGGTATTATGTAGTTAGCAATATTATATTGTAGTTTAGAGGTATAGCCAACATGTGTGACCGCTTTTTCTTATTTTGTCAGTAATTTAGGCAGTGCTAACTATTTTTTTTTTATATGTGTAGCGTTTATCATTTGGTGTGGGCCTTTTAAAATTGTAACTTTGAAAATTTGATATCACCATATAAGATTATTTTGTACTATCAATTTGTATAGATATTTATGCATTGTTCAAAGCTATTTGTTTGAGGTACAAATAATTATCGCTAAATATAACAATACTAATTATTTTTTGTGATTTTAATAAACTTACATAACATTATTGATACGGATAAGAAGCTATACAATATATATTAACTTTTAACGCGATTCATATATGCTAGTCCCTTAAGTGGTGCAAGAGCAACATTTTTTAAAATAACATTATACAAATGACAAATTACATGAGTCAAAGCAAAATAAACCAAAAACTACAATTACTTGGTATCTCCTTAAAAAAAATTGTCACGGGTTCTTACTTCATCATTTCTCATATAATTTTGTCAAATTTGAAACCCGATTTCACCGGGTGGTTCAACTGGTTGAACCGTTCGATAAAAAAACATTCGATTTAAACCGAGTCAAACCGATAGGTTGGGTCGAAAACATGTCAAATTAAATTAAGGGTCCCAGCTTGGGTTTGAAGCGTCCCAGGTCAACCCGTGTGATCGGTTTCAACGGGTAGTTCCTCTCTGGTTCGTTTTCTGGGATGGCTTTTTCAATTGGTTAGCCGAAACGTGGTGACATCGGTTCCCAGTTGAACACGTTGGTCCGTCTAGTCAATTTTCAAAACTATATGTACCATCAACTTTTTAGCTTGTGTGGAAGCTGCGTGTTTTATTAATATGTACAATGTGTATAATAACATTTACTTTTAATTTTAGGGTGTTTAAAAAATAACATTAATTAGTGTGTTTAATTATTTTATATTTTCTATTATGTGGTAGCTTCTTTAAATTGCACGTTATGAAAAATTTATTGTAACTTTTAGTAAAGGGTGTTTTAATTGGTTGGTTTTAATTTGGTAGATGTGCTTTTAATTGGTTGTACAATGTGAATAAATTATTGTACTTTTAAGTAATTGGGTGTTTTAATAAGAGTATTAATTATATTATGTATTTCTCGAACCATCTCCATTGACCATGTTTTCAACATTCAACTTTCAACATTTTCCACTTTTTCTACTTTGACCATTTTTCCATTTTATATAGTATAGATGTGCACAGAGTAGTCAACTATCCACTAATCATATATTAATAATAGCATTAATACATACAAGAAAAAGTCATCATTCTATTTTTGTTACTCATGATTTATTGCATAAGATTTAATGGTTATTTGTGCATCAAAATTATAAGACCAAATATAAACGAAATTGGTTTGATAATTGAGATATTGAGTATATATATTTGAATATTCTTTTTATAATCTTGGATTTTAGAAAGGTCATTTAGTATAACTAGAAGAGTACCCGCGTCTAGCGGCAGCGGTTCCTAGCGGAAGATAATTAACAGTATGCAATATTGTGGTAAGTGTTTCGTAACATGCGATAATTCAACTGAAGCAAAAATTCTTAACATGTATCATAGAACATATAAAAATATTTATTGAAACTGAAAATAAAACATTACATCAATTATGAGATAACTAACAATGCACATTACTGTAGTGTATAAATTTCTTAGTACCCGGCATATGAGGTGTTGTATCCTCTTTGACCGAACTCTTTGATTGGCTTCACTTTGTAGTTATCATCCATCAAGGCATGGTATTTGATGTCACACCCCCAAATTACCTGTTTTGCAGCGGAATGGAATTCCTGGGGATTGACTGTCATAGCATCACAATCACAGTTACATTGAACGACCTAAAGTGTCGTTTGGAAAATACATCGTTTGATTTAATAAAACAATCAGAGTTTACAAAGTAGGTCCCAAATGAAAATCAACTTGTGCGGAAAAATAAGTTTGTTACAATTCAAACGATGTTTTAAAGTACGTAAAACCCAAGTGAGACGCGTCGTCACCACGACTCCATGATGTGTCCAAATGCATGCCATGAAGTGAATGCCTTAGATACCTGAGATAAAACATGCTAAAAGTGTCAACACAAAGGTTGAGTGAGTTCATAGAGTTTGAGTTGAAATGTAAAGCCTTTCAAAATCGTTTATGCAGCAAAGGCATTGTAAATCGTTGAAATGTAAAGACTATCAAAATCGATTATGTAGCAAAGGCATTGTAAATCCACTCAGTTCAAAGTCCCGCCCATACAAAACTTGCAACCTGTGTGTTCACAACCCACTGCCAGAATATGCATAGTTTATGTGCAACACATGATGTCAAATGAATTCACATAATAGTGCATGGCTCAATGTATCGAAATCGTTTATGTAGCAAAGGCATTGTAAATCCACTCAGTTCCAAGTCCCGCCCATACAAAACTTGCAACCTGTGTGTTCACAACCCATTGCCGGAATGTATGTAGTTTATGTTCCAAACATATGATTGTGGTTCAAATCGTTCCAAGACCGTTAGTCCATGAATATACCAAGACCGTTAGCTCAATGAATATACCAAGACCGTTAGACCAATGAATTTACCAAGTCCGTTAGCTCAATGAATATACCAAGTCCGTTAGCCCATGATTATAATATGGAAGTTCTAAGTATGGCAAAACTGTTACTACGCATGACTAAGCATTTCAGTTCGGCTAAGCATGTAGTTTCAAATAATCATGATAGTTATGAAATAATTGAGCATGTATCTCCCCCAAAACAGTTATGAAAACAAGTAAAAGTGGGGCTATGGAACTCACTTGGTGGAATGATGCGAAGACAAAAGTGAGTACACCGAGATGTAATGTGATCCGCAAATCTTGACCTATGATGAATGATATGATATGTCATGAGTTGCAATGTAATGTTATGCATGCATTTGATATGTTATTTATACCATTTACGACCCTTTTGAAAATATTATTCGTCGTCGAAAAATACTCTTTTGACGTCTTGACCCTTCAAAAATCACTTTACATGTTTTTACGTCAAAATGTCATCCTATAATGGTTTTATAATGATTTTTAGAGAAATTACCACTTTTCGTCGCAAAACAATGTCGTCGGAAAAATCATGAAATTACCAAAAATGGCTTCGGAAAACAATCGTAAAATGGTGTACGTCGATCGTTAGAGAACGAACTCGACTGTTTTGGAAAGTTTGTATCGATATTTAAAAGTTTCAGTTCAGGAGTTTTCGTCCAAAAGGTCTCGAACATAAAGATAATAAGGGTTAAAGATGGTGGTTTTTGGCCAATTGTGTGCAGAAAATTAGTTACGGCAAGTTTATGAAAAAGTGCATATCTTTGTCGTTTTACATCCGTTTTCTACGTTTTATATGTCCTTAGCTTCGTATTGAAGTAAACTAATATATTTTTGAGAAGTCGAAATAATTTGTGAAGCTTAAGGCTCGTTTTTGACCGGACAAAGTAAAAACAGTTTGCTGAAAATTCTGAAAATAATATATTTCGTCGTCAAACTTGTAAAATCCATAACTTCTTCGTTATAAGTCCGTTTTTATCCGTTCAAGCGGCCACGGATTCGTTTTAAAGTATATTTTCTAAAAATCAAGGCCAAAGTTTAGTACCAACTGTCGGATTTTCCAGAAAAACAAAACAAGGACAGAACATAAAATATAGTTATCGAAAATAGTTTTTCTCGGACAAAACCTATTCAAATCCCTTCAAATCAACTCCAAAACTAATCTAATCCTACCATACACCTTCTTAGGGTGTCATGGGTTCCTAATCACCATCAAGACCAAAGAATACCATGGGAGTAATTATAGGATGACTATAAGTATATAAAACCTCTAAAATCATGACATAAATGGTATAAATCACAATACTTGCATATAAGCTCCAAAAATGATAAGAGACATATGAAATGAAAGAGGAAACATAAAAATGATGAAAACATGCTTACTAGTGAAATGAAGAGGTGTAGGTAACAAAGGTTTTACTTAGATATCCTTGGTTTTTATTTCAAAACCATAAAGAGGATATGTTCTAGGTTGTTAAAAACACTTGACTTGATGAAAATCTTGATCCCTTTGTTTTGTATGTTGTGGCCGGTTATGGTGTCCCAAGGAAGAAAAGAGAAAATTTTGTAAAACACTTTGAAACTATGTGTAAACAAATGAGTGTGTAGGACTTTTGTAATAGAGGTGAATTATTAGTAGACAAGTATTAAGAAGAACCATACCAACAATTAAGACTTCCCTCCCCTTGGCGGTTTGGGGAGGGTTGTCTCCCATATATTTTTTTTTCAAATTATACTTGTATATTTGTGTATTAATTTGTAAGACTTTGAATAAATGTGTAAGTTAAGGTAAATGGTAATTTGTGGTACAAGTAAGTTTTTAATAAATCAAAATGGATTGTAATGAGATGATAAAAATTGTAAAAATACTTTCCTTGTGAAATTTGAGTGATATAAAAATTATCGAGTAGTTTTTAAGAAAACGACGTAATAATTAAATTTTAACGATTAATATACCAAATAAATTTGAAACACTAGGAAAACTAAAAATATAGTTTTTATAGGCTAAATGTAGGTTTAAAAATACATCGGGATCATTTTTGAAAGTAACGGGTTAAATATTCAAAATAATAACTCACGCGATAAAGATTATTAAATATAAAAATTACGCGTTTAAAGTGAAATGAAATGTCGTGAATGAATTTATGAGATGCTCATGATGTCCATGGAATGTAGACTAATCATAGTCCATATGAAATGTACGTGATGTCATGATCATGAATTCGCCGCTAAACCTCCAAGATTACGCGAATTTGAAACAAGTAAACCAAGTTTACTAAAAATGTTGAAATAATGAGACGTGAATTGTGTCAAGAAATGACCTGAAAGTACGGGTTGTCACATTCGCCCATCCAAAAATTCATCCTGAATTCAATCGTTGTTAGGTGTAACGGGTTTAGGGTTTGATGAGGCAAGCCTTCCCATTCTCGAGCAAAATCCTCAAAAGACTTTTTGGTAACCGATTTTACTTAATCCCACAACTCATCAAACAAGAACTGTCATACGATTAGGCTAAATCGGTTTAGGTAACAACTTGTTTCTAGCTCGATCTTTGCAACTCATCAAACAAGAACTGTCACGCGGATCAAACTGGAAACAAGTGGTTTGAAGAAAATCTTTTGAAAATTTGGCTCGATTACGGAATTGCTTACACATATAAGCCTACTACTCCCTTCATTGCATGATTCTTCTTGAATTAGACATAGGTGATCAGGCTATGTATAATTTAGGAGTAACTATGCAATGCTTGGACTAATCGACTCATATGATGTTTGGTGTTAAGTCTGATGTTAAAATTGTGATAAACATCGAGGAGAGAAGACATGGAGAAGTGTCATTAAAATGATAGTTAAAGTAAAAAGAATTGAAATCCTCGTAAATGATAACAAATCGGAAAGAAAATAAAGTACGATAGATGAGAATATGTTACAACGAGTGGTTTAGCAAAAGTAGTACATCTTTAAGTTATAAAGTTTCGGATACGATGATTAGACATAAACTTGGTACGACATAGTACATAAGGAGAAATAAGACTGGTTTCGAACTTCTTCAGTCTTACGCGTCGTTGATACCTTGACGAGCTCCTTCTAACATATATACATTCCCATGAGCACCTTCGACTTGTTGACCTTGGTTTTGAGGACATTGACTTCGATAGTGTCCTTGCTCCCCACATCAAGCGTAACTATGGTCTTGCCTCTACAATTCCTGGCATTGTGTCCTAGTTTTTGACACTTGTAGCACTTAACAGGACAAAGTCCCGTGTGATGATACTTACATCGATTACATAGTGGGTAGGTTCCGGCATAACCTCTGCCTTCTATTGGTGCAGCAACATATACCATCGCGAGTTTCTTGCCCTCTTTTCATTGTTGATGAGGGTTAGTGTTGTGGTTGTTGGTTGTTCTTGTTATAATCTCCTTGGTCGTCTTCCCATTTCCTTTTGTTGTTGTTGAGTTGGTTATCGCCGTTGTTGTTGTTGTTGTTGTTTTGGTTGGTGTTAGTGTACTTGCCTCTCTTCACTACCTGGGCCATGAGCTTTTGAGTCAATCGAATAGCTTCCTCAATCGTTTCTTGGTCGGAAAAGTCACGTCACCTTGAATAATTTCAGGAAGTCCATCAATGACAGCCTCCAGTAGCTTCTCATTATCCGAAACCATAGATGGACATAACACGGCCAATTCTTGGAATCTCCGAATGTAAGTGTCAATATCATACCCAATAGTTTCTAGTTCATAGAACTCCGTCTCCAACTTTTTCACTTCGTTCGGGACAAAACTTCTTAGTCACCAAACTCTTGAATTGCTCCCAAGTAAGCTTGAAAGCATTCTCCACTCCAATCGGTTGAGCATATGAATTCCACCAAGACAATGCTCCATCAAGTAAAGTACTCGTAGCAAATTTAACCTTACTATCCTCCGGACAGTTGCAAAGCAAAAACACGGATTCCAACTTTTCAAACCATCGTACCATGGCGTGGCTCCTTCATCCCCTAAACTTTGGATACCACTTTTGAAATCCTTGTACGAACATCTCTTAACTCCGGATCCTCCGGCATTACCAGATAGCGGACTAGTCTAAGCTTCAGCGTGACGTGGCCTCAACAATGGCAGCGACCACTGTTTCCCTTTCGACTCTTAGAGCATTAGCAATGCTATCATTCACTAACTTCTGAATAGCTTTGGGTCATTTCAACTGTGGCTTTCTTGGTGCCATATCTTCTTCAAAACAAGAGAAAATGAGGCGTAGCAAAATCCGATGTTAATAATAAGCGTTCTAAAGAGGTGTGATAAAAATGATAAGTTTGAGGTTATTTTTCGAAATGATCGGCGGGTTCCGCAAGGATGGGTTATGAGGTGTTGTAAGTGCTTCAAGGTATGATGGTTTAGTGACTTAATGTGTTAGTAACGTGTAACTCGACATGTTAGTGATGAAACAAAGGAGTGAGAGTGACTTCGCCCTATTTAAACGTTTATCTCGGCATTCGTCGTTATCGATGATGAATCAGTGATATAAAATTGTGATAGGGAATGACAAGGAATTCTCCACGTTAGAGTATGGGGAAAAGATAATGGGATGGGAATTTAAAGGCATCCATGTGACAATCAATGTGAAATGAAAGTGAATAACTCGAAAAATGTACATAATGACCGCATGTGAAGTGAACATGTACTTGTGATGAAATGATGAGATGCTATGATAACGTAGTTATAGTCTAGGGTCAATGATGCAACCTAGTTCTCTATAACTGAAGCTCGATTGCCAATCTGTCACACCCCCAATTACCTTTTGCAGCGGATGGAATTCACGGGATTGGTGTCATAGCATCACAATCACAGTTACATTGAACGACCTAAAGTGTCGTTTGGAAAATACATCGTTTGATTTAATAAAACAATCGGAGTTTACAAAGTAGGTCCCAAATGAAAATCAACTTGTACGGAAAAATAAGTTTGTTACAATTCAAACGATATTTTAAAGTACGTAAAACCCAAGTGAGGCGTGCGTCACCGACTCCATGATGTGTCCATATGCATGCCATGAAGTGAATGCCTTAGATACCGGAGATAAAACATGCTAAAAGTGTCAACACAAAGGTTGAGTGAGTTCATAGAGTTTGGTTTGAAATGTAAAAACCTTTCAAAATCGTTTATGCAGCAAAGGCATTGTAAATCGTTGAAATGTAAAGACTATCAAAATCGATTATGTAGCAAAGGCATTGTAAATCCACTCAGGTTCAAGTCGCCCATACAAAACTTGCAACCTGTGTGTTCACAACCCACTGCCAGAATATGCATAGTTTATGTGCAACACATGATGTCAAATGAATTCACATAATAGTGCATGGCTCAATGTATCGAAATCGTTTATGTAGCAAAGGCATTGTAAATCCCTCAGTTCAAGTCCGCCCATACAAAACTTGCAACCTGTGTGTTCACAACCCATTGCCGGAATGTATGTAGTTTATGTTCCAAACATATGATTGTGGTTCAAATCGTTCCAAGACCGTTAGTCCATGAATATACCAAGACCGTTAGCTCAATGAATATACAAGACGTTAGACCAATGAATTTACCAAGTCCGTTAGCTCAATGAATATACCAAGTCCGTTAGCCCATGATTATAATATGGAAGTTCTAAGTATGGCAATACTGTTACTACGCATGACTAAGCATTTCAGTTCGGCTAAGCATGTAGTTTCAAATAATCATGATAGTTATGAAATAATTGAGCATGTATCTCCCCCAAAACATTTATGAAAACAAGTAAAAGAGGGGCTATGAGAACTCACTTGGGGAATGATGCGAAGACAAAAGTGAGTACAACGAGATGTAATGTGATACGCAAATCTTGACCTATGATGAATGATATGATATGTCATGAATTGCAATGTAATGTTATGCATGCACTTGATATATTATTTATACCATTTACGACCCTTTTGAAAATATTATTCGCCGTCGAAAAATACTCTTTTGACGTCTTGACCCTTCAAAAATCACTTTACATGTTTTTACGTCAAAATGTCATCCTATAATGGTTTTATAATGATTTTTTTAGAGAAATTACCACTTTTCGTCGCAAAACAATGTCGTCGGAAAAATCATGAAATTACCAAAAATGGCCTCGGAAAAACAATCGTAAAACGGTGTACGTCGATCGTTAGAGAACGAACTCGACTGTTTTGGAAAGTTTGTATCGATATTTAAAAGTTTCAGTTCAGGAGTTTTCGTCCAAAAGGTCTCGAACATAAAGATAATAAGGGTTAAAGATGGTGGTTTTGGCCAATTGTGTGCAGAAAATTAGTTACGGCAAGTTTATGAAAAAGTGCATATCTTTGTCGTTTTAAATCCGTTTTCTACGTTTAATATGTCCTTAGCTTCGTATTGAAGTAAACTAATATATTTTTGAGAAGTCGAAATAATTTGTGAAGCTTAAGGCTCGTTTTGACCGGACAAAGTAAAAACAGTTTGCTGAAAATCCAGAAAATAATATATTTCGTCGTCAAACTTGTAAAATCCATAACTTCTTCGTTATAAGTCCGTTTTATCCGTTCAAGCGGACCACATTCGTTTTAAAGTATCTTTTCTAAAAATCAAGGCCAAAGTTTAGTACCAACTGTCGGATTTTCCAGAAAAACAAGGACAGAACACAAAATATAGTTATCGAAAATAGTTTTTCTCGGACAAAACCTATTCAAATCCCTTCAAATCAACTCCAAAACTAATCTAATCCTACCATACACCTTCTTAGGGTGTCATGGGTTCCTAATCACCATCAAGACCAAAGAATACCATGGGAGTAATTATAGGATGACTATAAGTATATAAAACCTCTAAAATCATGACATAAATGGTATAAATCACAATACTTGCATATAAGCTCCAAAAATGATAAGAGACATATGAAATGAAAGAGGAAACATAAAAATGATGAAAACATGCTTACTAGTGAAATGAAGAGGTGTAGGTAACAAAGGTTTTACTTAGATATCCTTGGTTTTTATTTCAAAACCATAAAGAGGATATGTTCTAGGTTGTTAAAAACACTTGACTTGATGAAAATCTTGATCCCTTTGTTTTGTATGTTGTGGCCGGTTATGGTGTCCCAAGGAAGAAGAAGAAAAAATTTTTTGTAAAACACTTTGAAACTATGTGTAAACAAATGAGTGTGTAGGACTTTTGTAATAGAGGTGAATTATTAGTAGACAAGTATTAAGAAGAACCATACCAACAATTAAGACTTCCCTCCCCCTTGGCGGTTTTGGGGAGGGTTGTCTCCCATATATTTTTTTTTCAAATTATACTTGTATATTTGTGTATTAATTTGTAAGACTTTGAATAAATGTGTAAGTTAAGGTAAATGGTAATTTGTGGTACAAGTAAGTTTTTAATAAATCAAAATGGATTGTAATGAGATGATAAAAATTGTAAAAATACTTTCCTTGTGAAATTTGAGTGATATATAATTTATCGAGTAGTTTTTAAGAAAAACGACGTAATAATTAAATTTTAACGATTAATATACCAATTAAATTTGAAACACTAGGAAAACTAAAAATATAGTTTTTATAGGCTAAATGTAGGTTTAAAAATACATCGGGATCATTTTTGAAAGTAACGGGTTAAATATTCAAAATAATAACTCACGCGATAAGATTATTAAATATAAAAATTACGCGTTTAAAGTGAAATGAAATGTCGTGAATGAATTTATGAGATGCTCATGATGTCCATGGAATGTAGACTAATCATAGTCCATATGAAATGTACGTGATGTCATGATCATGAATTCGCCGCTAAACCTCCAAGATTACGCGAATTTGAAACAAGTAAACCAAGTTTACTAAAAATGTTGAAATAATGAGACGTGAATTGTGTCAAGAAATGACCTGAAAGTACGGGTTGTCACATTTGACTCAATTAAAAAAACTTCAAACCTAAGAAACTTAACAAAAATATATACACCGGTTGTATAATGTTTTTTGACCAAATTATTTCAGAAAACTTTGTATATCTTTGAAATTAATGCGCCGGAACAATCAACGATTAAAACACCAATCAATCGCCATCATTATAGCAATATTTAGAAACAGATTTGTATTTAACGTATTGAATGCGCAAGAACAAGAACAAAAAAAAATGAACCCCGTGACTATATAATAAATCGATACAATGTTTTGTGATTGTAAACATTCAAGTTATTCACAACAATATCACTGCAATTTCAACTATATATAAATGTCAAAACAATATTTTTAAAAATCGATACAATGTTTTGTGATTGTAAACATTCAAGTTATTCACAAGAATATCCTTGCCATTTCAACTATATATAAATGTCAAAACAATATCTCTGCACACATTTCAATATTTAATAACGAGATGCATATGATACACACAGTATAAAGTAACATAACAATAAAAAAATAAATTGTAATATGATGCCTTATAAATTTTAGAAATTATTAGTGTTAAGATTAAATAAATTAAATATATATATATATATATATATATATATATATATATATATATATATATATATATATATATATATATATATATATATATATATATATATATATATATATATATATATTTGGAAAATTACATTAGTAAAAGTTATTAAAATTTGTCATACATTTCTTTGAAATTTTAGGTGTGAATTGTTATGGTAGCTATTTCATTAAGGACAATTTCTTTGAATTTTTATGTAGAAATTTTAGTTTTAAAGGAATGTTAGAAATTTAACATTACTCACTTTTTAAGTTTCAAAAACATGGATACATGCTTTGGATGTATAATAATAATAATAAAAATTTATTGACTTTCCAACATTGAATATGCCAAATCAGTTTTCATTTAATATTAGTTTGAATTTTTAATGATAATTATATATACATATAGTTAAAGACGAGTACCTGTGCATAGCAACGGGATTTTATAGCGACAAATCGTTTAGTGATAAAAAATGTTTATGGTTATAAACGAAAAATAATAAAAGTTTGAAGATTTGGGTATTAAACATAATGTTTTGAAACTCGGGTCGACCGGGTGGTTCAATGGGTTGAACTGTTTTGGGAAAAAAGATTGATTTAAACCGGTCAACCCGTGGGTTTGAAGCGTCCTGTCAACCGGTTTTGATGTGTATTAATAGTTTTCTTTTGAAATAGATGTTTTCAACATTTCTATTTTTAGTTTCAACATTTCACTTTTTGTGTTTTCCTTTATATATAGTATCTGCAGTGCCCTGTGACGATTAAATGGAGAAATAGAATCGATGAGGCACGATTTACCGGTTTATATCGGTTTCAACGGGTCCTCGATTCATTTTCGGATGACTTTTATTTTTTATTGAACCGTGGCGAAACGGTTCTCGGTTGAACCGTTGGTCGGTCGGTCAGTTTTCAAAACTATCTATACCATCAACTTGTTAGCTTGTATGAAACTTTGTGTGTTTTATTAATTTGTATAATGTGTATAATAACACGTAGTTTTCATTTTAGGGTGTTTTAAAAATAACAATAATTAGTGTGTAATTATTTTATATTCTGAATTTTGTTGAAGCTTGTTTAAATTGTATATTGTGAAAATTTTATTTTACTTTTTAATTGTTTGTATTTAATTTGGTGGATATGCTTTTAGTTGGTTGTACAATATGAATAAATTAATGTACTTTTAAGTAATGAGGTGTTTTAATAAGAGTATTAATTACATTATACATTTCTCTCACCTTTGACTTTCAATTTTCACTTTCACCTTTGACCATTTTTCTATTTTATATAGTAAAGATTTGTTGTTTAATAGGTTTAGGTGACTATTAATTATATCTCCTACGGAGTAATAACCTGAAAAATATTTAAGTAGTACCACGGATGTAAATTTAATATAAAAAAAAGGTTCAGTGATATTTTGAAAGGTTTATTTTCGAGTAATTTAAAATGGGCGTGACGGGTTTACTCACGATGGGTATGCATTACACGCCACCTACCTTCACCCATTAAGTAGGTTCATATTTTCACTTTCATAACCTATTAGGTAGGTAAAAATAGGGAATATGTCACCCATTAGTAATCAAGTTTCATGAGTGTTCCAATTTGATACCTTAAACTTTATACTAATCATAAAAACCATCAAAATTTCAAGGAAACATTTCATTTCTTATGTAATTTTTCTAAAATTCACTTTGTGTTTAAAAAATAATCATCTATTCATTAACATGTTGTACATCAATTTAAACACTCACCTATGAATTTAACTAATTTCAACAAACTTTATGTACAACTCATTAATGCACAAGTAAACATAAACAATAACTACAAAATAATAATCAAGTTTGAGAAGTGTTTCATTCAGGTCACTCTAACATAAAAGTTACATAAAATAAAACATTTTAAAAACTTTGATGTCTTTTATAATTGATATAAAGTTTGAGATACCAAATTAGAACAAATCTCAAACTTAATTTACTCTTTGATGATTTTCAAACAAAATTAACAGTTTACTCACCCATCACCATCTTGGTATCTATGTGTTATGAATTTTTCGACCCGATTTCATCCCTGCTCATTATTTGTGATTTGTAGACCATATATTCGTGTGGATACTACCTTTAATTTATTTGATTCTTGTCTTACTCACAATATATAGCTTTGGATAAGACCAAACATGCCATTGGAGAAATTTTATTTCTTTCATGTTAGTAAGTCATTAATACCAACGGGGTTAGTGGATCAATTGTAGAGTGGGGACTAATTTAAAAGTGTAGAAAATCACTCATCATCGACAAAGTGTCTCTCATTTATTTTATTTAAAAAATCCGTTTAGGGCAAAATTGTAAAATTACTCATTTTTTCTTTTCCACTTCAAATTTCAAGCATTACATATTTCTTAAGCGACAAGAATTTTGGAAAAACCCGATTTCACATAAATTTTAAAATTAAATCCTCTCTAATTTGGTATAAATCTTTGTTAATTACTTGATTTTTTACATATTAAATGGGTTTTGATTTTT
>OU343222.1:54031794-54156556 GCA_910596185.1 Chrysanthemum makinoi | reverse complement strand
TACATTATTCAATTTTGTATAAAATGGGGGACAAAATCAAAGCGGTTTGGGGATATATACCGGTGTTGTAAAACGAAATTCATTATGATTGCCTTTACCTTCTTTGGAATATCTAACCATGGCCCAAAAACAGTTGCTCTAAACAACCTCATTCGATCCGGATTGCTTAACAATTTAGACTTAATATCCGAAAGCAACTTAACCTGGGAACGAACCGTTACCTTAGCATCAAAATATTAGGGAATGTAAACCATTTGTGAGTTTAATTGGTACTAATTAGGGGTTGATTTAGGGTTTCTGTTGGAGAAACGAGTTGATTTCACAATTTTGAATTGTGTTTTTCTGGTAGTAGAGTGTTGGTGTGTGTGTTTGTGTGTGTGGGTAAAAATTTAAAAAAAAGGTAAAAATTTTAAAAAGTGTAAAAGTTATGTTAAAAAAGTACTAAAAGGTACAAAAGTGTAATACTGATAAAAGTATTATATTATTTCGCTTAAATTCAACAATTGGAAGAACTAAAAGTATAAAAATATTTTAGTAAGTTTGACTTTTCTTAAAGACAAATTTTTGGCAAGATTAAAAAAGTCGCTTGATTGATCATTTGTACTATCATAGGTAAAAGTCGAAACAATAATTTGGTACACAAATTCTGAGGGACACTTGTCAAGCTTAGATTAAAAGTAGAAAAGTCATGAAGTCTCCGAGGTATATTTTGGAGATCCCATTTTTCCAGAAAGTTTTGACACGAAGCAAGGTGTATTTGCATAATTACCCTTTTTTTAAAATTTAAACATCACTCGTTTTTTAATTTTAAGCAAAACTATTTTTAGTTTATACATAGTAGAGATATGATATTATTACCACATGGTAATTATATACCATACATATAGTAGATTATTCGGTATATTTACCCTATATTAGATTCTTAGGTTAGTCTATATAAACCTTCATATGTCTTATAGTTCTGCAATTCAACCAATACGATTCTTAGCTTCGTTTTGTTTCAACGATTTTCACCAAAAACCAAAACAAACAGGAAACAACCATGCATCGATCTGAAGAAGACATGAAAAACCTCGGATTCTTCGGAATACTAAAACATTCATTTGAAACAGTCTTTTCAAACAAGAAAATCTTCACTCAAATCACCTTAACTCTTCTCCTTCCCCTCATGCTCATCTTTGTAGCTCAGCCTGAAATCTCACGTCGCGTCTTTCCCAAAATAGAACTGTCTGATTCGAGTAATGATGCGACAGTAGCTGACTGGGTCTATTATGAGCTTTTTTTAATCTTATACTATACTTTATCAACTCTTTTCTTACTCCTCTCAACAGCCGCAATTATTTTCACAGTCGCGTCTGTTTATACTGACCGTGACTTCACCTTTTGCCAGTACTTTACTAAAATTGTACCTAAGATTTGGAAACGGTTGCTAGTTACTTATATTTATTTTTTCGTTCCGTGGGTTCTATACAGCGTGATATATATCGTGATAGTTTCTATCTTATTCGCTAAATTTGGAGTTTCAGCTGTGGTATTTGTACCTATCTTACTGGTTTTATATATTCTTGGTTTATCTTATTTGAATGTAGTGTGGCAGTTAGCTAGTGTGGTGACTGTTTTGGAAAATGTTAAGGGGTTTAAGGCGTTTTTAAAAAGTAATAAATTACTGTACGGTAAAAAGAAGGTTGAATTAGTGATAGCTTTTGCGATGTATATGGTTTTGGCGGTATTGATTATTGCATGGGAATTGTTTGTTGAATATGGAGATGAGATATTTAGGTTACACATGGTTTGGAGAGTGGTGATTGGGTTAGTGTGTGGTTTGGTGTTAATGACATGGTTCTTGAAGTTTATTACGATACATACTATTTTGTATCTGGTGTGTAAATCGTTTCATGGAGAAGCAATTGATAAGTTGAGTTTATCGACGTTTTTGGAGGCGCATACTTTGGAGACTGCGGTGTTGCCGAATTCGGGTGAGGAGATTGGAAGAACTCAAGCTCCTGTTTGATGTGCTTTATTAAGTTCTACATTTTCTATATTTCGCATAGGTGTTAAGATCGATTTGTAGTTTGAATTAGTCTATGTTGAAATTGCAAGTTCTAAAACTTTACCAAAGGTTCTGTGTCTTTGGAAACTATTCTTCTGTATTAAGATTTATGTTTTGATTATGAAGTCATAGTATTTTTAAGTGTGTTCACTCGATTGTGCCAAAGTTGGATTAAATTGATGAGAATGTGTCATATGTTGAAAAGGTTTTCGATATTTACGAGTCACTGAGCGAGTCAGTTTGTGCTTATGAAGAGTGATATGATACCGTCAGTAGTATTTAATTTACCAATGATGTTTGTTAGTTTGTTACCGATTAATTAAATTTATGCTTGCTCTCAATGATATTCCACATCCAACACCTCCTTCTCCAATAATGATTCTAACATCCAACGGTGCAACAAGAGGTTAATAGATAACTTTACCCCCACTGAAAATTTTCGTGAACACGAAGTGTCAAAAACCATTGAAGTTGGCAGTTTAATTGGCTATGACATGGTGGGTAGAGAGAATGAAGTTAATGAAATCATTGGTGTAAAACATGTGGATCAATCATTGTAGGGTCCCTAAACATAAATGGAGTGGGCACTGCTCCAAAAAAGAAAGTGTAGAGAAAATTTTGCAAGGATAACAATCTGAATTTTATTGGCATTCAAGAGTCAAAATCAATTTTGGATGATGCCTCTTTCATTCATTCACTTTGGGGTAATAACAACTGTGACTTTGCTCTTAAGAAGCCCACTGGTAGTTCGGGTGGTATAATTGCAATATGGGATGACTCTTTGTTTCAAAAACATAAAGTCATAAATAATGAGCAAGGCTTCATGGCTATTTATGGGGAATGGATAAAAACTGGGATTGCTTGCCTTATGATTGTAGTCTATGCTCCCCAAGATTTAACTAAAAAGTGTACTCTTTGGAATAGACTCCACAATCTGGTGATTTCGTTTAATAATATGTCCATCATTCTTGGTGACTTCAATGAGGTTCGTTTCGATACCGAAAGGATGGGTTCTTTGTTTTGCAAATTTGGAGCAAAACGTTTCAATGAGTTTATAAACAATACTGGGTTCGTGGATCTACCTATGGGGGGTAGAAAATTTACTCGTATGGACAAATATGGAACTAAATTGAGTAAATTGGATCGTATTCTAGTCTCACACCATTTTCTTTCTAAATGGCCAAATGCCCAACTTCTTGCTTTACCTCGTGATCTCTCGGACCATTGTCCCATTGTGTTGAAAACCCATTCCGGGGACTACGGGGCCATTCCATTCAAGTTCTTCAGTTCTTGGTTGCTTAATGGTGACTTTCCTACACTGCTTTCTCAAGCTTGGCCCAAAACCTCCCATACTGCCACCCAACAAAATATTCTACACCCTGCCATCATTTTAAAGTCAAAATTTCAGTGTCTTAAAAAGGCCATTAGAGCTTGGAGAAAAGATGTGGTGTTCAAGAATGATGTTTTAGTTCGTGCTTAAGGACAAAGTGGACTTTCTTGAGGTAAAGGCTGAAAATGGCGGTCTTGACCCCCATGAAATCGAGGAACGACTTGCCTGGTTGAAAAAAATAGAAGAACTTGAACATCTAATGAGGCTTGATCTCTTGCAAAAAGCTAAAATTAGATGAGCCGTTGAAGGTGATGAAAACTCTTAAGTTTTTTCATGGAATGCTTAACAACAAATTCTCAAAGTCAAGAATCAATGGTATTTCCATCAACGGATATTGGGTTTCGGATCCTCCACTGATCATACAATGGAGCAAATGGGGTTTAGCAACAAATGGATGAAATGGATTCATGGTTGTCTAAATTCAGCATACACCTCGGTTCTTGTAAATGGATCACCGACAAAAGAGTTCAAAATTCAAAAAGGATTACGCCAAGGTGATCCCCTCTCACCATTCCTCTTCATTATTGCAATGAAAGCTCTCCATGTCACACTTCAAGAAGCAAAATCAAAAAAATTATTTGAAGGGGTCAAAGTGGGTTTAAATGATGTCGATATCTCCCACCTACAATATGCGGATGATGCTCTTATTTTGGGTAAATGGTCTATTGAAAATGCAAAAAATCTTTGTAGAATTTTGAGATGTTTCCACATGTCATCCGGTTTAAAGGTGAACTTCTCAAAAAGTAAACTTTTGAGTGTTGGTGTGACACTCAATGAAACGGAAAGAATTTCTTCTATACTATCTTGCAAACCATCCACAGTTCCTTGTGCCTATCTTGGCCTTCCACTTGGTGCCAATATGAATAAAGAATCCAATTGGAAACCGATTGTTGAAAAATTTCATAAAAGACTTAATTCTTGGAAAGCAAGAACCCTCTCATTTGGTGGTAGACTCACTCTTATTAAATCGGTTCTTGGTGCTCTTGGTACGTATTACTTCTCATTGTTTAAGGTTCCAAAAGGTGTGATCAGCCACCTTGAAAGATTAAGGCGTAACTTCTTTTGGGGTGGTTCAATAGACTCAAAAAAGTTACCTTGGATTACTTGGAAGAAAGTTTGCTCTTCTAAGAGTTGTGGAGGTCTTGGTATTGGTAGCCTTTATGCTTCCAACATTGCATGGTGACAAAATGGTGGTGGAGATTTCATAAAGAACGGAGTTCGCTTTGGAGACAAATTATAGTTTCCATCCATGGTGATCAAGGAGGCATAGGTAATGAGTTAAACAACAATCAGGGGTCGCCTTCAAGCACATGGAAATCAATTCTTGACTTAAACAATCATCTGGAAAGTGTTAATATTAACCTACATTCGACTTTTGTTCGTAAAGTTAGAGATGGTCATTCTTTTGACTTCTGGAACGAGCACTGAATAGGTGATCGCAATCTTAAAACAACATATCCTAGGATTTACATGCCGGAAAATGACAAACACTGTAAGATTTATGAAAGGGTCACTTTTGTTGATGGGGTTCAAATGACAAACTGGAATTGGAGACGGCCCATTAGGGATGGGCCTGAAAGTCAACAACTCAGCTCAGCGGGCTGCTCATCCAGCTTAGAGACTTAAACCTATCTAACGCCCCTGATACTTGGAACTACACACTCGATCCATCCCTTTTGTTCTCTGTCCCATCCTTCAGACGCCATGTTGAAAGTTCGTGCTTGTCATCATCTCTTGATCCAGTAAGGTGGAACCAACATCTTCCCATTAAGGTTAACATTCATTCTTGGAGACTATGTATGGATCGACTACCTACAAGGGTCAATTTAGATTAAAAAAAAAGGAATCGATCTTGATTCTGTAAGATGTCCGGTATGTGATGGCGACATCGAAACAACAAAGCATTTGTTCATCGAATACCCGGTGGCTGTCGAGTTGTGGGAATTGGTCTCGGCTTGGTGGGATGTTGGAGATTATCCTAGAGATATTCAAGGCTTATCTTCATGGGGTGATTCAGTGAACTTAAACAGCTTTTTGAAAGGCTGCTTTGATGTTGTTATCCAAACAATATTTTGGATCTTATGGAGATACAGGAATAGAGTTTGCTTTTATGCTAAACCCCCGCGGAAGGACACTCTAGGTGAAGAGATCAAAGTGCTTTCCCATTCTTAGATCCTCCATAGGCATAAAAAAGCAAATCCTACTTGGTTTGAGCGGATTTGTAATCTAACCATGCTTGTACAAACTAATTGTATTCTTTCTTGTATTATTTCGTTTCTAGTTTCTTACTAGAACGTCATATCGTTATATATAAAATGCCGTTCAAAAAAAATCTAAGGCATTCTTGAGTTTAAGCATTAAAAGGTTTACTGCTTGCTCTTCAGGAATGGTCGGACTCTTAGAATCCATTGGTTCTTCATATACCTTTGGGGTCGGTTCTGTTTGAGGTCTTTAAAATTTAGTTAGCACATTGTTTACATAGTGTCTGAGCTATTTTAAAGGAAAATACGAAGATTCTCAACTCAAGTGTCGTAACTTGCTCTAAGTTATGTTGTCGTTTTACTATAAAAGCTAAATTTTGCAATTAAATGGTCATAAGCAATGGATTCAAGAAAGTCACTAAGGAAAATTCATCTTACTTCAATATCATTTCATTTGTAAAACAGCACATATTATAGACGAAAAGAATTAAAGCAACAGAGTTTGAGATTCATATATTTTAAGTACACTTTCTGAATCTTAACCTTTTTTCCACGAATCAAAAGCCTAGTTGTCATAATGTCAGTTTAACATAGATGAATTTAGCTCTTTAACTAAACTGGACCCGTTGAATAGATTTGGATAAATGGGGTGGTTGGCTGGGTAAGGTAACGGGTCAAAAACTGGTTTGGGGCCATCTGAAACGTGTATCACTTTTTATTTATTATTTATTAAGGAAAAATTACAGTGCCCAAAACCAGCGAAAAAAGACTTGGTGGACCACAAACTCGGGCAAACCCCTCCGGAAAGTTGACTCAAACAGCCAATCCCAATTTTTGTCTCTGATTTCAGTTTCACCTGAATTTAAGATTTGTTCATTTTGAGGTAAAGAACTTCGGTCATTGTGGCATGATTTTAAAGTTTGAACGTGTCAAAAGCAACAACGTCCTATACAAGGACCTCTTTTATTGCCTAGAGACCATTCTTGTTTTTCTTTCTTTCTAAAACGCATTTTATTTGTATTCTTTGGTCGTAGATCACCATGCAAATGTTGGGTTTTACTAATCATAACAACTATAGAAAACAAGTAAACATCATCAAATCATTGCAGCGGAAGTAATAAGAATAATACTTGTAAATTAATTAACCGAATTAAAAGTATATGCGTACCTTTTGCGAATCAATGCAATTAGGGTTTATGAAAAACCCTAAATCAAGATCAAGAACCAAGAAACCCTAAACCCTAATAAATTAGGGTTTAATACATTCGACTACACCAACAATCGAACACCCAAGTAACCAACACAAGTGCATTGGCCCTTCGTTCTTGTACACACGTATTAGTAGCGAATCAATGAGAAAAGCTAGGTTCTTGATCACAATAGATTAACCAAACACCTTTGTTATGCTCAAGGTCACTCGCAAATCCCTTACATGGGGTTTTACTCGTCGACCTAAGAACAAGAGGGAAGAAAGAAGAAGTTTGGCCTTCTATTAAAATCTAGTGTACTAAAGGATGAATACATGGGGATGTATTTATAGCCTTATGGTAGATGTCAAGATTACTATGGTTTCCGATATGGGATTCTATAGTTTCGGCCAAAAACAAGCCCAAAAGAGGGTTCCTAAAACCTTCTCTTGACTTGTTAACTTTTCTTCATATCCCGTTGACATTTAACGACCGATAATCAAAACTCGTTAAATATTAACTATCGTTAAGTATTTATTTGTGATCAATAATTAAATATTACATTTAATATATTAATTATTATTTACATTGATTCTCATACGTAATGTGTGCAATCCCGAAGTCTCGAGTTCGAATCCGGTCATACTAATATTAATTTATATCCATAACCTTTCAGCAAACGTGTCTCCTTTTGGAGCTAATCCTATCACTTAAAAGCAATGTTGCCTTTGATGGTTTAGCTATAAGCCTATATATCATGTATAGTTATAATGAGATGTTGGATATTTTAGTGTAATTGGATTAACGTGTTTGACCAATTTCATCATAACAAGACATCATTTAGGCTTGGAGTTGCGGAGTGCACACCTACTTGAATTTATTATGATGTTAGGAATTCTGCTGAAATTACTGCTGAAGGATTCTGCTGAAGTAGTGTGGAATCTGCTGAAGTCATGATTCTGCTGAAGTTATGTTCCTCAGAAATTAATTTTTGGAAATTGAGGGACAAAATTTGACAACTTGGAGACCCTAAAACTGCCTTTGGCAGTTATCCCGTATTATAGTTATATACGGTTTATTTGGTCAGATTATAAATATACGGTTCATAAAATCTCAGAGATATACATACAGAAAATTCTAAACTCTGAATTGTATCCGATTGAATAATTCGGGAGAACCACCGAATTGATTCGATCTGAAAGTGTTCACACGCCTTTCAGAGACTTAAGCATATCCATTGTGTTCGTTATTACTATTTATCCCCTATAAAGATCGAATCACTTAAGATGACGAACCCTGATTATGTGAAAGATATGAACAAGACGTTTGCAAAGTTGGAGAAGTTTTCTGGGCAGGATTTTCGTAGATGGCAGAAGAAGATGCATTTTTATCTCATGAATCTGAAAGTGGTATATGTTAGAGTACCGCGTGCCCCGAGGAACTGTTGAGAATGAAACATTTGGAACAAACTCGTAATCGTTCAAAGTGGGAAAACGCAGACTACATATGTCGTGGTCATATTCTTAACGGTATGTCTGATTCCTTGTTTGATATTTATCAAAACGTGGAGTCTGCAAAAGAATTATGGGATTGCCTAGAAGCCAAATATATGGCAGAAGATGCGTCTAGTAAGAAATTCCTTATTGGTAATTTTAATAACTATAAAATGGTAGACACTAGGCTGTCATGGAACAAGTACCACGAATTGCAAAGGATATTAGGACAGTTTGCACAATATGATATGAAAATGGATGAATCAATTTCTGTTTCTAGTATCATAGATAAAGCTGCCCTCTTGGAAAGATTTTAAAACAATCGAAACATAAGAAAGAGGAATTGAATCTGGTTGAACTTGGAAGTCATTTCCAAATTGAACAATCCATACGTGATATGGAAAAGGGTTCTATTGGTGGTACTAAAACCATGGCTGGTTCTTTTGTGAACATGGTGGAGGAGGTGAATCCTCTAAGGTGGTAAAGGGAAACGAAAGTGGCAAAGCAATAACAACAAAGGTTCTGATAAGAAACCAAAAGTAACCTGTTGGAAGTGTGGGAAACCCGGACACTTTAAGAAAGATTGCAGGTCTAAAAAGGGTGGAGGTAATGGGAAAAACGAGGCTGGTTCAAGTGGATCCAAGGATCCCAGAAAGCAATCAGGTTTGTTTTTGGTACCTACTGATCATTCTGTTGAGAATTATTATGTATCAATAATTTCTGATACATTATATGTGCAAGATGATGATTTATCATGGTAGGTGGATTCAGGAGCAACATGTCATGTGTGCAAAAATCTTCAATGGTTCAAGGACTTTAAGCCAATTGAAGATGGATCTTTATTAAAGATGGGCAATGTTGCAACTGAACCGATTAAAGGACTACGATCTGTTAATCTAGTCTTTACTTCAGGAAACTCTTTACTTTTAAATAATGTTGTGTATGTACCTGGAATTCGTAAGAATTTAGTATCTGTATTGTATTAAATAATTGTGGCTACAAGCAAGTCTTGGAAAGTGACAAGTATATCTTGTCAAGACATGGAACCTTTATTGGCTTTGGATATTTGAATGGCATGTTTAAATTAAATTTGGATGTTTCGTTTATTAATAATTCTATTGGCTTCTACTAGTTCTAGCATGAATTGTAGTAAATCTGAATTATGGCATGCTAGACTAGGACACGTACATTACAAGAGAATGATAGACATGTCAAAAATGAGTCTAATACCTGCTTTTGAATTGAATGGTGAAAAGTGTAAAACTTGTATGTTGACTAAGATAACTAGACAACCTTTTGCCAAAAATGTCATTAGAGATACTAAGGTATTAGAACTTGTACACGATGACTTGTGTGATTTTCATTCAACTCCATCACTTGGTAATAAAAAGTATGTAGTTACTTTCATTGATGATGCTACTAGATCTTGCTATGTTTATTTGTGTCATACAAAAGATGAAGCTCTTGATAAGTTTAAAATTTATAAAGAGGAAGTAGAACTTTATCATGGTGTGAAGATTAAAACACTTCTCGACTGATAGGGAGGTGAGTATTATGATCCATTATATTTTCAATCTCTTGGTATAATCCATCAGACCACTGCTCCATATACACCACAACAAAATGGTATATCTGAAAGAAAGAATAGGACATTAAAAGAAATGGTTAATTCCATGATATGCTATTACGGCCTAAGTTATGGATTTTGGGGTGAGGCTATGTTGATAGCCTGTTATTTATTAAATAGAGTTCCTAATAAAAGGAACAAGATAACCCCTTATGAACTTTGGTATAAAAGGCACCAAAACTGAGTTATCTCGAGTTTGGGGTAAAGAGCTAATGGTAAGATTGACTGATCCTAAAATAAATAATATAGGTCAAAGAGGTATAGATTGTCTATTCATTGGCTATCCTGAGAATTCTAAGTGCTATAGGTTCTATGTCATAGAACCTAATGATTATGTATCCGTGCATTCATTATTGAGTCACGAGATGCTGATTTTGGCAATGAGGATAGGTTTACATCTTTACCTAAACCTGTAGACATGATTGCAAGTTCTAGTAACTTTGGTGCATCGACCAAGCGATTGTTTCTCCTCCAGCCTTCGAGCCTAGGAGGAGTGTAAGAGCAAGAAAAACCAAATCTTTTGGTGGCGATTTCCAACTATATTTGGTCGAAGGATCAAGGAATGAAATTCAATTTCAATATCAATATTGTTTCAATGTTGATGAAGATCCTAGGACCTACAATGAAGCTATGGCTTCAAGGGATGCTGCATTTTGGAAAGAGGCAATCCAAGATGAGATTGATTCTATAATGCACAATAATACTTGGAAACCGTCGATTTACCACGGTTTGTAAACCATTGAATAGTAAATGGATCTTCAAAAGGAAGATGAAGGTGGATGGAAGCATAGACAAGTATAAAGCCAGATTGGTTATCCAAGGCTTTAGACAAAAAGAAGGTATTGATTTCTTCGATACTTATGCTCCAGTTGCTAGGATTACCACCATTAGATTATTGTTAGCACTTGCGGCTATACATAATCTTATAATTCACCAAATGGATGTTAAAACAGCCTTTCTGAATGGTGAATTGGATGAAGAGATTTACATAAAACAACAAGAAGGTTTTGTCATTCACGGTAATGAAAATAAGGTTTGTAAATTGGTTAAATCTCTTTATGGTTTGAAACAAGCTCTAGCGGTGGCATCAGAAATTTAATGATGTTGTCTTGTCTAATGGTTTTGCATTAAACCAAGCAGACAAGTGTGTATATAGCAAGTTTAATGCTTCTGGTAAAGGAGTAATCATTTGCTTGTATGTTGATGACATGTTGATCTTTGGTATTGACCAAGATCAAGTTGATGCAACTAAGGAATTCTTGTCCTCTAAATTTGAGATGAAGGACATGGGGAGGCTGATGTGATTCTTGGCATTAAGATCATACGTGGAGAACATGGCATTACTATCTCTCAATCACATTATATTGAGAAGATGTTGGATAAATTTAAATTGAAAGATTGTTCTCCAATAGGTACTCCTATGGATCCCACAACAAAACTTGTGCCTAATAAAGGTGTTGCTGTGAATCAACTTGAATATTCAAGGGATATTGGATCTCTCATGTATGCCATGATTAGTACTAGACGGAATATAGCCTTTGCTGTTGGAAAGTTGAGTAGATATACTCACAATCCAGGTTTAATCCATTGGCGAGCAATTAATCGAGTATTTATGTACTTGAAAGGAACACTGGATTATGGTTTATCTTATCTTGGATTTCCTTACGTTCTTGAAGGTTATTCAGATGCAAGTTGGATTTCCAATACGGAATATCATTCTTCCACAACTGGTTGGGTATACCTACTTGGAGGTGGTGCCATTTGCTGGGCATCTAAGAAGCAAACTTGCATAACTGATTCAACAATGGAATATGAGTTTGTGGCATTAGCAGGTAATGGTAAAGAAGCTGAATGGCTAAGGAACTTAATATATGAAATTTCATTGTGGCCTAAACCGATATCATCCATTTCTATCAGATGTGATAGTCAAGCTACTTTGGCTAAGGCATACAGTCAAGTATATAATGGGAAGTCTAGACACCTAGGTGTTAGACATACCATGATCGTGATCTTATCACGAATGGTGTGATATCTGTGGTGTTTGTGAAAACACAACACAATTTAGCCGATCATTTAACCAAAGGGTTGAATAGAGATCTCGTGAAAAATTCGGCTATAGGGATAGGATTAAAGTCCATCGAAATCTCGATATCAAGATACCCAATTCCACCTAGTATGGCTAGGTGCTGAATTCAATGTGGAAGGCTTAATATTTAGAGATTGGAACACATTAGAATATTCATCCCAAGGTATGTGTTAGGACCTACAAGTTAGGGAGGTTGAATGAATATATTCTTAATACGTAGCTCTTTTGACAAATTGCGTTGTAGGTGCAAGACTAAAAGAGCTACCTATGTGAGCATGAAGTTTAGCCGCTTCAAGAAGCTGGGACTTGGCTTTGACATGCTTATGAAGGATAAGGACATAGGCTAGTAAAACATGTGTCAAGATAGAACTACTATGTATGTAAACTTTTGTGTACATTATCTTCGTGTATTCATATTGAATTCCCAGGGTTCAATCCTAAGCGACACCCTGGTATTTGAATATTTGGAATGTGTAATGTACTAATGTGAAATTCAATCGTCACGACATTTCATTTATGCAAAAGTTTGATTGTTTGAGATTACTTGTTTTAGTTAATCAAGGATTGCACTAAAATAGGGGAGGAATGTTGGATATTTTAGTGTAATTGGATTAACTTGTTTGACCAATTTCATCATAATAAGACATCATTTAGGCTTGGAGTTGCGGAGTGCACACCTACTTGAATTTATTATGATGTTAGGAATTGGCACGAAATTACTGCTGAAGGATTCTGCTGAAGTAGTGTGGAATCTGCTGAAGTTATGTTCCTCAGAAATTAATTTTTGGAAATTGAGGGACAAAATTTGACAACTTGTAGACCCTAAAACTGCCTTTGGCAGTTATCCCGTATTATAGTTATATACGGTTTATTTGGTCAGATTATAAATATACGGTTCATAAAATCTCAGAGATATACATACAGAAAATTCTAAACTCTGAATTGTATCCGATTGAATAATTCGGGAGAACCACCGAATTGAATCGATCTGAAAGTGTTCACACGCCTTTCAGAGACTTAAGCATATCCATTGTGTTCGTTATTACTATTTATCCCCAATATGAGATCCTGAGAAGATTGCAGTTGTTGACAATATGAGTTTAGCTGGGTTCAAGTCATGGAAGTGCTAGTAACCCAAGAGTCTTGCGGACGCCCGATAGCGCAACCTCAAGATGCTAATGACCTCATGTCCTTGTCATTTATTTTGTATTACAAACCTAGATTCTAAGATGAACATACTAGGCAATTATGCGATTACCAAATAAACATCGAAGTTGACCAACTCTTGGCAATACAAAATAGTACTGTATTATAAATAGCCGTCTGACCACTTCCTTATCAAGAGTACCATGAAAGATTCCATGTTGGACGGCATTTTTTAAAGTAAGTATTTTGTATAAAGAAAGACACAAGAAAACATTAGTTAAACAACACACTGAAGAACCATGCAGATTAGCAGCTAGTATATATATATGGAGCCACCAAGCAATTCTTCTCACCATCTAAACTATCTCATATCTGTTCCTATTCAGAAAATTAAAAGATATGTCAAACAAACTCATCCTATTGAGCGTGGTAGCTCTAACTTTTGTCTGTCTTGCCTTAGCCTACGAGCCTGCACCGCTTCAAGATTTTTGTGTAGCCGATCCCAACAGTTCAGGTACATGGTCTTAACCAAAATTAATCATTGGTACACATCTGTTCAGCGTTTTTAATCGTATATATAACTATAGAATGTGTTCAACCTAACGTTATTTCATATTTATTGTGCAGCAAAAGTAAATGGTGTAGCATGCAAGAACCCAATGCAAGTTCAAGCTGAAGATTTCTTCTTCAGCGGGCTCCACCTCAGGGGTAACACATCAAACGCTGTAGGTTCAAGGGTGACCCCAGTCTTTGCGGCTCAGTTACCTGGGCTAAACACTTTGGGCATCTCAATGGTTCGGATTGACTACGCACCATGGGGACTAAATCCTCCTCACACTCACCCAAGAGCCACTGAGATCCTTACGGTTCTTGAAGGGACCCTACAAGTTGGATTTGTCACTTCTAACCCTGATAACCGTCATATCTCTAAGGTACTACAAAAGGGTGACGTTTTTGTTTTCCCAGTAGGACTTGTTCATTACCAACGCAATGTGGGTAATGGAAATGCAGTGGTAATTGCTGCATTAAGTAGTCAAAACCCGGGAGCTATAACCATTGCAAATGCTGTTTTTGGCGCAAATCCTCCAATTGCAAGTGATATTCTAGCAAGGGCATTCCAAGTGGATAAGAGTGTGGTGGATCAGCTACAAGCAAAGTTCTAGAGCATCAAAAATTCTTATGACTAAACTTAAAATTTGGTGTTTGTGTGATTGTTTTCATTCATAGGCTTGTTCTAAAGCTTCAATTCTTAAATTATTCGTGTTTATTCTTTTGCAAAGTAACGCTTGTTATCAATTTTCTAAAAGGTGGCCTAAATGCATTACTAGTTTCTGATATGTGTTCATTATGCTTTTAAAAGTAGAAGCTGGTCGTTTAACTTATCGTATAAATGGTATCTACTTTCACCACAAATTAACTACGCGTAATCAACACATTCATCGAACTTAAGTGAGAAAGGATTATTAAATCAATCCTTATGTCAACTATAAGTCTATACATTATGGCATCTGTATACAGGAGTATATTATTTCATTTCTACTCGAATCTAAAACTAATTATTATTATTATTGTTTATTTTTATTTTTTTGTTTTATGCACTAAAAACAACTTTGTGTGACTTTTTAACCCATTTGTCATTTTACCTTTGTAAAAAAATGTTTTTGATTTTACCCGTTTGACTAGTTTGTGATTAAACATACTGTAACTTGTATCAACCCAAACTGGTCCCAAATTTACAGCTCTAATTGAGGTCTGAGGATAGGTTATGATTTACTACATTAAAGTATGTAACTGCGATATGTAACTTTTATCAAATATTTTAAGCTATGAAGTATGAAGGTTCTGATCTGTAAAAAATTATTGGATACTTTGCTTTTAAAAATAACAAGGACCACTTTCAAACATAATATAAACCGGTTACAAATAAATGCATCTACAAAACACATGTTAAAACTTAAAACCTAAAGAAAAACAACTAGAATTTCATTACATGCTACCATTATTTTGTTAAATGACATGTCTCATTGTTCTCATGAGAATTTCTTTAAAAAATCGTTTTCTGGTGGATATTCAAAGGACCTTGGAAATAAAGGACCTTGTGTTGACCCCGAGGTAGTTGTAGAACCCTTTGATTTCTTCCGACTATTCGTTCTGAAAGCAGGTATCTCAATATTCTTCCAAGCAACATGATTCCTCAAAAATTTCCAACAATCCTCCAATGTAAAATCATGACCATAAATCACACGGTATTCTCTAAGAGTTTTTTCTTTATCGTCTGCATCACCCTCACCACTTCCATGATTAGTCTTGATATTATCCATAATACCACAAAAATTCCCAACCCTACTACGATTCCTATTCTTCCATTTGGTCGTGATCGAGTCGTACGTTCTTTCTAAACCAATCTCCTTTTCAAAGTACTCTATCACCTCCTCCCAAAACCTATTCCTTTTGATAGCGTTTCCTCTCTCGTACGTTCTTTCTAAACCAATCTCCTTTTCAAAGTACTCTATCACCTCCTCCCAAAACCTATTCCTTTTGATAGCGTTTCCTCTCTCGGAATTTTTAGACACATAAACCCAAGCTCTACAAAGCCACGATCTCTTCCGCCTTTGTCCAGAGTTCGTTCTTTTTGGTTGGTTCGGCCATTTTGCCTTTGTCCTTCGCCTTTGTAGCACGTCTTGAAGGCTTCTTTGGTTTGACATGTGACGTCTCTTCGACATCGTCATCGTCTTCAACAGGCATGGAACCGTGGTACGAACCGTGACCCGAACCTTGCCCCATCGAAGCATCTTGACTCGGATAGTTTTGAGTCGAGTATTGTTGAGTCGGATAATCTGCCATATAATCCTCCAAATCCATATCAAGCTTAGCACTACGAATCGGGGAATACGTTTGATAAGGTTGGGAAGACTGCGAAAAATCCATGTTAGGATAATATGACGACCCACTTGGTTCTTGGTGGTAGTCCATATTAGGACGTTGCGGTGGGATAAATTGACGATTAATGTAAAACGGGTTTTGACTTTGATTCGGTTGTGGTAGTCGTGTTGGATTCAAGAGTAGGAGCACGAAAGCGAAGACCCTAATTTTGTGGTGGTGTTATGCCGGTTAATTCGAAATATGAATCCGGCGAGAAATTCAAATTCGGTGCATTTTGGGGTAGTCGGGATCGTCGGTTTTTGACATGATGAATATGGATGAGAAGTTATTTGAATTGTGTGTTTAGAAGTGTGTTTCAGGTTAGTATTTATAAGATTGTAAAGTGGTAAAGTTTTTTTTTTTTTATGAAACGGTAATTTGTTTGTGCAAATTGGTCACATTTGTGACCCATATTTCTCGACCGACCAATTTCTTGAAAATGCCACATTAGGCTCGACCGACTTTAAAATCGGCCAACCCATGCATGTGACCGACGAACTGTGATTAACCTAAACTTTACACTGTTCAATACATTTTCACATAATCATAAATTTAATTGAATAAAACTATTTATCCAATATCTATATGCAAAAAGTGATATAATAATTGAATTGAATATTTTATTCTTATAAGGACGTGTATTGACCGTATTTTCTACCAATGTATGACCTGGAACTATTGCAATGCATAGTACGCATAAAAGAGATCCATTAAACGGCCCATTGTAGATGCCCTTAATGCAGCCCATGAATTAAATTTTCTTGTGATGCCGTAGCGTTCTTGTGGCAGTGCAATGAAATAAAATATTTTGATGAATAATGTATTTTAGTTTATTATGTTCTTTTTAACAATAAATTTACGGATATTAAGAATTTCGTATAGCGTCTTGCGTTCGACTCGAACCCGTTGGCGGTGCTTTCGGGCTCGAGCGTTTGGTTCAGCCTGCAGGGGCCTTCATTGGTAGATTCTGCTGTCCATTCAAGAATATTCATAGCATGTTTTATTATTTGTAGTAGTGAAATTTAATGCAAGAATTGTGTTTTATTTGGTTGTACAATATGCTTGATAATTTGTATTTCTTGTGTAAGGGGTGTTTTAATAAATGTATTAATTGTATTTAAATAATTGACTACATTAAATAACATTAATATGATGTTTTGTTGTACACTATGCTTCTTGTCTTGTACGTCTGAAAATTATGTGCATTAAAGTGTTGTACACTATGTTTCTTTTCTTGTAAGTAGTAGTCATTATAGTCATTAATAACATTGACCACTTTAATAACATTAATGTTGTAAGTCTGAAAATAAGTCTGAAAATTACATCATGCTTATTTTGTTATACACTATGTTTATTCATTTGTAAATCTCGAAAATTGATTGCAGTATTATCATTGTCTTAAAGTGGTTGTAATTTTTGTGAAAGGGTGTTTTTAATAGCATTAATGTTGTTTGATAGAATTTTGGTCTTAAAATGACACCATACTTTATTTTGTTGTACTGATATCTTTTGTTGTAATTGAAATTGGGTGTTATAAAGTGTTGTAAACCATGCTTAATTTTTTGTACGTCTTAAAATTAAGAATGGGGTCACTTCATGCATTATAAGTAGTATAGATGACGTGTCTTCATTGTGATTGGTCTAAAAATATGGAATGTATAACATCACTTCACACTACTTCGGTACTCATTCTAAAACAAACATAAGTCAAAGCTTCTTGAGTACGCCATATTTTTCAAACGCATTCAATCCCAGCTAATCAGTTTCGATTGATATTTATGGATTTCAATTAAACATACCTTCAAAAATAACTTACGGTTTAATAGTTATTGCATTGATTCAGCCAATGAATCATAAACCCATAATATTTTGATGTGGTATGTGGCTTTACATGTGTTTTTTTGTTGTTTTAATCTATTTTTATATTGTGTTAAATTTATAATAATTGTATAATCTTTTGAATTTTTGGAAATAAATTTGGGGAAATTACATTTATATGTTTTTAAATGTATATGTTTTACTTTATTTACATTTTAATTTATTTTGAAAATCACAGTCACATGTTTTTAAATCAACATTGTTGTTTTGATTTTTTATGGTGATGACGCTTTGCAAATACCGAGCAAACATCCACAATTGTTAGCTATTAGGCCAACATCGGTTTTGGCAAACGTTCAGCTATATTGGTGCGTTTATAGATCTTGAGAAAACCATTTGAGAAAGGTACGTGTTAATTGTCTCTTCTTTAATTTGTGTGAGTGTTGTTGTATCACACTATTGCGTTATTTTAGACGGCAAAACTCTTCCATTGGATTGTTAATACATGAATCTCTTTTGGGGAGGTTTTAACTGTTATATTTATTGAATGTAGTGGATCATTTAAAAATTGATTACAAAATAAAAAGTCTACAAAGTAATAAGAAAAAAGATTGGGAGACCTAAAAATATGACTAATTTTATGCTTAACTTATGTGTCATAAACTCATTGAATTGTGAAAAAGTGGATCCGAATGATACAACCAATGAATTATTGCCACGCATGTTTAGACACAAAATTAGTCATAGCCTTTTAGGTATACATGCCAATCATTTCTCAAAGTAATATTGACCCTTAGGTGGTGTTTGTTTTTTTTTTAAAGTGCAGTCGAATCACGAAGACGTCTGAATCAATCTGACGATCGTAAATAAATCGACGCATCCAACGAAGAAAAAAAAGCGCGATGTTTGAACCGGATTTTTTTTTTTTGGTTATTTTGTGTCTCAAGAAGCATTGACGCGTTAAGACACCCCTCTCGTCTTGACAGATTCGAGACATTTTTTCGTTGGGGCCGCTCGGACGTGCGAGCGAAAAACAACGGATGCGACGGCAAAATGTCGACCGATTAGAGCATTTTCGCTCAAAGCGTTAAGACAAAAAACAAACACAGCCTTAGATTAAAAGGCCTCGTCAGATTCTCTCCCATCTCCAGTTTATCCCACCCCAAAACACCCTATTTCACTCCCACCTACCAACTTTTCACCTTCACTCTCATTTTCACACACATAACACACCATCCAAACACAAACTCCACCATCTCTTCATCACCACAGTTATTGCCAAACTTCATCACCGCCACCACTGAACCCACCATCACCGGAAACATCCGCTCACCATCGCCGGAAACATCTGTTCCAGAATCTGTTGACTTAATTACGGTCGTGACGTCACTTCTTCTAAGATTTGATTCCGTTGTCACATCAATATTTTCTTCTTATACGGCGTTGTTACGGTGTCACAATGTTATTTCACTATTATTGCATACTGGTTTGGAATATGAAATTGTAGTTTGAAAAGCATTGGTCCAACTTAAGTAACATCATTTTAAGTCAAATCAACTCAGTTTTGGTTTTTATATTCAAGTGTTCTACCCAAAGTCATGTTTCCATTTAGTATATTGATTAGAAGTGAAATTGTTTAAACCAATGGGCAGGCCCGGATTTAGGCATGTGCAAGCTGTCGTGCCTCCATTTTCTTAGGGCCTTCAATTTTTAAATCTTAATGTTAGTATAAACTCACTTTTGGATGTTTTAGTTCAATTAAAACAATGTTTCATGAAGAAATACGCTTAAAAAGGTTTGAAACTTAAAACTTTAGTCATAGTAGTGAAACAACGCTCAAAATTTTGTATGTAACGAGTAAATGGGTTTTCCATCGGAGAAGATGACACAAAAACCCAGAAATATTGTTTTTATCTAGTAAAGTTCAAGTTTGACCCTTCTAGTTTATAGCTTGACAAGTAAACCATTATTTTAAAGTAATTTGTTTAGTGGAGTATCACTTTGGTGAAAAGTAAAAAGTAACCCAAATATTTAATAAATATTGTTATTTGGTCTTGACACACATTATTTTGATATAAATTTCTATTTTTTGAGTGTTTGATGTCATAACCTATAAAAAAATATTTTGAAGCTATAACAAGAAATACTATGCAAATCTAGTCAATTTCGGGAGTTTAAATATATGTTTCAAAAGTTTTACATAAACTCAACGGATTATATTTGAAAGAAATACAATTTAAATTTGAAAAAAGAAATGTTACACAATTACTGAATACTTGATTATAGAATCTAATGCGATAAATGCGTAATCAAGTTAAGTTAAATACATTTATATGTACAAGGGCCTACAGTGTAATATGGCACAGGGCCTCCAAAATCAATGAGACGGCCCTGCCAATGGGGTGACCCAGTTGTAAGGGTTTAGCCTCTCAAGACGAAAGTGCCTAGAGGTCTTGAGTTCGAACTATGGGGAGAAAGTAAATCCCTCATTGGCCACGGACGTTCACCTGCGCTAACTCCGAGCTATCCAAAATGGTAGTCGTCTTAGGATTAGTCGGCTCGCAATGTCGAGTCGGAAACCCATGTATAAAAAAATAATAAAAAAAAAAAGAAAAAAAAAGTGAATTTGTTTATGTTAAAATGATTGTCAATTTGTGTATTCGTTGTATGTAATTGATATTTATTCTTTGCATTTTCTTGAATGTTATTCGTCAGTTAAATCATAATGTTCATCAATTATATTAGGTTGTTCATAAGTTATATTACGTTGTTCATTAGTTTTTTTTAAAAAAAAATCATAATGTTCATCATTTTTTAAAACTATGGTATTCATGAGTTCATCGGTTTTTATATATATATATATATATATATATATATATATATATATATATATATATATATATATATATATATATATATATATATATATATATATATATATATATATATATACTAGTTTTGCCCAATGGCATGACTTAATTTATAATTATTTGTTTGTTGTTTTTGATATCGAAATATATTTTTAAAATTGTCAAACAATATTATAAAACAATTGTTTCTTTGGTTTTTAGTTGTTGGTTTTTTTAATGAGTGGCATGACTTATAAGCCCTCCGGGCATATGAGCTACCAGTAAGCGGGCATAACTTATAAATATCGTTGACATATTTTTCTATAACGAAAAAAGGTTAGCAAAAAATGGTTTGAAAGTGTACATGCCTCACTGGCTATTGTAACTTGCCATTGTGAATATTTCAATGTTAGATCTCTTGTATGTCCAAGGTGACATTAGTCCAATACTTGTTAGCGTAATAGTCTATATTCATATGAGATCTCCAAACAGATCCGCCCATATATTAAAGTATGGTGTGGATGGTTAACTTGAAGAAGAAGTTGTTCCATTTTTCTAGTTGTCTTCTTTTCTTGTTTTATAAGCTGCAATAAAGTTTATAACTTTTCATACGTAACATGGGAAAAAGATTTAAAAAAAAAATCAAATCATCAAGAATAAAATTAAAAATTAAAAATTCTATGTAGCCAAATCATTACAAAATTTACAGTATAATTAAATTTACGATATGTAGTCAGGAATATTGTGCATCATATTATCTTTACAAATTACCAATTAAAAGAACAACAAATAGATAAAGCAAATAATCAAACTGAGTAACTAAAAGAGGCATTGAACAATGATTACAAAGACACTCATACCTTAAATTGAGATAGTCAATCCCTGAATATCACCAAGAATCTCCTTTAACAAAAACAATCCACTTACTTTGATTATTTTCCCAATAACAATTTGTGCACTTAAACTAAAAGCCCTAATATCAATTTCAAACAAAATAAAGAAATTAAATATTAAAAATCATACCTTTAGGAAATTAAGAGAGTTCTTGTTCTTACATTAATAACTTATAACAATTATATTCAGAATCACTGCAATAACAACTATGTTGTAACAAATATTGTTCAATTTAACTTAGAACCAGCCTATTATTAAAGAAGACGCGTAAAAATGGTAAAAAGTGTTTAAGGAATATACAAAGTATATGTTTTTTCTTCAAATGCAATATAAAGCTTTTTTATACACGTGTGACATTAAATTTGTGTATTTGCCATATCTATTACAACATAGAATCTTCAAACCCTTCATGCTTTTGACCTTTGAGACATCGGCATAAAGTTGCCCATGAGAGAACCTATAGATTGCATTTCCATAAGATTGATCATAGCTCACCATATATGCACCAATTTTTAAGAATGCCAAAGAACTCAAAAATACAATAAAGTTAAAGTGAGCAATCCGAAACTTAGCCATAAACATATCAATTTTTTTTATTGAAATGCATTAAAAGCGAAAAGAAATAAACGGTTATCGAATATGAGTGAAAAAAGTAATTATAGGTCACTCCGTCCATTTTGACACCCATTTATCCGTGTTAACCCATTAACTAATCGATTAAGAGAAGTAGTACCTCGAGAGAATTCGATTAAGTGAACTTGAATTACTAATCGACAATATGGAAGTCATCCCAATAGTATGTTTTTAAATCAAACACTTTGATTATATGTTTTCCCTATTGAATAAATTTACATCGAAGGCGAGTTCCAATTGCAAACACTTACATGTGAGAAATGAAGCTTACATCTCGACACACAACTCAAAGTAACCAGTCATCCATGAAGAAAAAGGCGATGATCATTGTTGTTTGAACCAACGCTAGCGACCAAATACTTGATTTCCTATAACAATAAAAATATTTCTAATCATAATCTAATTCTATAGAATTATAGCTTGGTAGCTCTGTTAGTACAAAAACACTTTTGGACACGGAAAACTTCTTATTGTTTTTGTTCTTTCATGACTAACTTCATATTATAGCCATTTTTTAAAACTTGGTTAAATCTTCATAAGTGACAAATGCTTTTAAGCAAAATGTATCTCTTAATAGAAAAAGGTATATCAAGTAGAAAATAGTTGGATGTAAAGAATACAATTATAATTGTGCAAGATGCCATGTATGGTCTATGTAATATAAATATAAGATGGGAAAAGGAGCCTTGATTCAAAATTATATATCGCAACACGCTTAAAAGTTAGTTTAAGAAAGGATGGTCAACACTCCACTTTTACATAAGCATAATTGTATAGTTACAATGTCTCCTAATAGTTCATCCATTAACAATTTTAACTGTAGTAATATTTAAAGAATCGTTCATAAAAATTATGCATATCAAGTGCTATCATATTAGTTTAGCTACTACATTAGCATATTCATGGTCCAACTAAGTTTCATTATGGTACAGGTGTTGGTCTTTGCTTGCATTCTTTTCTGTTGGTCTTGGTTGCTCCAACTTGGAGTTCTAAAGTACTTAAGTGCATAATTAAATTTCAGTCATCCAAACCGAGTCAAAATGGTTATGGTGTCAAAATAAAACAAAGAATTGATACACCTTAAACAAAATAAAAAATACTCATTACTACTAAAATTGATAACTTTACATATAAACATAAAACAATATTGTTTGGATTACATGAAAATAATGCAATCGATGAGTTATTACTATAACCAGTACTGACAAAAACATTTACTAATAGAGACACCAATTGAAAAAGATGATATGACGTCAATATTGATAGTATGAATTGTCGAAGCTAAACCGCATATAATTTTTGCTCTACTTTCACTTAAATGACTATATGGAGAGACCGGAAAACTCAAGTCAATGAGTCCCTATAATTAATTCCAAAGCAGGCCTATGAGCGGTTTGATACTAATCCTAAAGCGCCCATAAAAGAGATTCTTCCAAGCAAATTGGTGCAAATTTCCTAATTCTGAAGGAATGACACCTAATAGCTTATTGTCATCCAAGTATAAACTTGTCGATTGAGCTTAATCTAAAATCCGTTTCCACGGCTACTCTAGTTCGATCTTCCAACACACCCTAAAAGATTAATATCAAGACTTTATGATAAGTTGAGAACTCCAATTTACGCACATTGGTATTATGCTTCACATTCTATTTAAGAAGCATTAGTAAATTACCTTGTAAACGGGGCCAAAACCACCTTTTCCGATCTTATTTGAGTCATTTGAAGTTTTCAATGGCCTTTTCTACTTTATATAGGCTAAAAAGTTAAATATCCCCAAGATTTTTCGTCTGAACTTTTGTATTCTTTTTATCAAGGGTATATTCTAAGTCTCCTGTAGATTATAATGTTCAATTTCTAAATGTATAAATTATAAAATCATACTTTGATCATGTTAAATTTCAAGTAAAAAAAGTGGCTCATTGGTTTTACCTTGCTTTTTTATGTGAAGTATTTTCTTTCTTTTCCAACGTAAAGCATACTATCCTTTTTTTTATTGTATGACCTTTTGACCATAAATGATAATAGTTAGTAAGTATTAACACTTATCTAAAACATCAAGATATCGCAATGCAAACTAATAGTGGTATATATGTTTACCTACTAACTCAGAGGCATGCATTTTTATGTAAGATCTTCATCATATTCTTGGACATCGATCACCTCACCAAACCAAAGCAAACATCCACTTCCTCCATTTCTTATATCTCTTGGTAGATGGCCTTGCCCTCCCCTCCATCACCTATCCTTTTGTTCTCCAAAACAGGCTCTTCAAACACATTTGGATATACTGCATTCCATCACAAGTTCACAACCCATTAGCAAACCATATAAAGTAACGATTAAACAAAATTCATATATTTTGAAGCTTGATAGTCTCGGATCTACCAACTCTATAAAGTCCATTGTTTCAAGTGCATGACTAAGTAGTAGCCGAGCACGAAAGACATTGAATATCTTATTGTAAGTTCAAGTTCAGAACTTTGAAAGATATTGAATATATTATGCTACTCCCTTGAACTTGTTCTTGCTCAAATTCAAACTCCTTAACCTTATGCATTCTTCTACTTTTCGCAATCTTGTTTCAAGGATCTTTGATGGTGTCAAAACTAAAACATGAGAAATATACAATAACTCGAACAAATTTTGCATACTACAAAGATAAAAACCAACTTCACAGTTTATACTCTGTAATCATTATTAATTATCACTCGCATCAACTAAGATTGGTATCCAAAAAGGGTCTAACCTACACAAAACGTAATTGCTTTCATTACACAAGTTAACAATTGTTCAAAAATATAAGTAGAGACATGGAGGAATAAAGCCTTCGGTCGATGGAGTATGTCCTTTTAGCAAAAGAAGATATACGCATTTTGTTTTTAATATTTTTATTGTTACCAGAATAATGATCCGGGACTTGGTGACGTTTTCTTAGGAGGAGCCCTTAAAGTCATCATTCCGTGATCGGTGTCATTTACCAATCTGGTATCTAGTTTATATGAGCCAACAGTTGAAGAACCAAATTTCACTTGATCAGACTTGCTAACTTGTTCTTCTTGACCACCATCAAAGTCATTGAATTGGGAACCAGTCAAAGAATCATCATCAGACTTTGTTAAAGATGTCAAAGAGTGAGTTTTTTCTAAATTAGAAGTAACAAAGTTAAATGTATGACATACAATGTGCAGTTGTGGACGATGAATTACCCTTGATCATAGAGACCACAGTACGGAACCTTGCAAGTCAAAAGAAAAGCCCATACTCGTAACAAACGTATTCTTTTTTCGGGTCCTATTCTATGACCAGTAAGATTTATAAGATATCTAACCTCGTTTATGTGTACATCTGAAACTTAATTAATAAAAAGTGGTTGCATATTACCTCAAACTCCTTTCCTTCATGATATAGATCACCATGTGATGTCAGTTTTGGCTTGGCATGGTATTTGAAAAATGCATCATGAAGTACCTGCCCCATAAATAATAGAAAGATTTAAAACCCATAGGAAAACAATAAGACTCACAATGTTCAACGATATTTAAGAGAGGCGTATGAAGGAACCGATAACTTTAGCTCTCCCACAAATTTAAGTTACCATACCTGATAGTCATGCCTAGAGCTTCTTCTAGTTCATGTGACAAGGTTCTTAGTTTCATCTCTCTAAGCTAACATCAATCATAAGATATGTTAATAAAAAAACCAATCATATAGGGAAGAACAAAAGCTATTAGGAGTACAGACCTCCGATAAATCAGTAGATATAGGGTACCCTCTGATATCTACACATGTATAGGAGGCTCTATGTATACATTGAATTTGAACCTAGTCACAGCCGCACAGGATTTTGCCTTAAGAGACATTTAGCTAACAAACCTGAAAATACTATTCCAAGGACTATGGTCTATAGTTATGGTTTTTCAACACCCAATACATTAGTCATGGACTCATGGTCTATTAATAAACAGTTGCAAATTTGAAAATTGTGGGTTTCCTTATCAGCTAAACACTTGTGGCCTACCTTTGGTGACCAAAGGTAGCCTCTTAAATTTACAAGTTCGCATAAATAAACATGGCAAATTTGGTTTGGTACATATGGATGCATCCGATTCTTACCGTGCCTAGCCTTAACACATAAAAATTGATAACACGCTCTTATGCAGCATAATTCTTTCACATATGCAAAGCTAAAATAATGACTAAGATAAACATATCAATGAAAAAGCATGATGAAGATGAAAATATGCAATGCTACATGCCTTAACAAATTGTCTTGACCAATTTTGTCCAATTGGCCCATTATTTGTTTTTTTCAAGGGAGAAATAGCATAATCCTATTTTCATGATTACACACTTTCGTACCAAATCCTAACCAAAATTTTCCAACGGATGACAAAGATAACACAATCTTCTCTAAACCAAAAATATAATAGCCCAAATTCAATCACCACCTATTTGATGGTCCAAACCAATGAAAGTAGTACCAGCATATACCCTATATTTATTAACCTTTGATGAAAAAAGCATCCCACCGGCTTTTAACAGGATCCTAAGCTTTTGCAGCCTCAATGGCAGTAGGAGGTGCATCACCACACGTGGTTGGCTGTGTATGACAGATAGAGCGGTTAAAAACGCTTGAAGATTACAGGAGAAATAAAGATAGTCTTATTAAAAACGACGCCATTGGCGATCATCAAGACCCCGATTTGCTTACGATCCCACCAATGTTTACCTTGTGTTGCACAATATTTAGCATTTGGGATGATTGACAACCATCGATATGAAAGTTCTTGTAGCTAGCCATTGGCTATCTCAAAGGTCGTGTCAAATTGTAACTAATCTAAATATAATTGGACTTCAATATCCATACCTTGCAGCAACATGTAAAACTCCTTGGTTTGTTCCATAATAAATCCAAAAGTATAACAGTGTGGATAAGTTTTAATGAATATAAGAAAACAAAAAGTTTTGTTACTTGAAACTCACTTTGCATATTGTAGTAACTTTAATGTTGTGTGAATGCCGGCAAATAACATTGACATATATAAGAAAACATTGCAAAAAAGAGACATTATATAAATTGCAAGAACACTTACAACCTACACAGGTTATATAAATTGCAATAGGGTATCACAGTTCATGAATTTATAAATATTTGAAACTTTAAAAATAAAATTGGCATTGTGAATAAATGATCCATGTCAAGCCTTGGTAACATTTATCACTTCACACCACATCACATATAACTACAGGATAGACATTTTTTGAGAATGATTTAAGTGTACTTACCTTTTTTTACGCTTGTTAATGTCAACCGATAAACAAAATAAACAAAACAAAGCATGCATCCAACCTGCAAAATTACAACAACATAAACGTTTGAGAGGATATGGGATTAGGGCGTATTGAATTCAAGAGTGAATAACTTTTTAAGCCTCATTCAATTAAGAAGAAAAAGCGTAGTGTTACAGAATATTTACCTTTAGCCATGCAAGATTAGGTGTTATCACACGTTCATGTTCTTCCAGTTGCCGCCATGTTACATATCAAATACAAAAGTTATACAACTTATCAAAAGTTATTCAACATTTATGAATATAATAAATCATTAAAGAGACCAAATAAAAATCATGGATCATTATGAACCTTAGAGAGAATACACATGTTGTTAACACAAAGAAATAGCTAAACCTCTTCATGAATTGGGAATGAATTCAGTGATATAAAACGTACCTCTTTTCACCATTAGGGTTTTGAGGAAAAGAGAGTATTTTTTTTCCCTGTATGTGATCGGTTAAAAGGATATATCCTTAAATTATATTTAAGGAAAAGATATCTATAATAAGTTTTAAAAGAGATAATTAGTATAGGATTCCAATTTAATTATAGGCATTTATATATTATAGTATGCAACATAATTATCAAAATAACTTGTTGCCTAAGTGGTAAACACACAAGTTATTTATCCAAATAACCAAGGTTCAATCCTTGCAAAGCCACTTTTTTATAAACAATTTTCAAAAATCAATTTTCAAAAATATTTAATAAAATTCCGAAAATTACAAAATAAATAATAAAATTATGAAATTTAAGAATTAATTGCTTAAAATTCCGAAATTTAACAATTAATTGCTTAGGTGTCATGAAAATGATTATGTGGCATTGAGGTGGCATTGAGTTGGCATTGAGGTGGCATTAATGTCAAATGCCTCATGTTATATATAATATATATATATATATATATATATATATATATAGTATGTTTATTGTGAAAAGTAACTTATGGTAAAAAGTATAGGAAGGATTTCTAGTCATAGGATTATGAGATTAAATTGGTGTATTAATGATATTAAATTGAGGTATTAATGACACATTTGACACATAACTCTATATGTTGACACACTTGCATAAAACTTATTGTAATTGACACATAATTGATGTATTATTGACACACATACGATTTTTTTGGCTAAATATGTTGACACACTTGCATATAACTTCTTTTAATTGACACACAATTGTCACATTTTTAATACGATATTAATGACACATACACTTTTTATCCTTTTTATCTTAAAAACTTTTTATTTGATCCAAAGCCTATATATATATATATATATATATATATATATATATATATATATATATATATATATATAAATATATATATATATAAATCATAATGTTAAATCAATTAGATTACAATATTCATTAATTAAGAGTGAATATAGCAAATGAAGCTGGTAAAAGTAAAAACAATAAAAGAATGGGTTGTAAAGAAAAAAATGAAATGATACTTGTCACTCTTTCATTATTTTAAAACTCAATTTTAAAAGATCTCAACTCATGTATTGAAACATGTTTGTTAATCTATAGTATTACAAAAACAAAGATTTGATGTTTACCATTCAAAGGGTTGATATAACCGTAAATTTGTATGGGTTGTTGGGGATTTTTTGTTAGTTAGTTGGTTAAAAAAGGCGGTCTAGGATTGTTAGTTTAGTTAATACTTAATATGGCTGTTTGAGTTTGCTTAATATAAGAAAACTGTAATAATTCATTTTTTTTTAAATTATTGTTTATTTATTTATTTATTTATTTTTAATGTATTATGTATTTTTATAAGCATCTTATTCATTTACTTGCTGGTTAGCGTATATGTTGGTTGTTCAAAATTGATGATTGTGAATAATATTAATGGGTTCAAATAAGCAAATGCTAACTTATATTCGCTTTTTTTCTTTATAGAATGATTTTATGATAATTTTCTAGGATCAAATTAGTTAAGTAGCTGTTTTTTTTAAAGAAACTAATGAATTTGGTTTATAGTTTGGGTAATGGCTCTAAGATGACGACAAGAACAAGAATGGAAGTATACATGGCTATGAACACAATTAAGAAAAGGTAGCTGAAAATTACTAAAGGAGGAATATGATATTGTGAAATGTCCTAAAGCAGTTGAATTACCCAAAGCGATGTAAAACCTAAACCATCAAAAAGGTTTGTGTGTCTATATTTTTTTAAATTTTAGACACAAAACTTGTGACATGTTATGGTATTATATATTGGAAGAACCTAAATATGTGACCAATAAAGTCTCGTACCAAGCAACAGAAAGTCTCGTACAATCATTAGAAACCTAATAAAAAAGAGTGTTGGTTCATACACTCATTTTTTTGATTCGTACACTCGAGTGTACAAACTGGAGATGCATCATATAACAACTGTACAATTCTGTATAGCATAAAGTGGAGTGTTCGAATCAAAAAAATGAGTGTACAAATCATTAGCCAATAAAAAAACATTGTTTCAAAACCAAATTAATCAACAATCATTAATTAATCATAATCACACCCACAAATATATACATTACTAGCTTAAAACCCGCGGATTCACGGAGTTTTTAAAGAAATATGAAAAATAGATAATAAGAAAACAACGAACGTAAACATGTTTCATTAATATATGAAAAAAATAATGAGAAAATATACGAATTATTCGATAATCAATTAAGTTTGTAACAACTAAAATAATAAACGTCAACGCATTGTTTTCTCCAAATTTGATGGTCTTGAATAGCAAATGACATCTGTGAGTGCTAATCAATTTAATATCAAATGTCCATTTCGTGAACACCTAATGATCCATAAAAAAATGTAAGTAAAAAATGAACATAAACCTTCACGTACTTCTTTATAAACAATGTGCATAGTACTTTTCGAGATATTACCATCTTTATCATAAAAAACAACCTACAAACCTCTAGTGCTCATTGTTATAGAGCCGTGAAATCATGGGTATATCAAAAGATATATTTATTAAGATGTTATGTGTATAGATACAACTAACAAACAACAAACAGCAAACCACCTGGTGGGTAACTATGCAACTCATGTTCTTCAATTGGTATATATTCTTAAGATGCAAAGTCACAACTGACATACATAGTTGAAAACATAATCACATTTACATCTATACTTAGCATGTGAGATCTTTGTAAGCATAAATTTCTGCTACCATTCCATACAAAAAAATAAAAATAAATAACAAAACTATATTTAGTTGTCCTATAAAATTAATCTTTACAATATTTATCCAAGGAATTCAAAGATATCTAACTTCCACTTTGCAGAAGCTTTCCTGTTTATAATGCTAGTTCTGTCGTCAATTCAGCAAGCTCATCTTCCTCGACTGTGTTCTGACGTGGGATAGGGCGCGTTGGTTGTTTTCCAGCTGACTGCTTGACCACAGGGGCAGTTGTTGTGACAGGCTGGAGAAGTTGTTCCTGCAACTCAAGTCCTTCTAATCTTCAATTTTAGCTTCCAATTTATCCTGTGTTTATACAAAATCATTACTTTTAATTCCATTACAAATTAGAGTTTGAAGTAAAATAGATCTTTTTGACCATTACCTCATCGAATTCTTGGCCGCTAAAAGGTGCTGCAAATGCATCTTGGATTTGTTTTAAACTCTCGCTTTGCTCATTTATTTCATCCATTGTTTTGTCAACGTCATTAATTTTCATGTACCATAGAAGACGACTCAGAGTTATATATCATATCATTGTTCTCATAGCATATGTACATGACCCACAAAATAAACAAAACAAATTAGTATGTTGTATGTTGGATATAAATCACATGTGTAAATCACATGTGATTTGTGTGTAAATCACATGTGATTCGTGTATGAATCACATGTGATTCACCTCAAAAATAATTTGATGTAAAATCACATGTGATTTGAGGTAAATCACAGGTTATTTGCATATCAACCTACGTAAAAATACAACAAGTAAAGCAATAAATAATGTTAGTTGCAAATCACTTTTATCTCTTCTTTTTAGAGTTCACTTTTATATACCTCACTTTTATCGATACATGTTCTGTTGAGGTTATTATACTTGACATACAAAATAATAAACAAAGACACCACAGAGTATACACAGCGGAAGACCTCATATAATATCAATTAATTAACTGAAAAAATAAAGCGTAACATACATCTTGCAATTGGCTAGATCTCTTCAATTCAAGTAGAATGGGTTAAAGAGTAATCCCATGTGTTACACTACGTTTTTGTACACACGAATTAACAAACGAAGTAAAGAGATTGCTAGATCTAAAAACACAAAACTTGTTTTAGAAAAAACAAAACCAAAACCCTAATAAATTAGGGTATTCGGCCGATTATGCAAGAGAGAAAAAGAGTATAGTTTAGATTAATGTGTGTGCACAAAAGTTAACCCTAAACTCTCACCCTAGGTTTGCTTATATAGTGAATGGAAAACTTTGGGAAAAAGTTAGGGTTTTGGGTTGAAAAACCCTCCCCAAAAAAGGTTCATGGACCAAGGGGGACACCCAAATCTTTTCATTTTATAACAATTTCACTATTAGTCCTTCTCTTTACATTTAACGACCGTTAGTTATTTTCCGTTAAATACTTAACGATCATTAATCGGTTTTGTGTAATATAATTAATCGTAATCATTTTACATTAATTATTTAACTTTAATTCTCATTCGTAATGTGTGCAATCCCGTGGTCACGAGTTCGAATCCGGACATAAACATTTTATAAATATATACATATTCCAACAACTCCCACTTGGATATGTTTACAAAACTTGTAATGATATTGGTTAGCGTCTAGCAACACGCCAATGCCCCCAGTACAATTCGTGTATGGTTTTCTAAAGAAAAACCGTTTTGATGATTCATCATCATATTCATCCTTTTGTTTCTAATACCATGTTAATAAGAATATGGATCTTAATCATTTCTTAATTAACTATTCCGTTTCTCGTTTTATATGATTGAACAAGATTACCAATTCTTCTGAACGTATTCCATAAGACCTTGGGCATGGCCATGCAGACATCTTGTCAAACCCTACGATGGGCCCAACAATATTAAGCTTCAAAACAAATTTGAAGGAAACAAATCCTGTTTTGACTACGAGCAGAATTCATGAAATTCGCAACACTTCTGAAAACAACCTTTATAACTACCAGTTACGTATAGCGTTAGATTGCTTCACAGAAATGCACTACATCCATGGCATTTCTCTGGTATCTCAAGTCTGAGGATAAATATTCATGATGTACTTAATGACAAAAAGTACCATCATGTGGTTTGGATAAGTCCTATATTCAATCCATTTAATATCATCTGAAATTAGTCATGCTTCGCATCAATATACTTTCAAATATATCCTAACTAAAACTCAGATTTGTCTTAGTTCAATATCATTCCCATGTTATTGATCGACAACGGACTATTTAGAATAACTTATGTTACTCAAGGATTTTTAACATGCAAATATAGGACACAATATTATAAATGAAGTTAAACGTATAAGGTACTTTAATTCATTATAAATAATACTTATTTAACATCCTTTATCCAAATACTAAATAGATCAATGCATGATAATTCTTAGTTAATGAATTTTTGCCTCAATTCATGACAATCATACTTGTTGACAGGGTATAATTTCAACTAACTTTGATCTATAGGAATTTTGATAATACTTATTCCAAGAATTCAATAAGTGAACTTATTGTATGTGTGCATTCAAATATCTTGACATTGCCACATAATGTTTCATAAAGTGTGTGATATCCTCAATCACCAATTTATGATAATCAACTTCCAAACATTTTAAAGTTTAAACTATTCTTTATTCTTTAATATATAATGCAACTATGCTCTTACTTGAGCATAACTAGTCAACATGGTCATCATCAAGGATACCATGACTAGAATTGAGTGCCATCTCAGTTATACTAGCATCATTCAACCATATGCTCTTTAAACATCCATACACTTTAAATATTATTTGTTTGGTGCCATTCAAACTTCAAGTTTGTTGACTATGACAATTACACAACAATTGTTGTATAGAATCTGGGAGCAACTCTAGCCTGAGGAATGCAATTCTAAATCCAAACATAAATATTACAATGTTTTTAAATCATCTTGTAATCAAGCATGACACAACGACCTTATACACAACATGATATACATGATGAATCTTCAAGTTAGACTTTAAGATCTCATTCATATTCTATCTTGTCAAAGATATGTATTCATCATGTTCTATGAGACTTGTTTATTTACTGCATATGTTTATAACAATAAACATACATTCCAAGGTTGTATGTCTTATTTCCAAATCTGACAAGCAAAGTTTCATTCCAAACTAAAACTTAATTTAGGTGTAATTTAGTTGCCCATATCTCATACAACATATAAGATTTCTAAAAATTAAAATAATACTCCCACTAGCTTTCAGGAATACTTATGAACTATCTTATTTCAATTATTAAATCAAACGTGCATTTAATATTAAACATAAGAATCATCTCCTAGATGCATGCATATATCCATTCATGGATTCTTGCAGCTTGTACATATTCAAAGATTATTTGAATTCAGAAAACTCCTTTGTATTACTGATCGTACTCGCAAAAGTAATTCCGCAACAAAGAGTTTTGATATTCATTGTCAAAATTTCATATCAATGAAACTAAGTATGACAATTATAATCTTTATACTTATATATAATGTATCTAGGAAAGAATATTCAATCATAGTTAATTGTTTAAGTATGATTAATATTATTATCACTAGACATGCATTAAATATGTGTACAATATTATCCATATGATTTCTACACAAAGATTTAAACCACTAGGGTTTCCATTCTTTGAAGAAACTCATCTTCATTAAGATAAACCAAGTATCTAAATTTTATTATCTTTATGGACATCATCTTTACATTCATAGTATGATTGATTTACCACAGTTCAATATTTGGTAAATTCATCATTATGATCAACATGCTTACCATGATCATGTAACTCATATTCCTCAGCATATTAAATATCTGAGATATCCTTACGGATCTATGAATGACAATTCCATCATATAGAGGTCTATCATTTACATTTTTATCCTCATCATGATATTTGCTAGTGCATTTTAAAAGATTATGTATTTTGGAATTTAATATTTCAAGATATAAACAAAACTCCCACTTGCTTTTGGGATATTATCTTCAAATAGTTTAGCAAGTAAAGCAACAATACATTGTTCTCTTTTGGGATATTATAAAAAACATTGACAGTTCATGATATTAGTTTGTTACAACCCACTTTACAAGTATTTTAATAAATTCAGAACTTCATTTTAAGACTTAATGTGATTCATCACATTCCATAATAAAATGGTGTCTTATTAATCTTCTAGTTTTATTGAATATATTCAATCCATACTCAATCTAATAACCTTGATAACATGTGGAAGAAACTATAGTTATCTTGAATTAAACATGCCAATAGATTTTGATTCTTCTAACTGAACACACCATAAAACTATGGTATTTCATTAGAATTAATATTATATTAACAATATTTAAGATAATCATCTACTATTTGGCTTACCTATTTACCAACAAAGTAAAACTTAATGGTACAATAGAATTGCCAAGTCAATTGCATGCATTATAACACAAGTATTTTTGACCAAGTCAAAAGACATAACAGTTATAATTCCACTATATGTTATAAGTCATTGATCAACTCATTGACTTCATGCATGTGTCTTATCAAAAGACATAGCAAGTTAGCATCTTACTTTATATTATAAGTCTTGTAATAATTAAAAGACTTCATATTTGTGACTTTACAAAGAAATCATAAACCTGTATAATTAAAGTAATTATGAACACCACTTTTGGTTTCAATTAATAATTTCAAGTTAATTTACTACTTCATCTATTTATGTCATTTTAAGAATACATAAATACTTAAATTTAAGTAGTATATAATTATGTCATTCAATGAAATGTTCAATATAAGACATTGCAAAATTATCCATACTTGGTCTCACGACATATGGATATTTTACCTTGGGTTACAATCTAGTTCCCGTTCTCGTAATGTAAATGTAACTACAAGTGTTTCTTAAATATTGAATGACATAAATATTTAAAATAAAGTAGTATTTGTTATCATCTTGACATATGTTCTTAATAGGGAAATCATACACATTTAAATGTATAATTCCTATTAGAACGTTACTCTCTTACCTTGCGGCAGAAAATCCATTTAAATCATATTTATATGTGTTGTACCTGGCCGTCTCGTGAATTTTGGAGGCCCTGTGCCAATTTGAAAATATAGGCCCCTCGAAATCTGAATATTTACATGTGTGTAAAAATAACTATACATAAAAACATAGTTTATAACATGTCTATACTCATCACAGATTACCAATTACGGAGTATATCGTTGGACCACTTTTAAGACTTCTTTATAGAAAAATTTATAAAAAAATTAACTTTAAAAGACAAATTGGACTAGTTTTTACAACTTCCCTAAACTTGGATTGAAAATATATAAGGAAAAAACAAAAAGTCTAGGATAATAAGTGAAAAGTTTATAAAACTTAGGGTGCAAATTGTGAATATAACCCTTGTTATCATCTTCCTCAATATGGTTGCCGTATCCCTCTGTTTCTTCATGTTTTCTTTCTATCACCAAAAACCAATGTATGTTTCACTTATAACATCGAAATCTTAAGGTTTAGACTATATTTTCATCAGTTTTAACTTATACCACAAACTAAACCAGCCTTGCATTACAACATCGGAGGCCCCAAATTTTTGGGGGCCCTGTGCGGTTGTGCACTCTGCACACCCTAAAATCCGGCCATGGTTGTACCTTGCACACAATAAAGATCTCTCTCACTTGTGCACGGAACAACATCATGTAGCAGATAAACAACACGACACGCATTTGTTTATTTGATTAATATGATTTGTGTCATAGATATAACAAGTAGATGTAGGACTATATTGTTTAGTAAGAAAACGTACATGACTATACCTAAAAACATAAGTGCCTACAATTGGAAATTAATTATGTACATGATATTCAAGAGATAATTTGGATTACTACACAGCAAATAAGGCTTGTAGCTCTCACTGAATTAGAAATCATTACAACAACTTCTTATCCAGTGATGCAACACAATGCTCCCACTGCATTTGACAACATTGTAAGTGTTTCATAACCAGTGAAAACAAAATACTTGCCTTTTACTTTCCTACACTTTTAAGAATCATACGTAACAAATACTTAGGTACTAAAAGGTGTATTCTACTTTGTGAATGATGGGTTATCCATCAATGTTATTAACTCGAAAAATTTGGTATGCAATTTCTTCCTTAACAGGCCTACCATTCCCATACTGGTATGTAGCACCTTTAAAGGCTAAAGCAAAACAACTAGATAAATTATGATAGTTTGCATTTTACCAATTTTCACGGTAATTAGTCTAGCTTCTAATTTAGTAACTCATATACATGTTTTCCAGTTAACCAAGAGTCATGTTTGTTACAAAAGGATTCATTCACCAAATGAGGGTAATGAAATCTTTATGGAAAATAAGATGTGCAATTCTTTGCTATGAGTTACATTAGAATTTAGACAATTCAAATGTTCCTATTATACATTTCTTATTCATGAAAAGGAATAGGATTGAGTCTCATTCTTCTCCCATGGAAAAGAGACTTTGTTTGTTTTTTCATTAAATTTTTCTCGATCAAACATTTGTTTGAAATCAGAATGGATCAATTTACTAATAAAAGACTAAACTATGTTTACGGCTAAATGTTGCATTAATACACTCAAAAGAATTACAAAATTCAATATAGTATTTTAAAAAATTAACCTTTTCAAGAAAATTAAATACTCATGGTTCATAAACATATAACCTTTTAATTTTCACTGAAAACTAGGATCCAAATTGAAATAGTTTCATCACATCAGTTGATCTGCTAGTAATGAAATTATTCAAAATGGTAAGAGTCGAACCTCAATTGCCAATATTCAAATTGCAACTCCTAGATTTATGGGATTTACATATTGCCAACAACAGTTGCAATGTAAGCATGTTTTATCCCCATCTTATGCCTTGAGTTGCTAGTTCTCACAACAAAACTCAATTAAGTTATCCAACTTAAGAAACTGCAAAATCATCCATGCCCGTTCTCACGACACGTGAATATTTTACCCTTTAATTACGATCTAATTCATGTTCTCACGCAAATAAAAAGCAATCTCAGGTGTTTCCGTTTCATTGGATGAGATATAACTTAAATTAAGGGTAACAAATTTGATTTTGGTGTCAAATCAAATATGTACAAAGATGTCATGCATTATCTTTGTAGCATAAGGTTTTAATAAAACAGTTATATCCTTGTTTTAATGTTTAAGCTTTTAATCATTAAACTTTAATCGAGGTATTGGTTACATCAATTAAAGAATTACCTTTAATTACCACTATATCCTATCGATGCATAATGTCATAAGACTCAAGTTATTCGGATAATTACCACAAAAGTGGCGCGTAGAATTTAAGGTCAATTCACCCTTAAGATGTTATGCACATTATATAGGAATACTTGGTAACTCCATTAAGACGCACAAAGGAGCGGAGAATTAGAACAACGCGAAGCATATTATATACCCTCTTCTTTAAGGTCACAATTTAATGCGTATCAACCTTATACCTCTCTTATAGTTTGTCATTAATGGGTGCGTCGTTCTAACTATTTTGTGCATAAACATCAATCAATTAAACATTTATGACTATTATGCTTAAAAAACACATGTTTCACCATTGTTTAGATCAGTTTATTTATCTTATAAAAAAATACTCATGTTTACAACTTGTCACACAAAATAAACAAGCAAATATTTAAAAAATAAACATATACACAATGAATACTTAACTTAACAATTAATCATGCATATCAAATAGCCACATGAAAACCTTTTTGATAAATCATATTAATAATCAACTCTAGATCTGAATAATGTATATGTTTAATTAAGACTCTCAACCGTTTACAAGAAGGTGAGCCACATGCATCGATTCACCGATTGCGTAGGTCAAAATTAAACAAATACCACATAGCATGTAATTAAATTAATAATAATAATAATTGAGGTCTTCCCCAATTTTAGATCTATCAAAATGAATTAATTATATGTACACACTTAATCCAAGTAAAGCATACAATAATTAGATTGATGACAAAACATGCATGTTTTTATCATGGAAGTTAACACATAACAATTATTGCAACACATCACAATTACGCAATAAACACATAATATTGCATGCAACCTAGGGTTTTTCTAATCCAATTAAAAATATTATAAAACCCTAAAAAATTAGGCTAAAAAAAGACCCCCCCCCAACCCAAAAAATAAAATAAAATTAGGGTTTAGGTTTTTGCAAACCCTAAATCTACACATACAATAATAACACAATACAAGTATTCGTTTTTATGTGTTTTCAGTAATTAATTACAGATTATATCTGGCTCTTGATGCCACTGTTGAGGTTATTATACTTGACATACAAAATAATAAACAAAGACACCATAGCGGAAGACTTCATACAATTGCAATTAATTAATTGAAAAATAAAGCGTAACATACCTCTTGCAATTGGCTAGATCTCTTCAATTCAAGTAGAATGGTTTAAAGAGTTATCCCTTACCGTTTTATAACTCAAACCAATTGATGTAACAATAATGTGTTACACCACGTTTTTGTGCACACAAATTAACAAACGAATTAAAGAGATTGCTAGATCTAACAACACAAAACTTGTTTTAGAAAAACAAAACCAAAACCCTAATAAATTAGGGTATTCGGCCGATTATGCAAGAGAGAAAAAGAGTAGAGTTTAGGTTAATGTGTGCGCACAAAAGTTAACCCTAAACTCTCACTCTAGGTTTGCTTATATAGTGAATGAAAAACTTTGGGAAAAAGTTAGGGTTTTGGGTTAAAAAACCCTCCCAAAAAACGTTCATGGACCAAGAGGGACACCCAAATCTTTTCCTTTTATAACAATTTCACTATTAGTCATTCTCTTTATATTCAACGATCGTTAGTCATTTTTTGTTAAATTCTTAACGATCATTAGTCGGTTTTGTGTAATATAATTAATCGTAATCATTTTACATTAATTATTTAACTTTAATTCTCATTCGTAATGTGTGCAATCCCGTGGTCACGAGTTCGAATCCGGACATAAACGTTTTATAAATATATACATATTCCAACATGTTCCACTATCCGGTATATGCTTACCCGCCTAGATTAATGTTATTAATGACATCTAGTAAATGCACACCTATAATAATCTGCTTTAAAATGTATTTCACTTTCTTAGATGAGAACAAGACAATAGATAATACTGATTAATCTTGTATAAATTACACAATTGATGTTCTTCCTAATTGGTAATGGTTATTTTGAAAGTTGTATGTTTTGAAAGCTGATGTTCTTCCTAATTAGTAATGCTATAAGCTTTTTGTTTCAATGTTGACTCTTTCATTACTCGCGCTTTGGTGAAACAAATTTTTTAATTTTACTGAAAATGGTGACTATAATAAGGGTTCCGTTAACGTGGTATACCAACTACTGGTTAAAAATGTGTTTAATGAATAAGTTAGTAGCAGCTCTTATGGTACAGTTTTGAGTTGTACTATTTTTGTGTAATGTAAATGTAATAAATGACACGACACACATATGAAAAGCTTAGATGGTAAACACAGTTCGTTATTTTGAAGGTTTTGTGTGGTTACTAATCTGATGTTCTTACTAATTGAACAGGGCACTAAGATGCAGGCGACTATGCGTATGGCATTGGTCAATGGCTTTAAGCACAAGGTTCAAGAGGGAAGTGCTGTTACACTGTCTCGATACAGTCTTGGGGTGATTCAGCCCAAGTATCGCATGGTCAACAAACCACTTCGTCTAAGTTTTTTGTCCAACACCATCATTGAACCGTGTCCTGACTTTACCGGTTCGGTTTATGGGTTTGACTTTAGGCCATTCAGAACAATAGTCGATCTGCAGCAGGACGAAGACGGACAATTTGGTACGTAATATTTCTTCCCCTGCTCAATATATGTTAGTATATGTATAAATCAACTCGCCTACAAACTTACACATTGCTTTGTATTTTAAATTGTGTAGATGTAATTGGACATGTGGTTGCTTGTGACGATTTAGACAACTACGATAAGAATGGCGAGATCGTGCAAGAAGAAGCCGTTGACCCTTGCCGATTTGAGTGAGTAGCTTTAACTTTTTGTCTTTTTAAGCACTATAATAAACGAATAAATTTTCTACTCATTGTGTTTCTTACAATTCTTAAATATATGCAGTGGTATCGAACTCGGATGCACACTGTGTAGAATGCTATGTGAGCAGTTTCAAGATTTTGTCGATGGATGCCCCAATCAGGTAAAATCATGCTAATTCTTCAATTAGGCATGATGAAGATATGAGACGGTATATCTAATTGTGAATGCTTTTACATATTTTACCTTCAGATATGTTATAATCCCTTATAATCACTATTAATATTGTTTATAAATAGGCAAGATGGGAGTTCAAAATGCCTATAATGGGACAAGGCTTTTTTTTTAATCAAGAATGAAAGCATCCCAAAGAAGAATTTATGGATGTGGAGTTGTATAGGCTAAGGTCTGTTATCTGATTAACTAATTATACCTTTCGTTAAATGCAATATTTTGTTTTGATGGGCAAATTGTAACTCTTTTGATTATTTATAGGCTGTTTGCTGACAAGGATGAATCCAAGAGTGAAAACACGGCTTCCCGTATTTCTACTAAGTCCAAGCATTCAAGTAAAGAGGAATTTATGAACAAGTATCAGGTCAAAAACATTGTTGATCTGCTTGATGTTGATCAGGTTACACTTTCTACCTTAGCACAACTTTATAAAATATATCAAATGTTTTAAAAATGTAAACATTCAGTGCATCTCCATTTACAGGGTAAGGCAAGCGTAATTGTTGGAACAATTATTGCTATACACGAGGATGAGGGCTGGTGGTACCTCGGGTTTCGGAAGTGCAACAAGAAAGTTATTAAAGAATCAGAGTTTGTAGACCTCGAGGCCGAAACCAAACCCAAGTTTGGATATCGAAACACACGATCAATGGACATGCACCAAATGTGCTAAGACCGTTCCGGGATAAAACCTGAGTAAGATTTTTCTCATTGTCTCTTTATACGTGAGATAGTAATACTACAGTCTTTTGAAACCATCGACTTACAATTTTGTATGCATTTATTTTTTCTTTTAGATTTCGTCTTCAGATGAGAGTCTAGGATGAGTCGTGCACGATATCCCCTGCCTCTTTAACGATGAGGTGCAAGCAATGGTTGGTAGGTCTGCTTACCAATTTATGCGACAAATATGGGTGCAAGGTAATCTAAATTTGATAATGATTGTTAAATTGGATACGCTTTTCGTTAATCAATTGTGGTAAAACATAAGCGTTAGGTTTTAGGTCCACAAATATAATTAAGGTAATTTTCATTAACATCCTCATGTCCATTTATTATTAGGTCCTGTTTGGTTATAGACTGATATAGACTTATGCCTATAGATGGATCTTGAAATGCTTAAAAGTATCCTGTTATTGTATATATTGACTTTTGCTTTCGTTGAAAGATTCACATATGTGGGCGAGATAAACTATAATGAAATGATTAGTTTAAATAATGACTATTTCTTGGGAATCTGTGATATAGGTTTGGAACAATAAAAAGAGAAATCAGATGTGAAGAATTTGTAGTTATAGCAAGAATTGCTTACCACAAAAAAGTTTATATTTTGGCTCGACCTTGTGTAACACCTTAGATTAGATAGTTAATTCAAAGATAAGATCACAGAGTTTCACCTAATAATGTTTGGTTACATTTAATTTCATGAAGCTTAATGTCTGGCGGCAATTTGAATGACTACATGTCATCAACCTCATTTTGTGGCATGATATACGCGTAATAGAAGTCTTTGATAAAAAGTAGTCCATAAATAGTGTTAAAAATTGTTTGTGTTCTATAGAAAGCTTTTAATATCACTGTGTGACCTGAGGGATAGGTTGGCGTTAGGATTAGATTTTGATGCAACAAAGTAGTTAGGCATATACTGTTCATGTTTGGTCGCTTTGGTTAGTATTAAGAGGTTAGAATGTAGCTTTTGTTTAGGTTAGTTTGCACCATAGAGGTCGCCAACATCGTGCATTGCATACACAGTGGACTAACAAAGGACTCAGATTTGATATTTACCCATTTTTTTAAGTTTCCCGATTAGGTAGTTATTGTAACCAAACATGATTCATTAGCATTTGGAAGGTTGAACCCGTGTGTTTTATTATCTTTAAATGTGTGTTGTATAGCTATAAAATATGGGTCCAATGGGTTGGATAATGGATATGCTTATTAAGTTGAAAACTTTAAATTGGCTAAAAGCATACAAAGTCACTTATATATTTTGACTTTCTTGAATGAGGTTAAGAGCTTGAATCATGTTTGGTTACATTTATTTTCATTAAGTTGGCATATCTTTATGAGTGAAAAGTTCCTGTTGTGATATTTTTGCAATGCATATATTACAACTTTCATATAAATTGTAAACGCTTTTAAAATTGTCAACTATTTCTGTTCATACAACCTGATTACGTCCGTAAATGCCTTATTTCTTACATGTAGAACGCAGAAGATCAAGACTTCCCAAAAGAGATCACCAACTTGGTTGGAAAGAAGTACGCTTTTAAGGTATCCATCGATGAGGTCAATGCCAAAAAAATGTTGCTCCGTCTGACGGACGATGCTGAGATTTTGAAGTCTGTTGTTGCCATTGCAACTCCTGTGAAGGTAATTATTCTGCGACATATTTTCTATAATCCATACTCTATTATTGGACATGTAGTTCGGTGTTTAACACTTACTTTTCTATAATCACGTTATATTATACTATGGTTCATTATTTGTAATGTTACAAGGTTTGTTAGCAACTTAAATTTTCATTGAAATCACACCTCATTTTATGTTCGACTCAATCTATTCTTATTTTACCAACACGATAGTTGTAAATCGATTGTGACTCACACGTATTTTAAATTTAACAAATTTACGGTATTACTTTTATTATCATCTCATTTATCTATTTCTTTAAAAAATAATACGGTGTCAACGGGTCTCTAAGCTAGTCTTGTATAAATTACATATGTTTTGCAATTTTGTAATTTATTATTGCAACATGTTTCATTATATAGAGTCACGATCTATTAGAAAGGGAATAAAAATAAAAAGTTTACAAAGTCATTCAGCTCATGTCACGTGTCCTCCACTTACTTTCTCATTTTTTTTTTATTAAATTCGGTTAAGGGCATTTTTGTCATTTTAACCCGTTTTTTTAATTTCACCAAAAATTTCAAACGCAAATATCTTTCAAATGACAATTTTTTACGAAAAACCGATTTCATCATAATTTTTAAAATTTGATTTTCTTTAATTTGGTATAAATCTTGTTAAATATTTTGAACTTTTATTTTTTACATATAAAATATTGCTTGATTATCTTGATTTTTTTGCATGTTCGGCCCTATTTTTTACCCTCATAAATGTCGAATCGTAAAAAACTTAAAACATATAAGTTATAGATATTTGTTCATTCTTTACCCAGAAATTCAAATCACTCAAATTTGATGTCATATGGGTAAGATATCACACGTTAAAGATGATGTTTTACTCATATTTGTTGCATACAAGGTGTTTGATAAAATGTCTAGTTTAGATTTTTAGTGTTAAAGTTGAGCTAAATGCACTAATTTTTGTCCCACAACGCATCATTAATCATTTTATTAATGTAAGATTCAAAAAGTGGTGTTTTTTAATAGTTAATGTTTTTAACTATTAAAACTGATGAAGCAATGATGAATGATGAACCAAACTAAACTGTTTAAAAAAACATAAAACCAAAATGATGAACCAAACCAATAATCGATGAACCAAACCAAAGTTGAAACTATGATTGATGAACCAAACCAAACGATGAACCAAATAAAAACTGATGAACCAAACCAAAACCGATGAACCAAACCAAAATCAAACTATGATTGATGAACCAAACCAAAAACTATGATTGATGAACCAAAATAAACTGATGAACAAAACAAAACAAACACCAACATGTTAAGCTGGAATTATGATTGATGAACCAAAATAAATCTGATGAATTATGTTTGATTTGGTTCATCGGTTTGGTTTGGTTCATCATTCATCGCTTTTAATAGTTAAAAACTTTAACTATTAAAAACATCACTTTTTGAGTTTTACATTAATAAAATGATTAATGATGCGTTGTGGGATAAAAATTAGTTCATTTAGCTCAATTCTAACACTAAAAATCTAAGCTAGACATTTCATCAAACACCTTGTGTGCAACAAATTTGACTAAAACATCATTTTTAACGTGCGATATCTCACTCATGTCATATCGGATTTGAGTGATTCAAATTCTTGGGTAAAGAGTGAATCAAAATCTAAAACTTTTGTGTTTTAAGTATTTTATGATTCGGTAATTTTTAGGTAAAAAATAGGATCGAAAATAGCAAAAACATCAAGAAAATCATGACCTAATGAATATGTCAAAAAAAAGTTTCAAATAATTAAAAGATTTATACCAAATTAAAGAGAATCAAATTTTAAAAATTATGGTGAAATCGGTTTTTTTTTAAAGTTTGTGGTTTAAGAGATATGTGCGTTTGAAATTTGAGGTAGAAAAGAAAAAATAAGTCAAAAGACCATATTACCCCTGGATGGATTTTATGTATAATTTAAAGTGGGGGACACGTGTCACATTATAAATGACTTTTTACACTTTTTAATTTTACTCACTTTGCAATAGATCCCCAACCTCATTATAATGGATGATACCAAATCGTTGTCGATGATCTGGTTACAAATCGAGTGGGTGTCGATCGCCACAACTGCAGCACATGTCGACGCCTCCATCTTGAACCATTTAGATCGCCCCCCATAACGACATTTCCAATGTGAATAAATCCAAAACTTGTCTAGTTCAATGCAATCCAAAACAAAAACTTTTTACCCTATAAATACAACTACAATCCTAACCACAAATCTCACAACATCTTACACACTAAAACTCAAAAATCTCCGCCAATCATCTCTATCAAAAATCTCACAATCCTCTTTATTAAAATGTAAGAAAACAACCACCAACCAGTGTAAAAAATCCGTTTTGTCATAACAAGCCCCGCATATTTTAACACGGATCGAATTTCCAAGTTAACCTGTCTCTCACCAATAATCAATTTCCAACCCACGGTTTCAATATCCATCCCAACAAGCTCCACAACAATACCCTAACAATCCATTTTAGTATGAATCGTCCATTTGTTCCACCGCAACAAAACATCCACTAACAACAACAACAACAAGCTAAAGAGATCTTAACCAATCTATGTATGGTGTACGAATGTATGAGGTCCAACAATGGATTCATCAACGCTCTTCATATTCAATTATCAACAATATCTCAGGTTAAGCGTTGATTCAATCTTGAGGGTTTTGATTTTGATGACCAATTGTACAACAATCCTAATTTTATCTTTTAGAACCGGATCTAAGTTATCCGGCTCAAAGTATCCGCGGTTTCGGTGCAGTTTAAAATATATGGATAATATCGCGATTCGGTTAACCTTGATGACGCGTAGAAGAAGAAGAATGTCGAGAAGAGACGTCGGCCAAACCAAAGAAACGAGCTACTAAAGCGCTAAGAAAGCTGAGAAAGAAGGCAAGAATGATTCGTTGCTTGGACCAAAGAAGATGAGATCGCCTTGCAATTGCAACGCTTGGTGTGATGTATCCAGAATAGTATAACAGGAAACAACCAAAATGCTGTAGAGGATTTTGGCAGAAATCATTCTTCTTTGAGAAGGAGGTTGGTCGTAAGAACGCATTTAACTCTATCAGTTTTAAAGTGGAAAAATAGGGTTCGATCCTAGAGTTGGTCAATTTATGCCATTTACAAATAATCTTTACATCGTCGGAATTACATGAGTGGTGAGAATGACCTCACCGTTTATACATGTGATGAATACCAAGTATTGTGTGGTCATCCGTTTGTTTTGGAGCATTGTTGGAAGATTTTGAGGGACTATTCTGTTTGGAAGGATAATGAGATCTTGCAGGTTTTTAAGCCAGATGAGGGTCACCGAAAAGCTGAAAGTAGGCTTCAACCGATGATGCACTTTTCGGATGTGCCTTGTTTGTGCCTATAGACCAACCGTGGCGTGATGCATAAGAAGAATAAAGAAATCTTCTGAGTCTTGAAAGATAGGATTATGGAAGGTGTTGCCGTGAGTGAGGCAAGATCAAGTCCGTGGCATTCGGGCGAGGAAAAGGTAGCAGACCGCACTATGGTTTGAAGCAAGAATTTAGATTGAACAATCCAAGAAATCGAGTTGGAGCTACAGCAACAAAGAGAAGGAAGGAAGACAAAAGGTTGGCAGCTAGAAGAACGAAGTTGAATTAGAGGCCAAAAATATGCCGATCAGATCTCGTGATGTACATTATCGCGTCGAATTACGTCTGCATAGACGTACGAAACAATGCAGAAACTCAAAGAGGCGACATGAGCACGCCACAACCTGATTAAGTGTTGTAATGTTTTAATAAGTTTCGTAATGGTGTAATTTTATTTGAATTATTGTGTAACGTTTTAATTATTAATGAAAATTTATTTTGTGTTAAAAATGTTTTTTTTTTTTAAAAAAAAATTGAACTTGGTCATACTTATGGTAAGGCCTAACCTGTCAAGCGCGAAGAAGGTCAGAGGAAAGCTGACGTGGCAGGAAAAAAGAGGGGGATTGAATCCCCTCATTGGGGCTAGCCTTATATAATGTCCTGTATTGCAACCTCTGGTTACAAATGAAATATAAATAGCCACGACAAAGCAATTAATAATTTACCGTATGACAACGAAACAAACCCACACACACACACTGAAAAAATAAGCAGAACACTAACAAGCAATTAACAATTATTATGGACTTATTTTCCTCATCATTCAACTCACCTCCATCAAGTCTATCACAAGTCAATTCCAGTTACACTAACAACAATTCCCCTAATCTAACCACCTTCGATGATGACGATGACGATGATGACCTCCGCACTTCTTACGATGACGCCACACCACCATCACAACAACCACTAACAAGCCGCTTATGGTGTACGATGGTTTCTACCGCCATGTGTTAAACAAGTCTCCGACAAATCAAACAATCACACCTCATTTTTTGGCGAGTCACAGTCACGATACCACCGCCACATCATCGATGACGCATTGTAGATCTGTGGCTTCTCCGACGAATCCCGTCACCAAACCACAAAAAATCAAAATATTTAGTAAAGATTTGGTTTTATTGGGTTTGAAAAAGTTTAGATGGGAATAAGATGAATGATGGTGAGAGAGAGAGTGAGAGAAATAAAGAGAGAGTCTGTAAATGATTATGTGTGAGTGAGTGGTGTAGGATGTTAGGTGAAAATTGTAAAATTAAAAAATTGCCTTTGTGTTAATTCAAATTGAATACAGATGTCATACGATGAAAGATAGATCAATGGTTGAGATGAATTGTTTTGTTCTTTAGATATTTATTGTTATGTATTGAACTTTCCTCAAAGCTAAATATGAACTTATATCTTTATCAACTAGAGCCAAAATTCATAGAAGAATATACATATTCTTGTACACATAAGTTATACATAATAACAATTGATTAAAAGTATAGTTGTGTAGCTTGAATATTAATAACACTTAGGTAGACAAGAACTTATTAATTACTCGTAATAGTTTTAAGCTGTATTTGTTTGAGTGCAGGATGTGAGGTATCAAAGGCAGATGAGGTCCCAATGTGCCATAAGAAGTACAAAGACTTATGCTACCGATGAAGCATGTCAGGACACTTGCGACTTTTATATCAGAAAATAAAGCACCGGACGTTGCAAGAATTTATTTACTTGCGAATGTAAATTCCTTTGTGATAGTTTATGGTGGCTGTAAACTTATACAGTAATAATTTAGCTAATACAAGTTTATCTTACAAATTAAATGAGGCTCTACTATTTTCTTATGTTATTATTCGATTAACGAAATTAACAAAATGTAAATTATATATGCGTGTTTGAATTTCTTTTTTCTCATATAATTGATGGCTACAGTTGTCCGTATCGGGCCAATTCCAAAGCCTATAAATACAAAACCTAAGTTTCGACTTATGGCATGCTTTTCACCACCAAGCTCGATTCCCAAACGATTTTTAATGTGTTTTTCAAATGTTCTTACAGCAAAAGACTTGGTTTGATAGTAGGGTAGCAAATACGTGGTTGGCTTGAGTTGGGTTAAATTGCTTTTGGCCACTTGCAAAAATTATAAATAGTTGATGTATACTACACTAATAATAGTATTCATTATTAAATAAACTAATAAACTGAAATGTGAAGTCTGGTTGCAATAAAAATATATTTTGAGCAACTTTTCATCAACACCTAAGATTACTTTTTTCTTAGATTTTTTTTTAGAGCCATTTACATTTATATTCTTGAAAAATATCAATATTACTTCAATATCCTTACAAATTTTGTAATTACATGGATATCCTTTCAAACCTTCAATAATACACATGTATATCCAAATACAAAGTTTAATCATTAAAAAAGTTTTTAGTATGTCATTTTCAGTGATATGACCTTTTACTGTAGATCTTCTTATGGTTTCTTCATCTTCTTTACCTTCTTAGTTCTTATCACAACTCAATCTCATAATATTTCAAATTAATTAACTGTTCAAGATTTGGTTTAATTATACCGATTTGAGTCTCATTTACAAAAAAAAAAAAGATTCAAATTTTATACTATTTTTGCATCCCAGTAATCTACGAATTTTAATCAAATTTTTTGAATTTAAGAATTGTTGTGTTCAATTGTTGTTGATATCTATTTGATTTTTATTAAAATAAAAGTATATAAAATCCCCACTACTACACCCATTCGTGGCAATCTGCGTACACTTGTGTTCCTCCGTCTTGCTTCACGCCTGTAACCATTTTCTTGTTAATAAAAAGCTAGTATCTTTTAATGGTTATTTCTATAAGGACTCTAAATTGTGAGACCCTAATTAAATTGAGTAACAAATTGTGAGACCCTAATTAAATTGAGTAACAGTTAAAAAGAAAAAAACGTTTCATGAAAGTAAAAGTAAAAAAAATGTATGTGGTCTTTTTTCTTTGTATTACTGGTGCGAAGGGTAAAAATGTATAATTACTTAGTAATTAACATTTAAATAATTTTTGAGTATATGTAAACATTTAAGATAGAATAAAAATATGTATTTGGATATAAGTGAGTATTTTGTAGTTTTAAAAAGATATTGATGTAATTTAAAATTTTGTAGGGATATTGAAGTAATATTGATGTTTATTAAGGATATTGACGTAATTCTCTTTTTTTTTTAAAGACTAACACTCTTGGTTTCATAAAGGCAACCAAATTGCAATCAACAAACTACGATGTAGACTTAATAACTTAGGCATACTTAATAACTTAGGCAGATCTTAAAGTGTGTTCTTGAGTTACAAATTGAGAAGAAAGTAAGGAAAAATAATATTTTTTGTGTTTTTAAAGTTATTTTTAAAAAAAAATGAAAAGGAATTTAAAGGGAAAAAGAAAGGACTTTGTGAAAAAATCTCTCTCTTATATTTGCCAGGAAAACAAAAATAAATATTGAAATATTTTGTGTAAAGACTATGTTGACTTTTGATAGAAGTAAAAGACATACATAATTTGAACATACTCTATTGCTCTTCCATAAGCACAAAAAGATAAGCTATGGTTATTTTTCTTTTCTTTTTCTCCACACAAAAAATAATTTACACCGTTTTTTTAGAGCTAATGACACCGCAATATATCATACTTGTCACTCGCACCTTTTACATGTATCGAACAATTTTTTTTTGCTATTCTATATACTAAACTTGATTTTATTATTATTATTTACTTTGCCCCTCATTTTTTTGCTACTATATGTATCATAGTTGTCATAAAGTAAAAAAATATAATAAAATTAAGTTTAGTATATAAAATAACAAAAAAATTGTTCGATGCATATAAAATGTGCAAGTGACAAGTATGATACATACATTATGATACCTTTAAACTTTTTTTAAACTTTTTTTTTCCCTTTGAGAAAACACGGTGTCAAGGTAGAACCCCTCCAAAGTGCAATGGACGTCTCTAACTTAGACCATGAACATCCTTGATCACCTTTTGACCTCATCAAGGAAAGTACCTAAACTTGTTGCTTCTTTCATAGTTTATAAAGCTTCCCCTGCCTTTAACTTTCCTCTTTCAAACAATGTGGGATGACTTTTAAATGCTCATAGCCTCAGCTAGCACCCGGTGTGGGCTTGTTGTGGCTCTTCTTCGTCCAAGCTGGAGGTGAAGTGGCACATTGTCGTGGCTCTTCACCACACCGCACCCCTTGCCGTGGCTCTTCATACAAAGCTCTTCGTAGTGCGCACGACGAGCTTATATTTGCTGACATTTTGTTTTTTGTTTTTTGTTTTTGTTTTTTTTTAGTTATTGTGGTTGTGTGTGTGAATAAATGTGTTTGTGGGAACCAAATGAGTAAGTTGAGGTTTGTTGTGAGTGAGGAGGGGGGGGGTTGTTGTGGTTAGTTGTGGAGGTTTGTTATTGTGATGTAGCAGTGACGTGGCGGTGATGAAGAGGTAACACCTCTTCACGCTCTTATCCATCCAATGCAACCCTCTACATCAAAACTCTCTTTTCTCTTTTCTTCTCTTATTTAACAAAAATGTATCTTGACTTACTAAACTTACAAGGTGAAAATTATAAGTTCATACTCCAGAAATCAAATTAAAATAAATCGTAAGTCTTTCTTCCTCCATAGCACGTATGCTCTGCAACAAAGATTGATGGTACCCAAAAAATAATCGAACTCAGAGATAAAGATATAATCTACATGTCCGTCTTTCAATCTATTTTTAGTTTGTTACTAGTAAATGACTTTAAAGTATATTGGTTGATAAAAGACCACACCTGGCCCAAACCTATCACAGGACTTACAAAACCATTAAACTGGGTTGTGATTACATTAAAGCTAAGCCATCCTGATTAAATCATGTTGAGATAAACATTAACTAAAATATTAACCTGCAATGTAAACTCGTTGTCCTTTGACAAATAAATAGTAACTAGACGAGTGAAGGCCAGGAAAATAAAACAAGATCTGAACTTGTGAAACCATGTTTGCAAAAAAAAGAAGTACAATATCTTTTGCTGTTTTTTTTTTTTTTTTTTTTTTTTTTGTCATATTGCTGGTTTGGGTGGGGTTATTTTATCCCACAAGTTTATTTTTTGTCCAAGGATTGCACAAAGCACACAAGTAGGTTTTGGGTGGGGTTATTTTGTCCCAAAAAGTATTTTTTTGTCCAATGTTCAAGTTTTTTTGTCCAAGTGCATTAGCACACAAGCAGATTGAATACAAGCTCAGATTAGAATTCATCAATGCCAAGTTTTTTTTTTGGATTAATAACCTATTAAAGCATCATACTTGTCACAAAAAGCAGTTTGACGTAGCGAACAAAAAAAATAGCCCTTTTGGTCACTTATCTCGTCTATTTTGTCTCTATGATACATTGTCAACTTCCAATTTCCGGTTGTGTACACCTAGGCAGTCAAATGTCTACATTTGTGTACACCTAAGCATTAAAATGTCCACCTCATAATATATATCATTTTTTTTTCTTCCCCCCACATGAATCACCCACTAACTTTACCAAACCAAAACCATCTTGACTTTCCTCATTTGAATCACCACTGCATAAACCCGAACATAAGATTTCCAACCAGTGTAATTGTGCAGTGAGAAAAGTTCAAAAAAATGAGCATGAAAGTGATTAAACCATTACGCATTTACCAACATATCATCCACCACTTTTATAAACTTTGCAAGGCAAATATAAGTAAACATCAAATCTTTATTACAATAGCACCCAATATATTAGTAAACATCATCTTGACTTTCATGAATCACTCACTGCACATGAATCACCACTCGTAGCCTCATTATGACTATTCAACGCAACAACATACCTCCGTTCATTATCCCTCTCATCAAAACATACCTCCGTGCACCTTCCTTTAAAACCGACGGATCTACTTGAATCTTTATGTGGTGATGGCGGGGGAGCGCTGCGTGTGATGGTGGAGTGTTGTAATATGGCGTCACAGGGGGATTAGTGATGAGGGATCACTAAGGGTGTTTTAATGGTGGCGGTGTAGTAGTGGTGGCTTGGTGACCGGTGGGTGGCTCACGGTGGTGAGACTTCGAACAGGTACCAAACGGGGTTTATGAGTCTCCAAGAACTCCAGAAATGATGAGGGAAAAGATCTATCTACGGCGGTAGTATTATTTGAGGTGGCCGGAATCTTTGCCGGAAATTGTACGGCGCCTGAATAGTGATTCCACCACCACCATTATTTGTTCCCTGCCGTGTTCTTGAGAGAGAGTATAAAGGCTTTTTTGTTGATTTCCATTACCTGTGATGGAAGACGTTTATCTAGACATAATCACCTTTTCACTAACTCTTGCTATCTATGGCTAGTCTTTTCACTAACCTGTGGTGGAATTTTCCATATTTAGCTTTTGACTTTTTGGAGATAGAATGCCCAATAACTGGCAACTGTTCTTTTCTTTTAGAGGAATGCTAGACCCACATACAAATTCCACAAAAAACATCCACACGCTGAGGTGTCACTCCCTGATTGATGTATCATTTTATAGTTTCTCTCTCTTCTCTTTAATTAAACCAATAACTCTCTAACACATCATTGCCACCTCATTGTGTGATTTTATTTTTGTGAGTTGTGAGTGGTTCTAGCATTCTCCTTTCTTTTATTAGTTTTACATCTTTAGGTGGTAGGTGGAAAATGATGAGGCCAAAGTAACTGGCAACCGGTTCAGCAAGTGGTAAAATGCTCAATAAAGACAAAATAGTCGGGTTTAGTAGCCAAAAGGGCTATTTTTTTTGTTCGCTACGTCGAACTGCTTTTTGTGACAAGTATGATGCTTTAATAGGTTATTAGCTTTTTTTTTTGTCCAAGTGCATAAGCACACAAGCAGATTGCATTAGCACACAAGCAGATTGAATACAGGCTCAGATTAGAGTTCATACAAGTAGATTGAATACAGGCTCAGATTAGAGTTCATCATCGCCAAGTTTTTTTTTTGTCCAAGTGCACACAAGCAGATTGCATTAGCATACAAGCAGATTGCACAAAGGTTGCAAACTGATAAAAATATCACAATTGATAAAAAGTGTTAGGCTCGGATATGAAGGTTGCAAAGTGATAAAAATATCACTTTGCCGTGCCGTTCGGTTATAAAACCAATCATCATCGCTTCTTTTTGAAAAATTTGTCCACGTCAGCCAGATTGCACACAAGTGCACGATCGATTGCACAATACCGTTGCAACCAAGTTAGATTGCCCAAGTGAAACACATGTTTCACAATGTTCACAAGCATGTACCATTTGCTTGAAATTAAGATTCCCAAACTGCAGGAACTCACAAACATAGAATCTCAAAGATTGCACAATACCAGATTGCATTAGCACACAAGCAGATTGCATTAGCACACAAGTACCAAGTGAAACACATGTTTCACAAGCAAGTACCAAAAGTAAGATTCCCAAACTGCAAGAAGTCACAAGTGAAGAATCTCAAAATGGTAGGTAGTGAAACCTCCCATGTTATATTCAGCCTCATCACACAAACAGAAATTGTGGGTTTCGGTGCGTTGCCCATGGTATTTGGGAACAACAACATTTTTGGCGCCAAGTTAGGCAGATTTTATTGCAATGGATGGACCTACATTGGCGGGTTTACATGGGTTTGTGGGGAAGATGGTTTTAACGAACTGCATCGCCGTCAATAGACCGGTTCGGACATGGAAATGCACCGCCTGATCGCTACATGGAAATGCCAAACACGGGGTTGGTTATTGCAGAACGATTAGGGATCGTTGCACTTATATCTCTCAAGGGGTTGGAATACGTGTTTTCCGCTTATCGCTGGTCCAGACTTCTCACAAAGAACTCCCCCTTGTGAGCAAATGTGGGGCATGTAGGTCATTACATTGTTCTGACGCTAGACGAACATTCTCCACTTCTGCATCTCCACCCACAATGGAGGAGGCACAGATCCGGCATCGGTGGGAATCATTATATAGGGATCGACTAACATAGTGATCGACATTCTTGATTCATGTTGTAAATAATTATAAACATAGTGAATGATTCATGTTGTAAATAATTATAAACATAGTGACTGATTACTGATTTATGTTGTAAATAATTGATTAATGATTTATGTTGTAAACATAGTGATTGATTACTGATTTATGTTGTAAATGATTGATTACTGTTTATATTTAAATTAATAATAACATTGTAAATGATACATGTTTTATGTTGTAAATGATTGATTCTTGATTTATGCAAATTCTTTTTTGTCAGGTGGGCCAAGGAAATCCTTTCTGGTGTCGATGTAATAGAGGAATTATTATAGAACGGAAATCCACGAAATCATTTCCGGCGCCGATCAGTATTATGCATGTCCTCTTTCGTGGAAATAATCATACGTTTGCTTAGGGGTTTTATGTAAATAATTTGTTTGTTAAAAATACATTTCTTCTTATTTTCTTAACATGTGTACATACAAATGACTATGGGTGTCGATACTTCAGTTGGAAAGATGAATTTGAAAGACGGTACCTTAGTCAAGCCTCATCTTCAACGATTACTCAAACTACGTTCTTAAAGATAATGAGATCATCTTTGTTGAAGACAAGAATAAAGACGCTGGAGATGGAGTTAAATTGGCAAGGAATCTCGAGGATCACGCTTTGTCACGGGCAAGGCTCCATGATCTTTTAAACGAGATTAATAATCTTCATATGTGGTAGATGTTGTTGTATTTAAATAATATGTTAACGTTGACGTTTAATTTAATAATAACAGTTGTTGTTGCAGTTATTTAATGTGGTAATATTTAACGTGCTATTATACAAACTAAATAATTATACATGTACAATACATTATTATACACACACTCATTATTATACACACACTTATTATATACATTACTATACACACACTTATTTCTATTTAAAAAAAAAAAAAAAATAAAAAGGGACAAGGGGACAAAAGTACCCTATGGGTGTCATAGAATTTATAGCCACCGTATATATAAAAATGTAGCCACCGTATGAATAACCCCTCCCTTAGATTAAATGAATATGAACATGATAATACAAATGTTATGCTCCCTCCGTCCCAAAACGATGACAAAAGTATTCTTAAAGATCAAACAACACGTACTATACACGATAATGAAAAATGATTCATGAAAGAAACTATACATAGTAAAGATCGAAAAAAACTATACACAAATGTTATAATGAAAAATGATTAATCGGAAAAACTATACACAATAAATATCAAAGTAGTCTTAATGATACATGTAGATTTTTTTAAAACTGAAGATACATGTAACTAATATAATTACGGTTTATAACTTTATATATTTTACAGATTATTGTAACATGCTACGAAAATTATCAGTAATAGTAATGTACTTGCATTTTGTTACCATTCTTCACTATATATTGTTTGCAAGTACGTTACCATAGTCATAAATTCTTATGATGTTACCATAATCGGTAAGAAAAGTAAAATATCTTGATATTTTAAGCACTTAATCGATTTAGTAATGACCCGATTCATGTATAGTTTGTAAAGCAGGATTCCAACCACATTTACATTTACACATCACTGATGAACTTCTACTTCTTCTATACTTCGCCATCATCTGACCCGAAAACAGATCAGCAGAAGAAACTGATGGTGGCAGCTTCATCAATGGAGGGTGGTGGTATATAGTGGCCCTACTCAAGATCTCCTTCAACTCAGATTGTGTCAACACCACCTTCACTCTCACACTTTTCTTCATTGTTGTAGTTGTTTCCATTATGGCTGCTTCAGCTGTGGGATTGTCTGTTTCTAAATTGAACCGCACTTTCTTCTTTTTCTTGTGGCATTCATCACTGGTGAGTACAACTTTATCATGCAGTGTCGGAGTTACTAAAGGTTTGGTTTCTTCTAGTTTGTTTTGTACGTGGGATACTTCTGATGTCGCAATTGGTTTCAAGCAGTTTCCCATTTTAGACGGACGGTGGGAGATGACGGTCGTGTGGTTGCTGGTGGTGGTGGGAGTTCAAAGCTTATAGAGATTGTTTTGGCGAGTGAGTTTTCTTTATATTGCACAAGTGAGGACTACTTGCAGAAACTAATAAATAGGATTCTTATTTTACTTTTGTTTTACGATTCTAAGTATAAAAATAAGTTTTTGTCTAATATTGGTAGGGCCAAAAGAAAGCCGAGCTTAGCTCAAACTTGGCTCGAAACCATACTTACGAGCCTTCATAGCACTAGCTCGAGAAGACTTGACATCGGCTTGAATATATAGCTTGAACATATGCATTTAAATTATATGTGACGATCAAATCTGTTTCAAATACATATTCAAGTGTAACTGATCAAGATCGGCTGGTTTATCCATACATAGATTACCTACATATTTCTTGACACAAGAGCTCGTTAATAATTCGAGCCATAATTCAAGCCAAGGACATATAAACTCGAGCTCCCAACAATATTTGTTTCGAACTCGCGTTTCATATTGTTAACCTAGTGAAATTAAATACGGTGTGTAAAATGTTTAACTTTCAAATTTACATTTTGAAAAACGTAAATAAGCGAAAATGAGTTTAAAATACTCCTAATAAACATATGATCGTATGCATAAAACAAGTCTTCTTTTACAAGCACTTCATATAAACGTATCTACACTAACAACGATCTTTAAAATATTGTTATATTTATAACCTTAGTTAGAAACTTAGCTTGGCCCATGATTTAATATCTGTGAGTATTCATAGTAGTTAAGTAAATATTAAGAAAATGGGTTGTAAATTAAATTAACTTGCTTTAGGTACATCTACCGTTTGGTGGGATGTTAGGACTAGTATTATGTACCAATAATACACGTTTATTATCTTGGCATTGAATGAATCTTTTTGATATGAGGTTTATAGTCCTACTATTGTAGGTTTTATTATTATGTTTTGCTCTAATGTAAAAAGATACTATACTAAGTGTAAGCAACTTAATATCCAGTGTGCAAAACATTATTATAATATTGTTTAACGAAAATTATTTTGGCCTAAGTGCCTAACAATGTCAATATAATTCACATATATCCTATATATAAAAGGATAACTGTATTGTGATTTAGAAAACAATGATGACAAATAGAAAATTCTTAGCATTCATAATAATAAAAAATCTGAAAAAATATTGCATTTCAAACTTATACTATTAAGGTTTGGTTCGTTATTATGATAATATTTAGTTTGAAGTTCAGTTAAATATTTTATTATATTCTATAGCCATTTGACAACAACCAAAATTGTCTAATACTCTTTTACTAATTTGAATCATATATAATTATATATAGTTAGCAATCCAACTCTTGTACTTCACAAGCTCATATATGATATAAGTTGGTCAATAACATGTAAAAAATATTTTGTATTTTAACAACAGCTCTTTTATATTCATGCCTACTTTAAACTTTATTGTTTAGACATCGGTAGAGTGTGAAATATCGCAAAAGATTGGTTAAATTGGCCACGTTTTAAATGATTTGGCGCATTTAGCATTTTTTAAATGGGCACATATAGTATTTGAAAACTTAAATGGGCACAAACAGGGCATTTTTTTTCGTCAATTGTTGAACATTAACGATCGTTTTAAAGATTTTTTATATAATATATTTATTTTTGTTAATATAAATAAGATATTACGTTTTAAGGAATTTATTTAGCGTTTTAGGTCTTTTATTAGCGATTTGTATAACATTATGCCGTTTGGGTGTCCGTTTAGCTCTTGCCGTTTAGCCCGTGCCCATTACCAGGCCGTGCGTTTTAGCGTGCCGTGCGCCTCGGCCCGCGCTGCGTTTTGCCACCTCTAGACATCGGGCCTAATATTTAAGAATGGGCTCAAAGTTATTTGGTATGGGTCTTTAAAGATTATTGTTTTTAATCTTTTTTGTTTCATATTTTCTATAGTTCGTTAAGAAAATATTTGTGCATGAAACAAGCCATGATACATTTTTGGGCATGGAACTAGACCAGTGAGCTATTACGCTTTCTTCAAAGGGCGGCTGCTTCCAAGCCAAAATTCTGGTCGTCATCGCTTGATCACTTTCTTTTCCACTAAGCGATTGCTTAGGGGCCTAGGTGTACGACGGGCTATTTCCCTCTCGACTTTGGATCTTAGCACATGTGACTCAAAGTTTTGAATAATATTTTTTTTTTAAATGGCTCGGGTAATAATGACTCAAAGTTCAAAAACTATGATGTAACTTAGTCAATGACATGTAATAATATGTTTTTCCGAAAAATGAAGAATATATTTTGTAAGAACTTAATCATACATGACTCGCTTGTCTAATTTTTACATCGTATAAGTTAATTGAGTTTAATTTTTATGAAACTTCAAGAGATGATTGGACGATATAGAATCATTAGACATTAAAATAAGGCCATAGAATCATTAGACATTAAAATAAGGCCTTCAATTAGATCCAACGTTTTAAACAATGTAAGAAACCATACAACAAATCAGAATTGGCTCATTTGTATATATATTGTAGTTAACCAAATATAAATAACATAACACATATGAAACGTTTGGTCGAATGATCCACATGTTATCATTCGGTCACTTTTAGACACATCTAAGGCGGGACAAAAGATAGCGACAAAACAACAGGATACAATTTATTTTTATCCAATGTACATTGCCTACCATGTGCGATTAATGTGTTAGTATATGTTCGTTAACACTATATTGCATGATATGAAACATTCTTGTTTGAGTTGATAAAACGTACGTAGCGTTTGGTATGCATGAATAAAGGTTGTAATGGAATAGATCATTACAGTGAAATGAAAAATTGTTGTTTGTTTTAAATCATGTAATGGAATGGTTTATTCATTGGTTCATTCCATTACGACAATAACCACCAATTTCATTACATAGTCACCCCTAGTTTTTTCTCATTCCATTACGACATTGAATCACATTTTGCCATATTTCATTTATTTCATTCGTTTCTAACATCTATTGCATTATACCAAACAATATACTCCATTCCAACATGGCAACCAAATATGTCAATGGAACACTAATGACTCATTCAATTACTATGTCCATTCCATTACATCGTCGATTACATTCCTTTATTAGTCCATTACGTCTAACCAAACAGACCCGTATTGTTTTCATCAATATTGTCAAATTACCACCACATTAGCTTCCTTTCTTACTATTACGATGCATTAGCTCTCCTCTCAACTATTACTTGTCTTGTCGTGTTTTGACCTCCTTTTTCCACAAAAGGTGTAGATTGGCCGGAACACCCTGACCCCGGGTGCCTTTTGGCACCAACCATTGTCCACCCCACAATGAATAGCTCCGAAAGCTCCTCCCCTAGTGGGGCACCAACCGGAGTGAGCACGGGCCAAGACTCGGACCCCTGAGCTCTTATTCTACAAAGTCTCTCCAGTGTGCCCATAGGTTTTGCGAAAGTGGCCGGGTACCTATATGAAGCAAATGCCAATGATGGGACTTGAATTTTGGTCAATTGACTCAAGCACAACTGCTCCAACCATTGGACTAATGCTTCATTCACCCTTAGCAAATTTCTTATCCAAGTTGGAATATGGTTGTTATTCATACAATATATACAAGTTATAAGTCTCGTGCACACACGAGATTTACATATGAATCAAATGTATTTAAAATTTTAATTTAATATACACACATATAAAAAAATTATTTGTTTAATATTTTGTAGTTGTGATATAAGTACAACTAATAATTATGCATAATTTTTTAATTACATTAACTTTTTCATTATGTGTTAATATCGATTAATATTTTGTAAAGATTTTTGTTGGATGAAAGGTTTAACTTTGTTTAACTCACATTAGTGTTGAGGTTGATGTCGTTGTATAAGTTTAACTATTGATAATTAATATCATGCTATAAACAACATGCGAGTTTAATAGCACATAATAACCATTGATAAAGTTAAAAAAATATAGTTTTATAAATAAAAATTATGGATATCATCATATAAACTATAAATATGAATTACATCAGTCATTGTTATAAGTGTAACCGCGTATATTTATTATAATATAAAAGTAACATGTGCTTACATTTGAAATTTATATTTACGTTAATAATAATTTAGCCGTAATTAATTTTTAAACCCGTGTATGCATGAGTTAATAAAAATGAATAACATGAGTCCTTATTGAACGCATTATAGTAAAAAAAAAATTATTCTTTCGCATATCGTTACTTAAACTTATAAAGGGGAATAAAATGACTTGTTCGTATACGTACAACTTCGTGTAATTATTTATTATTTACATACAAAATAACTCGTGATTTCATTTTGATATTTATAATGTCATGCATATACATGTTGTATTTTCAAAACACCATATATGTTGTATATTTAAAATTTAAAGTCTAAAGGGTATAAAATTTAAAGGAATATTTGTTTATATTTAAAAGTTATTAAAATGGACACTTATAAATTTACACTTAACTTCATATTATATATATATACTAATTACAAGGGAAGAAAACAGTAACCACCAAACATTAAATGCAATGTTTCTCAAATTGGCAAAAGCAGCCCCTGAGGTTTAAGGTGGCAAAATTAGTCCTGCATCATTAATTGCTAACTTTCACAACTTGGCAAAAATGTGAGGTTCAAGTGTCGTTGCAAAGCAAGTCCTTTAGCATTAATTATCTTTGAAAACTTGGCAAAAATGCCCATGAGGTTTAAGTGTAATGTTGCAAAGTAAGTCCTTTAGCATTAATTGCTATCTTTAGTAATTTGGCAAAAATAGTCCCTAAGGTTTAAGTGTCGTTACAAAGTAAGTCCTTTGTAGCCGCGAAAATAGTCCCTAAGGTTTTAATTGTATTTGCAAAGCCGGTCCAAACAAATTTTCCGGTCATTCATCAGTTCCAAATTCACGTCTACAAAAGCAATCCCGCTGCAACGCGCGGGTTTTCCTCACTCGTTATTATTTAAATTTAAACCACTAAAGTTTTATTAATTACTCCATCTTTTTGTAAGTTTTTGTTTTTACAGATTTAACACATATTTTTTGTTTTTTTTCCTCCATCAAATTTATCAAACTTTGACCATTTTTTTTTCTCAATTTTGACTTTTTATTAGCCAATAAAAATGTTCTATTTCGCATGCGTGTTAAAATCGAGTTCTTTGATTAGCCCAATTTTTTTTCAGTAAGAATGTTTTGGTAAATCGTTCCGAAATCATGTAATTATTTTATTATATAAAAGATTGTACACAACAATTAAGAGGCGACATTGTCTAGTGTATGATACCTTGAATCAATCTTACTTTATTGTCCCCTCGTTGTTAAGGATGGCATACGTGAAGAATGGGCACGACTACCTCTAACCCGTCATCCATATTCGGGATTTTTCTCTAGCCCGTCACACGTTTGCGAATACAATCTTGTACCCATGTCAAAGCCTGCGGGTACCCATTGCCCGCGGGTAAACCCGTGGGTTTACGCAACATAACATTTACACACATGTTTCCAAATATTTTAAAAATCAAACTTGATTCGAAAGTGTATAAGTCACACCATATTGATAAATGTGCACACAATAGCCAACTATCCACTAATCATATATTACTAATAGAATTAATATATACAAGGAAAAGTCATCATTCTATTTTTGTTACTCATGATTTATTGCATAAGATTTAATGGTTATTTGTGCATCAAAATTATAAGACCAAGTATAAATGAAAATGGTTTAATAATTGAGATATTGAGTATATATATTTGATTTTTTTTTTTATAATCTTGGATTTTTGAAAGGTCGTTTAGTTTAATTTGTTGTTTAATAGGTTTAGGTGACTATTAAATATATCTACTACGGAGTAATAATCTGAAAAATATTTAAGTAATACCATAGATGTAAATTTAATATAAAAAAAGTTCATTGATATTTTGAAAGGTTTATTTTCGAGTAATTTAAAATGGGCGTGACGGGTTTACTCACGATGGGTATGCATTACACGCCACCTACCCTTCACCCGCTAGTAGGTTCATATTTTCACTCGCAACCTATTCGTGAGTAAAAATAGGGAATATGTCACCCATTAGTAATCAAGTTTCATGAGTGTTCCAATTTGATACCTTAAACTTTATACTAATCATAAAAACCATCAAAATTTCAAGACTGTTTCATTTCTTATGTAATTTTCTAAAATTACTGTGTTTAAAGTAATCATCTATTCATTAACATGTTGTACATCAATTTAAACACTCACCTCTGAATTTAACTAATTCCAACCAAATTTATGTACAACTCATTAATGCACGAGTAAACATAAATAATAACTATAAAATAATAGTCAAGTTTGAGAAGTGTTCCATTCATGTCACTCTAACATAAAAGTTACATAAAAATAAAACATTTTTTAAACTTTGATGTCTTTTATAATTGATATAAAGTTTGAGATACCAAATTAGAACAAATCTCAAACTTAGTTACTCTTTCATGATTTTCAAAAAAAAAATTAACAGGTTTACTCACCCATCACCATGCGGGTATCTATGTGTTATGAATTTTCTGACCGATTTCCATCCCTGCTCATTATTTGTGATTTGTAGACCATATATTCGTGTGGATACTACCTTTAATTTATTTGATTCTTGTCTTCTCCTATTATAGCTTTGGATAAGACCAAACATGCCATTGGAGAAATTTTATCTTCTCTTCATGTTAGTAAGTCATTAATACCAACAGGGTTAGTGGATCAATTGTAGAGTGGGACTAATTTAAAAAGTGTAGAAAATCACTCATCATCTGACAAGTGTCTCTCATTTATTTTATTTAAAAAATCCGTTTAGGGCAAAATTGTAAAATTACTCATTTTTTCTTTTCCACTTCAAATTTCAAACGCACATATTTCTTAAACGACAAATTTTTTGGAAAAACCGATTTCACATAAATTTTAAAATTAAATCCTCTCTAATTTGGTATAAATCTTGTTAATTACTTCGATTTTTTTTACATATTAAATGGGTTTTGATTTTCTTGATGTTTTTGGTATTTTTGACCATAATTTTTACTTTTAAATCTATCAAATTATAATAAACTTAAAAACGAAAGTTATAGTTCAATCTTTACCCAGAAATTTAAATCACTCAAATTCGATATGATATGAGTGAGATATCACATGTTAAAGATGACGTTTTAGTCATATATATTGCACATAAGATGTTTGAAGAAATGAGTAGATTAGATTTTTAGTGTTAAAATTGCGTTAAATGCACTAATTTTTGCACCACAACGCATCACTAATCATTTTATTAATGTAAGATTCAAAAAGTGAAGTTTTTTTTTTAATTATTTTTTCATTCTGTAATGATCAATTTTATTATATGTTCATCAGTTTATTTAGTTCATCAGTTATTGACTTTTAGCTATTATGTTATCATAGTTCCATCAGTTAGCTTATGTTTTTTTTGGTTCATCAGTTATTGACTTTTAGCTATTATGTTATCATAGGTTCATCAGTTTGTTTATTTTAGCTATTATGTTATCGTAGGTTCATCTGTTAGTTTATTTGTATTATCATAGGTTATAGGTTGATCAATTAGTTTATGCTTTTTTAGTTTATTTGTGTTATAGGTTATAGGTTCATCATAGGTAAATATTCCAAAAAGAGTTAGTACTATTTTTTTTCCCGATATTCATCAGTTAATGCTTTTTTTATATTTTTTTTGTTCATAGATAATGCTATCGTAGGTTCATCAGTTAGTTTATTTGTGCTATCATAAGTTCATCAGGTAGCTTCTGTTTTTTCAGTTCATAAACATTAGTTTTTTTTCATCAGTTATTTACTTTTAGCTATTATTTATCATAGGTTCATCAGTTAGCTTATGTTTTTTTTTTGTTTATCAGTTATTAACTTTTAGCTATTATGTTATCATAGGTTATAGGTTCATCAGTTAGTTTATGTTTTTTATTTGATGAACATTAGTTGTTTTTGGTTCATCAGTTATTGTCCTGTGTAACTAAACCCTAAACTCAACACCTAAAACCCTAAATCCTTAACTCGTGTACTGATGAATTAACGTTCATGAATAAAAATTGATGAACAGAATAACTGATGAACAAAACATCATCTTTAACATGTTATATCTCACTCATATGACATCGGATTTGAGTGAATAAAAAGTATTCTTAAAGATCAAAATAAAATATTTAATTTTTATGTTTTACAATTTTCTATTTCGAATTTAATATTGGACAAAAATATGGTTAAAACGCAATAAAACACAATACGTACATTTTCCTAAAAATATTAACTATTAAAAAACAACACTTTTTGAGTCTTACATTACTAAAATGATTAATGATGCATTGTGGGACAAAAATTAGTGCATTTAGCTCAATTTTAACACTAAAATGTAAGATAAACATTTCATCAAATACCTTGTGTGCAACAAATATTAGTAAAACACCATTTTTAACGTGTGATATCTTACTCATAAGACATCAAATTTGAGTGATTCAAAAACCTGTGTAAAGAGTGAACAAAAATCTATAACTTTCATGTTTTGTTTTTCACAATTCGACATTTATGAAGGTAAAAATAGGGTCGAAAATGCCAAAAAAAATAAAGAAAATCAAGAACTATTTTATATGTATTTTTTTTTAATATTTAACAAGATTTATACCGAATTAAAGAGGATTAAATTTAAAAAAATTAAGGTGAAATCGGTTTTTCGTAAAAGTTTATCGTTTGAAAGTTATTTGCGTTTAAAATTTGGAGTGAAATTAAAAAATGAGTCAAATAACCAAAATACCCTCCAACCGAAAATATTAAAAGAAAAATGGAGAAAGTGGGTGGGAACACGTGACACTAACTTATTGGCTTTCTAAATGTTGGAATCACTCCTAAACTAGTATTCAAGTGTTAGTAATTAATATGTAATAGTTAGCTTAATTAGGCCTTTATGTTTGTTATTAAGCTAAGGCTTATTTAGAAGGCCCATAAGCCTTGGCCCAAGTCCAATAAGGAAAGGAAGGGACTAGGAGTGTTGCCCTAGCTCCATCTCCTATAAATACCTTTGTAATACCCTCACTTGAGGGTTGGTTGTTCAAGTTACACATTTCACTCATACGCATAACATTTCAATTATTCATACGTGTGTGTTTGTGTGATTGTTCATCCGATCTCTTCCCTATTTCTTCTATTGATGCTTGTGTTACTAATATGGTGACCTAACAGTGGTATCAATCGCCAAATATTTGGGTGAATCGGTATTGTTTTGGAAGTAAGTTTTGGTCTTACGCGTAACATACGGTTCCAAACTTGGTCACACTTAAAAATTCATTTTTTACACTTTTCAATCCAAGATTCTTGTACTTTCAACGTTTTAAGGTGTTAAAATATATGTTTTTGGCAAAAAGTTTCAAACTTTACGCGTAGATGATTGTTTTTAAGCTTGGTTTTATACGTGGGTGTATATCTACGCATAAGGTGTTTAGAAGTTTTGGACCATCAAGTTTCACACTTTTGTGTTATTTTGGTGATATTGAAGCTATTTCATCACAAAAATATGGTTTGGAAACATCAGCAAGTAATCGCTTTGGCTATTTTTACGCGTAAGAAAACCCTAATCTTACGCGTAACTCATCCTTGGTTTGATCTTCAGTTTTCGTGGTTTACTCAGTGTTTTCTTGCTTGGATAAGCCTAGAAACACTTCGACTTTGGATATCCTTTACACTATGATAGTGTAAAAGATCTTTTGGGCAAAACCCTAATTTTACGCATAAGCTTAAGCTTACACGTAGAACTCTTTACGCATAAGATTATTCTTACGTGTTGAAACTAGCAACCCTTGATAGATCTTGAGCTCGTGGATCGTTAGCTATGCCTATGTAATCACAAGCACAGTAAAAGATAATCTCTACAACTTGTATTTAATAGCGGAATTATAAACACAAGCAACACAAATAACTAAGAACTTCTGTGATCCTCTATGGATCTTTTAATTGACTAAAACTTTGTTTTTCCAATCGGTACATAACTCATACTATTGTGTTCCTTTTATAGACAAGGAACCCTAAACAAAACCCTAAACCGTTTCCCAAGAAACGTATAAACATAAAACTAAATAAGATATACACAATCACTTCCTAGTAAAGCTCATGTATATCCAAACTAAATATACTAAACACGGAATAACAACTTCCGCAGAAACAAACTATCGACTATTAACTTCAGCAGAATTATGTCTTCAGCAGATTCCACACAACTTCAGCAGAATCCCTTCGGCATTAACTTCAGCATAATCCATACTTCACATAATTCCCAACAATCCTCCCCTAAACTGGAATTTGACTTGGTTAAGTTCCAGTTTCTTGATAGATCTTTAACAAAGCAGCATCAGAGGATTGTAAATGAACATCAGCAGCAAAGAATCAAAATAAGAACATCTCTTTGATGAAGAAATTCTGAAACTCCAGATCTTTGCAGCAACAAATGACAACATGTACATCAAACCATATTAGTTTCATACTATTCTCATCACATCCAGGTGTGTTAACTCCTGTGAGAGGTGAATCATGGAAAATAATGGATTTGATGTCTCTTTACCAATAGCCATCACTACTGGAGTAGCCAAATGTTTTAGTTCAAAAACTATGGTACACTGATAACCATCTGATTTATAGGCAAACCAGCAACCATACAAACGGATTTGAAATGTCTTTACCAGCGTTTGCTCGGGACTAGTCAATTCTTAGAATTGGTGAATTGAAAACCAAATATGGTATTCCAATGCCTTTACCACAAGCCATATACATGTGGGCTAGTCAATTCTTGGATTCCAAAAGGAATAAACCATGGTGAATTGATGACCATACAACCCTCAGCAATTAAGCATGGGTGGTTGCAATCCCTATGATTTTGAGCAAACCATTACAGCTATCAACAGATTTGATGTGTCTTTACCAAAGCTGTACCCCTTGGACTAGCTAACTCTTTGACATACCCAAGGTATATCTGGTGAGTCAATAACCATAAATAATATACAACAAACCTGCAATAAAAGTTAGACAAACCAAAACAATTTTTTTTTTTTGGTTTAACTAAGAAATAAAGAAAACAAATATTACAAAAGATACAAAATACTAAACTCAAGATGAACCTTTATGTTGCATAAGCTGAGTTTTAATCACACCAACACACTGTGATGCATGAAGTTCATCATTACCAACTGGATTAGGAGGTACTTCCAACTTCTGTCTGAGCATCATTTCCATCAATGGAACAGAAAAAGGATAAGTCTTATCCGAGAACATACACACAATCATGCCACATTGTGTCTGAATCACATGAACACATGGCAGAGGATAGAATCTCCAATTCTCAATCTCCCACTTATGTGAATTCTTCCAAATAGAATACCCTTTACCCTCTGGAGAATGAGAATCAAACAAGACTTGAAGATCACCCAATAAATATAAGCCAGAACCTTGGGGTGAATGAATAGTATAATCTTTGAGTGACATGTTCATACAAAGATCTTCAAATCATGTCTATCCACCAAATGAAAAATCTCCTTCAAGAAGTTGAACTTTAAAGTAGTATTATCCAGTCTAGAAATAGTGTTAAGCTCTCCAGGTGCCCAATCAATCAAAATAGCATGTGTGCCTTCAGGAAAAACATCCACAATGCCTTCTTTAATAAAGGTTGACTCATCAGCCTTAAGATCTAAAGAGATATGCTTGGACAGATGTTTTCTAGCTAGTCTAACAGAGTTCTTTAAGGAACTGAGTTTCTTTTTAGCTATACTTTTCTTCCTCCTACCAGATGTATAATTCCCTTGAGATGATCCTTCCTCAGATACTTCAAAAACATCTTCAGCTTGAGAAGAAGAAGTAGAAGTAGACCTAACTGAAACACCATCACGTAAGGAATTCATTCTAGCAAGTATCTCTTGTGCTTTCTTAGCTTTAGTAACCTTTAGACCATCTTTCTTAGCTTTAGGCAATGCTTCAGAAGAAACCAGAGAAGGTTCAGCAGAAGTAACCTTATCAGTGGAAGAAGTAGCTTCAGTAGTTGTTTCCACCATAGCAACTGTCTTTGATCTCTTTGCTTGAGGAACAGTTGATGAATCAGCTATCCTTTTCAATGAATTAGAAGAGGTAGGAACAGATGAAGATGAAGAAAACTTCATGATCCTATTATACTTTCGGATCAAATCATCATCAGATAAAGCTAAGATTTGCTTCATTGACATACCATTGTTGTAGACAGAAGAACTATGATTCTTCACAATCCGCCTCATATGAGCTCTCTTCTGGGCTACAGTCATTGGTTTTTCCCTTTTAGCTTTATTCCTTTGAGCCACAATAGCTCTCCTCTGTGCAGCTGCTTCGAGCTTCTTTTGTTTTCCAAGAGCCACCATTTGAGCCACAAAATTATCACTATCATAGGTACGCACCTAGAATTCGTTTTGCCAGATTAGGATCAGATGCACCTTGATTAGTATAGGCATCCCATTGAGCATCAGTGATCTTGGGAAATAATGCATCAAGCTCTTTTCTTCTTGCAGTAGGCAAAGTAGAATCAGACTGGGAAGCAAGATATTCAGCTACTGCATGACTCTGCTGCATGTTTTCATAATTAGCAAACATCCTATCTTGAGCAAGCCTTTCTTCCTCAGTCATCAGACCAGAACTAATCAATTCATCAATCACATCTTTCTTTCCTTCATAAGGTTCCTCAGCAGAACCAGTTGGAGAAATATGCACAGAAGGAACTTCAGAAGAAACACCTATATTACCCTCAGAAGAAACAGGTTGTGAAAATCCCTCAACAGGTGTAGAAAAGACTTCAGTAGTAGAATCCAACTTATAACTTCGTCCAGCAATAAACACTTCAGTATCATCTGCTGAAGGTTGAGAACTAAAATGTTCCTTCACCAAAGAGACTTGACCAGGTTCAGTAGTCAGATCCTCTATATTAACATCAGCAGATACTTCATCAATATTTTGTTCCTTAGAAGCTTCAGTGGATTCCTTATGCAGATAATGTCTTTTCCTCCTCTTTGTAAACACAACTGTATCCCGTTTCTTTGAAGATTCAGCAGCAACAGGAGATGAACCATCAATTGTTAAAGCTACATCAGCCAAGATTCCTAGTGATGCAAGCTGAGTCTCTTCTTGCTCCTCATCAGAAGAAACCAACATTCTCCTTTTGCTCCTTCTTCCAAGTTGTTCCTCCAAGTGCTTAACTTTAGACTGCAACTCCACAATTTGACCACTAAGAGTAGACTTGGTCTCTGTGAGCTCCTTTTTGAGATCAGCCACCTCACCTGCATACCTGTTCACTAGAGCATATATAGATGTAAGTGTAATAAGGTCCTCAGCTCCACCAGCTGATTGCTCAGTGGTAATGGGAGCATCATTGGGCCTTTCAGGAGAAATATGTACATACTCAAAATTAGTAAATCCTTCATCAAATTGATTCCTAACAGGACTAGGTGTGGGAACGTCTATTAGTTTCATGCTCAACATCATCAAGAGAAACTCGAGTAGGTGGTGGACTAGGACTAGGTCTAGGTGAAGGTATAGGTGGAGGTAGGTCAGGAGAAACACTAGATGCTTCAGTAGTATTAGAAGGGCCCTCATCAATGGCAACTGAAGGATTACCATCAGCAGTAACATTGGTAGGAGGGATATCATTATCCTCATCAGCAGCCTCATTCCCCTGAGGTAACATAGCTGCCAATAAAGGATAATGTGTCCCCTCAAACTTAGTTCTCATCGAAGCAAACAGCTTAGAAGTTAAAACTCCTATGGGATAAAAAGCTTGGGTTTGGGTAGTAACATTTAAGATCATCTGTAAAAACCTAGGGTACATCAAAAACTTGCTCTTTTTCCTAGTTATATTCTCAACCATATTGTCAAAAATAAATTTAGAAAAATTATAAGTTAGACCCTGAGATAAGCATATAATACCACATCCCAAATGAGTAGAAAATTGATCCCATCCTCCTGATTTATTGCTTAAACACTGAAGCAATGTATGAACCAAAAACCTCCACATAGGACAAAGCTGATTCTTTAACCACATGTCAGTCCTTGTACCTCGATATCCAATTGCTCTTAGTCCATCAAGTACCACAGCAGCATTAGAATGATATACTCCATTCTCATCATCCAAACGAAGTTGTCTCCTAATCAGCTCCTCTGTCACCACATGCTCTGTTCCGTCGATCACAACAACGATCTCTGTATCACTCCGTTTTGCAGCAGTTGCCCAAAATTGAGTAACCAACGATTCATATATAGCATTCGGAGAATGTGTTAAAGCATAATGAATCTTGGACCTCGTTAAGAATTCTACCATTGGTCTATACAGCTCATCACCCTTAGCCGTTCCAAGAAAATCGACTTTATTATGATCATGCTTAAATTGAAGCGCCATGAGAAAAATCGTGAGTTAGGGTTAAGATTCACACAAGTGGAAGTGTTTTGAACGTGAATGAAGAGGGAATCGTTTAATTTTAGACGAAGATATGCGAATAGCGAATAAGTAGTAGTTTCCCAATTTTGGTCAAATTGTTGACCAGTGCTGACGTGGACTGCTACTTTTACCCAATTTAACTTTCAACTTCTAAGAAACACTAGCCATTCTGCGAAGAATACCGATCGTAGAAATAGATCACGTATTCAAGAAGCTTCAGTAAATATCTTTTCTTGTTTCAACTATACGCATTAAATCTCATTAAGTCTTGAAACTGTCTATAAAAGAATCCCAATGCACACTTAACTCTTCATCAAAAACCCCCAAATATAGTCACAAACCCTAATTTCATCAATGCTCCAAAATTAGCCAAAACCAACCATGAGTACTAAACCAGAGATCATTGATCTCACAACATCATCTTCATCATCATCAAGTAATGATTCAAACCCTTGGTCTCATTATTTTCCTCAACCATATCCACGACCAAAGAAATCACCCTTTCTTCCTTCTTCAGAAGATGACAGTGTAGTGAACCCAAGTGAATCTTCTGATGACTCTGATGACTCCTATAAGGAGAGAATATTTTACTCCCAACCTCCAGCACCTCAGCCTCAACTCAGGCCTCGAGCCAGGAATCCGCCACTCCCTAAGGACAGAGAGGTGGTTCTTCGTCTTTCGGCACCAAGTTTTGGTGCATCATCACACATCGTATAGAGGAAAAACTTAAGGATGGTGGAAGTGTTGCATTTTGGTTGAAATACGTAGATGAAGCACAAGGGAAATATTATTTTTCTCTATCATCATACGTGGTCATCGTCATCATCAACGTTTTCATCAATCCATCCTCTTACTTTTTATCCTTAGCATCTTGTTAGGGTTAGTTATGCATGTCACGAAAGCATAACCAAAGATTTAGTGTGAAAGATGTGAGCGATCATGTATATCCAACAGCCATTTAGATGTTGAAATAGATGATAAGTACTAGATTAGGATCATTTAGCTGCAATTGATGTTCATTGTACTCTGTAAGCTGTAAGCTGTAAACTATTTCTCGAATTAATGAATGAACAATTCGCTTCAGTACTTTTCTTGTATGATAATGATAACTTCAGTACTTTGTCTTCAGTAGAAACAAATAGTTCACTTCAGCACTTTGAATTTGGTAGAAACACGCTTCAGCACTTTGAATTAGTAGAAACAAGCTTCAGACGAATTTAGCAACCATGGTAAATTCCAACTTGTATAACCAATCTGCAAAACAGAACAAACACAGAGAAACACACAAACTAACAAATAAAGACAAACTAAGATTACATTAGCTGGTTAGTGTTAGTGAAAAGCAAAACAAACCAAAGTATACACTAGAACTACAAAATTACATAAGAACATGCAAAGTGTACACAAATCCTCCCCTGAGGCATATGCCTCCCCTAAAACTTTGCAGTTAAGGGTTAAGCATACCGATATGGACCACAAGGTGTTGAAACCTTGGTCCATCAAAAGCCTTTGTTAACAAGTCTGCCACATTATCATCAGTGTGAATTTTAACCACTTTTATCAAATTTTTGTCATATGCATCTCTTATAAAGTGGTGCCTGATTTCAATATGTTTTGTTCGACTGTGAAAAACTGGATTTTTAACAATGCATATGGTGCTTTGATTATCAATAAAAAGTGTTGTGTTCATGAAGTTATACCCATAATCCAACAATTGATTTTGTATCTAAAGAACCTGTCCACAAAGCAATTAGCGAAGCAACATACTCGCTTCAAGAGATGAGGTAGCCACAATTTTTTGTTTCTTGCATTGCCAAGAAATCAATCTCTTTCCAAGGAATTGGCAACCTCCAGTGGTGGACCTCCTATCCAAATTTGCACCAAAGATAGTCATCACTATATGCTTCCAGCTTAAATGGAGATTCTTTAGGGTACCAAAGGCCTAGATGAGGTTGACCTTTGAGGTACTTAAAGATCTTCTTAACAACATTAAGATGGGAAGTAAGTGGAGTAACTTGATGTCTCGAACAAACACTCACAAATAAAGTAATATCGGCCTTGAAGTCATTAAATACATCAAAGAGCCAATCATAGATCTGTATAAATGAACATTCACCGGTGGATCTACTTCGGTGTTGGTCTTTGTCTTTGGAGCTTCATAGGGTGTAGTGGCACGGTCAGTACACTCTCCATACCAAACTTCTTTAAGATGTCCCTCACATATTTGTCCTGACCGATAAAGATACCATCAGGTTTCTGCTGAACTTGGAGACCCAAAAAGAAAGTCAACTCTCCCATAGCACTCATCTGAAACTCTCCCTTCATAAGCTCCTCAAACTCTCTGCACCAAGCTTCATTAGTGGTTCCTAAAACAATGTCATCCACATACACTTGCACAAGAATAATGTCTGTGGAATTCTTCTTAAGGAAAAGTGTCTTATCAATTGCACCTCTTCGATATCCATGCTTCAGCAGAAATGATGAGAGCCTAGCATACCAAGCTCTGGGTGCTTGATGAAGTCCATATAGAGCTTTGACTACTTTGTAAACATGATTAGGATGATCTGGGTCTTCAAATCCTTTAGGTTGAGTGACATAAACTTCCTCTTCTATTTCTCCATACAGGAAAGCACCTTTGACATCCATTTGATATACCATAAAACCCATGTAGGATGCATAAGCCAAAAATATCCGTATGGCTTCAACTCTAGCCACAGGTGCAAACACCTCATCATAGTCAATTCCCTCCTCTTGTCTATAACCCTGAGCAACCAATATTGCTTTGTTTTTTATCACAACACCTCTGGCATCTCTCATATTCTTCAAGATCCATTTAGTTCCAATTGCATACTTTCCATCAGGAAGTGGTACCAAGATCCATACCTGCTGATTTTGAAATTGCTGCATTTCTTCTTGCATTGCTTCAAGCCAACTGGAATCTTCAAGAGCTTGAGTAACACTGGTTGGTTCCACTTGAGAGAGAAAGCAGGAAAACAGACAATGTTCATAGTCTGTATGATTGTCTCTTTGTTGATTGGAGACATAAGAGATAAAGGCCACTTGACCATATTTAGAACTTGACACAGTACCTCTAGTTCTAACAGGTGCTTTAGGATCACTAATAATATTGGACTGTGGATGAGCATTGTTGATCCTTTTAGTAGCAGTGGTGTTGACATCAATGGAGGAATCAAGATTAGTCACTGTGGGTTCAAAGTCAGTATCATAGGAGGGTGAGGTGAAGATGCCAGCTTTTGGTTGATGATGACCAAGATCAGAAGGTCTTGGAAAATGAGTATAAGGTTCTCCAAGGTCTGTTGACTCTCTAGTAGAAATAGGAGTAGAAACCGCATGTACTTCAGCAGAGTTGGAGATGATAGGAGAAACAGGATCACTTTCAGCAGAATGATTGTTTCCACCGAAGGTTTCTCTTGCACTCTCTTCAGCATTTCTCTCAGCTTCTAAGTTAGCTGCATACTCTTGTTTCTTTAACCTAGCAAGGTCTTCAGCATATTGTGAATCATCATCACTCTCATTAGCACCATCTCTAGTAGAATTTCCTGTAAAATTGTTAGTGGAGAAAGAAGGCACAGTAATAGGTTGTTCACCATCTTCAAGCTCACTGTCTGAATCATCATCCAATGTACCTGCTTTGTTAGTAGGAGACTCTTGAGTACCTGCATTTTGGTTAGCCAAATGTCTAGAATAACCCAAAGAATCATAGTAATCAAGGTCAAATGACCACACATGACCCTGTCCTTGAACATTTGGCTTGGCTTCAAGAAATCTCAGATTCAAAGTCTCCTCTATCCACCTAGCATTCAAGTTGTACACCCTGTAAGCCTTACTATAAGCTGAATAGCCCACAATATAACCATCATCAACCTTCTCATCGAATTTACCAAGTGGATCACTAGTATTAAGGATTGTTACTTGACAGCCAAAAGGTTTGAAGTAATGTATAGCAGGAACTTTCCCAAACAAAAGTTCATATGGTGTTTTCAAGTGAGGTCTAGTAATGGATACCCTGTTCAAAGACATAACAAGGCTGCCAACTCCCAAAACATAGTTGGTAGCTTAGAGTCTGCTAGCATAGATCTCTGACCTCTATCAAGGTCCTATTCTTCCTCTCTGCCACCCCATTTTGTTGTGGGGTTCTTGGAGTGCTATAGTCCCTTTTAATACCCTTAGACCTGCAGAGTTCTATAAGTACAACATTCTTGAACTCTGTCCCATTATCACACCGAATTCCTTTAACCTTTTGTTCAGTGATTTTCCACAAGGGTAATGAAGTCTTTCAGCACTTGTGATGTTTCATCTTTAGTCCTCAGAAAGAATACCCAACAAAATTTACTAAAGCCATCAGTGATAACCAAACAAAAATACTTGTGATCTATGCTTCTTACTTGAGTTGGACCAAACAGATCCATATGAAGCAAGCGAAGAGGTTCGAAATAATGCTCACAGATAGCCTTATATGAGGCTCGTGTTGCTTCCCTTTGTTGCATGCAACACAATTATGATCATTGGTGAAAACTTTGGAAGGTAGACCTTCAACAAGACTCGTTTAGAGAGTGGTTTATGGTCTTGAAGTTTACATGGGCCATCCTCCTATGCCATTTGGTAGACTCATCCAAGGATGCTTTGGCCACCAAACAAGTTAAGTCACCTTCTGGTTTAACATCAGTTAAGTTGAATGTATAAAGATTGTGATTACGAGGAACTCTTAGCAGAATTGAGGTTTCTTCTGGGAGTTTGAAGTCTTTAGACAAAGACAAGACATTCATCCTCTAAGAAGAGAACCTTGTTCTTGGTGTCACATATTTGTGAGACTGAGAACAAATTGAAGTGTTGGAGTTCCTTGCCAAAGTATACATTCTCAAAATCCAGTTGAGGTGTTTTGATGGTCCCTTTTCCAGTAATTCTTCCATCACTTCCACCAAAGGTCACATTGCCTCCTCCTTCAATAGGTACAAAGTTATGCATTAGATCCTGTTTCCGGACATACTCCTTGAACAACCACTGTCAACTATTCCAATATCTTTATGCTTAAGGGGATGGTCCTACAACAACAACAAAAATATACAAATATTAGTACACTATGGAGGCTCAAGTCATTGCTGACTTGAACCTGCCTTGTGGATCATTAGAGTTATGCGAAGCAGATGTAAAAGATCCACTATTGTTCTTGGGTTTCCATTGAAATTTTGGTCCCCTTTGATTCTAAGAACAACCTGCTTAGGACTTGACAGCATTATCCCTATACCCTTTCCCAGCATTCATAAAGTCAACATATCCAGGCCAAAAACCATTATTAAAGTATGAACTTGTTGGTTGCACATATGGTTTAGCAAATGGTTTTCTCCAAGTAAAGGAGAATTTGTATAAGATGCTTGTGGAACATAAGGTGGTATAGCATTAACATTGGTCCACATTGGTCTAGATGTCCTAGAATCACCATTCCTACCCATTCTTTGCTCATGATAATCACAATCCTTAATTAAATGAAATTTACTTCCACACACAAAACATGTCTTCTGTTTAGAAGATTTATTCAAACCAAAAGATGTTCTATTACAAGCAGAAGTATTCAAACCAAAACCATGAAAATAATTGTTTTTAACAGAATTATTATGCAAAGACTTAGAAAATAGGTCTTCAGAGGGAGCTTTCTTGGAAGTTGATTCCTTGGCAGCAACTCTGACATGCTTATAGGTAGTCTTGGGTGCAGGCAGGGGTGAAGACTTGGGAAGGTCAGACTTGGGGAGGTCAGACTTGTCATTTGAATCACACTCTGTAGACCCTTGCTCGGAGGACTTGTCACTGTTAACACAAGAGACAAAGTCATTAGAAGAAGTATCAGGGTCTGGCAAGTCAAATGACTTTTTGCCATATAGATGGTGTGATCCATCAAAGTCAACAGAAATAGAAAGGTCAGTGGGCATGAACTCACCTCTAATAGGTCCCTGGGACAAGTATGTAGGTGACCTTCTTTCAAAAATTAGCTAGGCACGGTTGTGTTGATTTACGCCCATCATATTTAGCTTCTGGACCTACATACTTCTTAAACCCTAAACCTATTGGATGCGTCTGAGATTGACTAGTATAGATAATTCTATTTAAGCTTTTACCAGACATTTGATATTCATTGTTCCTCGCAATTTCCTCATCTAGTTTCTGTTTCACCTCTAGATGCTCTGACATTACATCTGCTCTTAACTTCTCAGATCTTTTTAACTCATTATTAGAACATTCAAGATCACTCTCTAATATCCTAATTTTTTCCTCATAAGCTATTTGATTCTTCTAAAACCAAACCTTTTGTCTTTCTAATGTTTTTAAAGCTTGTTTATAAGCTTCAACCTCAACATAGCATTCATTATATTTAGGTTTCAAAATATCATAAGCTTCTTTCAGTTCATTATAACGCTCACTACAACCAAACAAACAATTTTGTACACAGAGATTCCCATCAAGGCAATCTGATCATGCCTATCCTCTGAAGTACATCCTGCAAACAAACCAGCATTGTCACCACCAAGATCATCATCATTTTCATGCTCATGTTGAGTCCAATCCACGTTTTATCAATAGTGACCAAAGCGGTGAGGTCTTTCCAAAGATCCTTCCGATTCTGGCGATAAGTAGAGTATCTCGTCTCATCACCGGGTTTTCTATCTTTGCATTTCTAGAGAAGTGACCCATCTGGCCGACATGTGAAGCACTTGACCTTCCTTTTGTCAAACCTAGCTGGATCTCTTCCTTGGAAGCCAAACCTCCTCCCAGCTTTGCGCTCAAACTTCTTGATATCCATGGATAACATAGCCACCGCCACCTCATTCATCTCTTCCATATCCAGTGGATCCACCTGATCAAAGTCCTCATAGGCAAGTTCCTGCTGAGGATCATATTCAGCAAAGAAGGATCCAAGCACATCTTCCATTATACTTCTAGATTGAGAACTCGATGGAGTGTTGGTATATGATGATGATGAATAAGTTGGAATTGGAGCATGTGACATCTTTGAGGTAGAAGCTCCAACAAAAGCTGTGTGACCAGTAGTAGGTGATGATCGAAAAGGACTTTTTAAATCATGTTCAAGAGCTTTAAGTTTGTTATACAGCTCATCAAAAGTAAGCATATCCAAATCCTCCTTTTGCTTTTAAAGCAATGCTCACTGCGACCATGATGAAGGTAATGATCTCAAGAACTTAGAATTACAGTCATCATTATCCGGTTTTGCTTGTAGTGATTCAACTAACTTAAGATCTTGTGAAATCTATCGTAGCCCTTGTGAATTCCTTCCTCTTCAGTGATGTGGAAGTCTTGAAATTGTTGTCGCAGAATGGACTTTTTCAGCCTCCTAGACTCCTCATTCCCTCCGAACTTAGCTTTGATCGCCAACCATATATCTTTCGCATCAACCATATAATGAAAGTCACTCAAGTGATCTTGAGGTATCGCCTGAAGAAGTATAGTTCTCACCTTGTACTCTCTTTGAACTGCGTAATTTCATCGCAGATTTTGGAGGAATGATAACAACAGTTCCATCAGATCAAGTTGTCCTTTTAGACTGTTTCCTTCGCACAATTGACCGAGATTCCGTCAATGTTTGAAATCCAGTTTTGCATTTGCATGGCCCAAAGGTCATACACTTCAAGCTTCAAGTACGGAAACTTAGCATTGCCTTGTTGGACGGCACTCACTGTTGTAGGGAGGCATTATTGTTGTTGGTAACTTCAACATCGCCCACAATTCGGACATGGTTAAGAATGTAGTGAATGAAAGGTTTAAAGTAAAGAACAGCTCCTAGTATCGTAGAGACTCTCATGAGGCTCTGATACCACTTGTTGAAACTAGCAGACCTTGATAGATCTTGAGCTCGTGGATCGTTAGCTATGCCTATGTAATCACAAGCACAGTAAAAGATAATCTCTACAACTTGTATTTAATAGCGGAATTATAAACACAAGCAACACAAATAACTAAGAACTTCTGTGATCCTCTATGGATCTTTTAATTGACTAAAACTTTGTTTTTCCAATCGGTACATAACTCATACTATTGTGTTCCTTTTATAGACAAGGAACCCTAAACAAAACCCTAAACCGTTTCCCAAGAAACGTATAAACATAAAACTAAATAAGATATACACAATCACTTCCTAATAAAGCTCATGTATATCCAAACTAAATATACTAAACACGGAATAACAACTTCTGCAGAAACAAACTATCGACTATTAACTTCAGCAGAATTATGTCTTCAGCAGATTCCACACAACTTCAGCAGAATCCCTTCGGCATTAACTTCAGCATAATCCATACTTCACATAATTCCCAACATTAAGTCTAAGCCTTGTCTTACGCATAAGCTAATCCTACGCCTAAGTTTTCTACGCCTAACTTCTTGTTTGCGTGTAACCTTAGTGTTTCTCATATCTTACGCGTAAGCTAATCCTACGCGTAACTATTGTTGTTACGCGTAAGTTTGGTGTTTTTTCGCCTAAGTGTTACCTTGCCTTTACGTAATTTCTACGCCTAAGGATACTTCATCAACATCGTTTCATTCGATTACAAAGATCCATTTAACAACACAAGTTTTCAACATGTCACAACCACCATACTCTAGCTATTTTCCTTACACTTATAATCATCAACAACAACAACAACTAAGTCCACAACATCAACAATTTAATCAACAACAAATTTATCAACAACAGTTTAATCAACAACATACTCCACTACTTGGAGCAATTCCACAACCACAAATGGTTCAACCACCACCTAGTCTTCAAGTACAACCTTACACAAACTTCTACAATCAACATCCATCTAGAAGTACTATAAAGGAACCGACATGGTTTGGCAAGATGTGTGAAGCATTAAGTAGCCAACAATCAATTCATGAAGCTGGCTCACTCGATAGACCTCCAATGCTCACTCCCGGAAATTATGATCAATGGGTGATAAGGTTCTTTAGGTTTTGTGATCTAAAGAAGCCACATGGAAAGTTCTTAAAGAAGGTCATTATGGAAGGTCCATTTCAGATGCCTACTGTTGTCACACCCGTAGATCCAGTTACCAATCCACCAAGAGATGCTGTCACCAACATTGCAACTATCTCAGACCTCACTGGTGATGAAATTCTACATTTTGAAGCCGATGAACTAACAATGCAATACATCCTTTTGGGACTACCCAATCCAATCATTCGAAGTGTTGATGCTCAAAAGACAGCTAAAGCAATGTGGGAACATATTCATCTTCTAATGGAAGGCACAACACTCAATCAGGAAGACATGAACACTTCATGATTGAACCATGAGAGACATTAAAGTCATATCATCATCGTTTTTCAGACATCATTAATGATTTGGACAAACACAACATCATCATGCCACGAATTGCTGTCAACACAAAGTTTCTAAGTAGTCTTGGTCCGGAATGGGAGAAGTATGTCATTTTTCTCCGTCAAGATAAGAATCTTCATCATGCTACATACGGATTGTTGTACGACTATCGGAAGCCTCACCAAAAAGAAGTTGACAAAGAAAGGGCTATCTGTGGACTCCCGACTTCACAGTAAATTCTGGACAATCAACAACTTGCTTTGTGGGCTCAAATTAGTTTTCCTCCTCAAACAGCTCCTTAACCTGCTCCTCAACCAACTGCTACCATCACACCATATGATCATCCACAGCAACAACCTCAACAAACTCAATTGGTTCCATACAACAACAACAACAACAACAATGCTCAAGCACTTTGTGAAGTCGATGAGGACTCCGATGTTTAAGATGAATTGCAACAAGGATTTGTCATGATTGCTAAAGCGTTCGGCCGGTATACAAACAAATCCAACAATCGCATTCGTTCCTCATCAAACATAAGGAATCAGTACATTGTGAACAATGGGCGACTTGAAGTTCGAGAATCGCGTGGTTATGCTCGTCGGATGGGAGGTGGCCAGGGTTTAATGCTATGGGAAGGAATAACATGGGTGCTCCGCAACAACAAAGGGCTCAAGTGGTTGAACAGGGGAATGCTTAGAATGGGGTTAATGGTCTTCGTTGTTATAAATGTAATGAGAATGGTCATCTAGCTAATGCATGCCCTAAGCCGAGGACAAGAGGCAGTGCTTATCACAAAGAGGCGTTGCTCTTGGCTCTCAAGGATGAAGCTGGTGGAACTCTTACCAACAAGGAACGAGCTTTTATGGCGGTCATGATTTTGATGATGATATGGAGGACTTGCAGGCTAATGCAGCAGTGATGTTGATGGCAAAAATGCAAGCTCTTCACACGAGTGACACAGGCCCGGTGTATGACACCGTGACGGCTTGTCTCAAAATACGAGAACAAAATACACTCATTCCTGATCTGGTATCTCCGCCAATTTCTCCATCTGACAAGGATCAGCGTGTTCAAAATGAGCCATCCACATCTCATTATGATGATTATCAAATAGATCCCGTAGTTACATTTGACGATCAAGATAATCTTATGGTTAATATTGATAATCAAGTTGACTCCGTGGTTATATTTGAGGATCTAAATAATGATCATGTTGAGACTCACGTTGAACAAGATGAGCTTTTGTCTAATAGAGAAATTGAACTCTTGACCTTAATTAAAGACCAAGAATCTCGTTTGGAAATTTGCACGGGATTAAAAGAGAAAAATGCACTGTTAATTAGGGATAATGAATGCTTAATTCGACAAATCAACTTTTTTAAAACTCAATAAAAACGAGAAGAAGGTTTTGAAGTCGCTTTTGCTAAATCTCATCAAAACGAACAACCATTAAAACGACGGATACGTGATCTAGCCGCATCCAAGAATGCTTTGTTGTCTCAAATAGAACAGCTGAAACATGAACATAAACAACAAATTAACGCTCTTACTTTGGAAACTCAAAAAACCAAGGCTGAGTTGTTAACTTGTCAAAAACAGTTCTCTAAGTACAAAAAGCATTCCACGAAACGAATAGATAACTATCTTGAAGAAATTGTCGAATTACAAACCAAAATCAAAGAGTTTCGAAATGTTGTTTACAAACATGGTGAGTCAATCACAACTATTCAAAAGTTTACTTTTAAACCTAATCCAAATGGATATGGACCGATTCTTGCTGATTACCAACCTAAGTTTTTAAACAGACCATTCAAACCAAATCCTCGTTACATGCGCGAGAACATAGAATTGATGATTCAATTATGACTATTGTTGAATATAATCGCATGGAGGAATTAGATGCAGATGACGAGAGTCGGTCAAAAATGGAAAATGTCATTTATAACAAACCATTTAACTATTCAAAAGCCGTAACTTTTGTCACACAATAAGATACTTCTAACAAACCTTTGGTTATCACACCAGTTTCTGAAGTTAGTCCCCAACACAATGGTGCACAAATTAATGGTCCTTTACCTTCACTTAATGAAGTTCAAACAAAAACCGAAAGTTGTTGCGTTATCAAATATTTTGACACTTTCTTATCTGACCTCAAAATTTTGGAACGTGAGATTGAATTTCAATCGCCATTGGCGCGAGAACAAAGAGATATTCTTCAGAAAAGAATTTTACCCCATGTCAAAAATTTGAAAACCTGTGCAATATATTGGGAAAGGGATTTTCACAAGGAACTTGGTCTCATGAAAACAGTTTTCGAGAAAACAGAAACATCGATTTCAGGGATTTTCACAAGGAACTTGGTCTCATGAAAACAGTTTTCGAGAAAACAGAAACATTAATTTCAAATACTAAAGCGTAAAAGATCTGTTGAGAAAAGATGTTGATCGACTCTTGGAAGATGTTATCTGTGCGGATATCAATAATCTTGTGTTATTACAATCATTTGTATATGCCTCGATCATATCTCTGCGATTCTGTTGATTCTGTTGATATTGTTGAGAATACTAATACTGTGCATCAGATCGAGTCTTTAAAACTTGAAAGTGAACGACTATTAAACGAGTTTTCAAATTCAAAACGTCGTCTTCAATGGTGTCAAAAAGATTGTCAAAATCGTGAACTTGCTCTACAAAACAAAATCAACCGATTCTTGCAATCCAAAACGTTTAATCCAAAATTTGAGCAACTGGATGATCAAAACGCGTCTTTAAAATGTCAAATCTCAAAATATGAACAAGAACTTGCAAAAGTTAAAAAGGAATATGGTGTCATATTTGATTTAATTAAAAAGACTCGTGATGAAGCATCAAACGAACTTGATCATTATCTTGCACACACTAAAGACGTCATGAATTTTTTAAATCTTCGTTCGAAAATCAAGAATTGGTGCACACTATTATTAAGTTAAGGGAAATGTTAGGAAAGTATGAACAAGTTCAGCCTAGCATCATCAAGAGAATTGCACCTGTAACACTTAGCAAACGTGAACCCGAGAATTCCTCTTGACAAATCACAAGATACTAATGTGCTTCCCTCTACTGAAACATGACTAGTTGCTTCTTTTCCAAACGTCCGCACTTCACGGCCTAGGAGCAATACAAGGAAGAATAGGAAGTTGCGACCTAAGAAAAGAATAATAAAGAATGCTGAAGTAGAAGAACACCCTAGGACTTTGAATAAGAGTCAAGTTGCACCCACTTTAGATACTGCGTCTGACAAATGTAATGAAAAAATGTTGTAACGAATGCTAAACCTTTAAGTACTTTTGATATTCATCGATGCTTCTTGTGTTATTTGTCGTAAAAGTATGCTTTCTGATTGTCATGACAAATGTGTTGCTAGAGCTATCTTGTCTCGATTAAGGAATCCTAAGACCCGGAATACCTCTAGGCCCACTAATGCTTCTAAGTCTGTGCTTGGTAAACCGCCCTCTTTAGATTCTAAGAAACACATTGATGTCCCTGTAGCTCCAGTATCACCTCCAAGGAATGTAGTACCACCTAGTGCATTCACTAAGACTAAAGCTAAGACTAGTTGGAGATGGCAGAAATGGATACATAATACACTAGGATATAAATGGATGCCTAAAATCATTGATGTGTGTATTTCCACTATAACTGCTTCGGAACCCTCTAACCCATCGGATTCCAAATCTACTTCTATTCCATCCGTGTCGATGCAGGTGTAATGCGGTGATACTGAGATCATCCTTTGGATTGTTGATAGCGGATGTTCCCGACACATGACAAGCAACCTTAAACTATTATCAAACTTTGTTGCAAAGTTCATCGGCACTGTCAGATTCGGGAATGATCACTTCGCAGCTATCATGGGCTACGGAGATTATACCAATGGCAATATTGAAATTAGCAAGGTTTATTATGTGTAAGGCCTCGGTCACAATCTCTTTTCAGTCGGTCAATTCTGTGATGGAGACTTGGAAGTTGCTTTTTGGGAGAAAACTTGTTTCATTCGTGATCTACAAGGAAACGATATTATGTCTGGCTCTCGTAATTCTAGTCTGTACACAATCTCAATTCAAGACATGAGCGCTTATTCTCCCATATGTCTACTCTCAAAGGCTACATCTACAAAATCTTGGCTATGGCACCGTCGTCTCTCACATCTAAACTTTCAAACCATCACCATCCTTGCTCGACAAAAACTTGTTGAAGGTCTCCCGAGATTCCGGTATTCTAAAGATCACATTTGCTCAGCTTGTGAACAAGGGAAAAGCACTCGTGCTGATTTTCCTTCAAAGGTGGAACACAGCTCTCAGCATGTGCTTCATCTTCTTCACATGGATTTGTGTAGCCCGATGCGCGTGTAAACGATTAGTGGCAAACGCTACATCTTGGTAATTGTCGATGACTACTCATGATGGACTTGGGTCTACTTTCTTCGAAGCAAAGATCAAGCTCCACAGATGATCGTCACCTTTCTCACGAAAATTCAAGTTCACTCTAACACCGTCCGCCAAATCGTAACAGACAAAGGAACTGAATTTGTGAACCAAACTCTTCGGGAATTTTATGAGAAAGTGGGAATTGAGCATCAGACATCTATTGCACGTACACCAGAACAAAACGGAGTTATTGAAAGATGAAACCGTACGTTAGTGAAAGCTGCAAGAATAATACTAATCAATGCTAAACTTCCAGATTACTTATGGGCAGAAGCTGTATCAACTGCATGCTATACTTAAAACCGATCCATGATTACAAAACGCCACAACAAAACACCTTTTGAGCTTATCCACAACAGAAAACCGAATCTCAAACACTTTCATGTATTTGGATCCCTTTGCTATCCGAATAATGATCGTGATGACTTTGGTAAGCTCAAAGCCAAAGCTGACATTGGAGTCTTTATTGGATACTGTGAGAATTCTAAAGGTTGCCGGATCTGGAATCGTCGCACAAAGCAGGTTATGGAAACAAATCATGCTAATTTTGATGAGCTTACAGAAATGGCTTTTGAGCATAACAGCTTGGAATCCGGTCACAACCGCTTTAAACTTCCTCCAACCCCATCATCACCAACCAAGCCCCGCTTACTCGTCAACAAATGGAAAGACTATTTGCTCCTCTGTTCAGTGACGATATTGATGAACGTGCTCCTGGTGTATCCGATGTTTTATTTGCTCAACCCGATACTACTCTTATACCTGATACACCTGCTACAACAACTACTGTTGAAGAAGCACCACCAGTAGACTCTACAACAATAGTTGAACAAACTGCTTCCAGCGACGCTGAACCAGCTAATGATGTTCTTAATGAGGTACCCCACCCGCAGATTTTGATCCAAATGCGTTCTTCAACCCGTTTGCCAATGAAACTGTTGCACCTGATGTCGCGGAATCATCTACAAGCCATTTGAATCCTCAGAATCTGCACTATGTATACCAACATCAACCCTCTACACATCGCTGGACAAAAGACCATCCTCTTGAGAATATTATTGGCAACCCAAATCAACCAGTCGTCACGAGACAACGTCTTCACACAGATGGTGAACATTGCATTTATGCACTCACTGTCTGCCAATCTGAACCTAAACACATTAAAGATGCAATGACAAAAGACAACTGGATTGAATCCATGCAAGAAGAACTCAACCAATTCAAACGTCTTGAAGTATGGGAACTGGTTGAAAGACCAATAGGGGTCATTGGTCTCAAATGGATTTGGAAGAACAAATTGGATTCTGAAGGGAACGTAATCAGAAACAAGTCACGTCTGGTGGCTAAGGGTTATAGACAGGAAGAGGGTATTGACTTTGAAGAATCATTTGCTCTGGTTGCTCGTCTTGAGGCTATTCGGATATTTCTAGCGTTCGCGGCTCATATGAATATAACGGTCTTTAAGATAGACGTCAAAACTGCTTTTCTGAATGGGCAACTGAAAGAAACGGTTTATGTCAGCCAACCAGAAGGATTCGTTGATCCCGAGTTCCCAAACCATGTCTACAAACTGAACAAAGCTCAGATGGTCTCAAACAAGCTCCTCGGGCGTGGTACGATAAGTTATCATCTTTCCTCATTGCTAATAATTTCACCAAAGGTTCGTTCGACCCAACTCTTTTCATACAATATCACGGGGCACATATCTTAATTGTTCAAATTTACGTGGATGACATCATTTTTGGGTCAACACATAAAAGTACTCAATCGCTTTTGCAAAACTAATGAAGAAACATTTTGAAATGTCCATGATGGGTGAACTTACGTTCTTCTAGGACTACAAGTTCATCAATCACCCCGTGGTATTTTCTTGAGTCATTCCAAATATGCCCTTGAAATTCTTAACAAATTTGGAATGCAAACCTGTGACACCTCTGCCACACCAATGACTCATACCAAGAAGCTAGACACTGATTTACATGGGAAATTGGTGGACCCTATCAAATACCGTAGTATCATTGAGTCTCTCATGTATCTAACAGCTAGCAGACCTGATATTGTTTTTGCCGTATATCTATGATCCGTTATCGGTCGAGACCAACTGAAACCCACCTCTCTGAGGCTAAAAGAATCCTCTGATACATCAAGAGAACCATTAATTTGGGGATCTGGTATCCGAAGGATTCTGCTTTTAAACTAATTGCTTTTTCAGACACTGACCACATAGGATGCTTAGATTCACGGAAAAGTACTTCAGGAGCTTTACAATTTCTTGGTGATAAACTGGTGTCATGGCAATCAAAGCAGCAGGATTGTACATCGTGTCCTCAGCGAAGCGAAATATGTAGCCATGTCGGCGTGTTGTGCTCAAGGTATTTGGATGAGAACACAACTCAAAGACTATGGTTACGTATTTGACAGAATCCCGATGTACTGCGACAATCGGAGTGCTATTGAGATCTCGTCCAACTCAGTTCAACATTCAAAATCTAAGCACATCGATCTTCGATATCATTTCATCAAGGACCACGTGGAAGGGTACAGTTGAATTATACTTTGTGGAGTCGAATACCAATTGGCAGATCTTCTCACCAAAGCCTTAGCTCCTGCTAGGTTTAATGAGTTGGTCCACCGGATTGGTATGCGGTGTTTGACACAAGAGGAACTGGATGAACTCTTAAAACATTCTTAAAAACCAGTCAAACACCAAAATCTCTTTTGTAAATATTTTTCAAAAACAAAATACAAAATCATAAAATCAGATAAAACTACAAAAATATTCTTCTATCTATATTTCTTTTAACATTGCAAGTACAATTCTTCCGTCAACACTCAAATCTTTCAAAATTCAGTATTTTTTTCGATCAAGTGTTGAGGGTGAGAAAGCAAATATTTTTCAGTTTCATAAAACATTGTACTTTCATGTTACTTTATCCCGGTTGTTTCTTTAAATGGTGGTCACTTTTCTGGTTTACTGACACTCCTCGGACTAAAGTTTATAAAACTTCATTATTTCTTAAGTCGAGGGGGAGTGTCGTCAAAATTCTTTCCAAATATTCTTCGTTTGATAACCAAAATGGAAGTTATGTACATTGGATGTAAATGGAAAAGGTAGAGGGGCTAAAACTGTCAAAAGCTTAAAGTTATTTTAATAAAACAACCCACCTAACTCATTTATTCATCACATTTATTATTCTCACCAAACTCATCCTACGCATAAAAATCATTCATAAAATCCGGTTACTTGATCATCAATTTGTAAGTGATTCTGTGTTTGTAACATGATCTTAAAAAATGGTTTTGAATCTTTCATAAATCCAACGGTTAAAATGTGAGTTTGAGTGATTTTTGTGTTCTACGCATAAGCGTATAAACACATAATCAAGTTTGAGTGTTTTTGGTTAAAATGGTTATGTCAAAACGTTTATTTAATCACTATAATTCCATTTTTATCATCAATACTCGCCCAGAAATACGAATTGTTTGATTTTGAATATTAGGGTTCATGCGTATATTTGGGGGTTTACAAGTGTGAACGTTTTTAGTTAAAAAGATTGTTGTGTGATGTTGTTTACAAGATGAATTGATCATGTCCGTGTTTAGAATCAACCCAGAAACACTAATTGATAGTTAATTAGAAATTAGGGTTTATGTTCTTGATATTTGGGTATTTTTTATTCGTTGAGAATTTGATGTTAAAACTTGTAAATAAATAAATCATAACGCCACGAAACCAATAATGTCACTAATAAGCTTAAACGTTTAATATGTTGTGAAAAATAAGTGAAAACATGGACTTTAAACTTAAAGTTAATCAACTCATGAAACTTATCACGACGTCATTGGACTATTGGACAAACAAGTGACATTGGACTCGTAACAATCATCGACATATCACATTCAATAATTAGACAATAAAACCATCTGTTGACTAACATAATGTCTTTCGATATGTTGGTTCTTTTGGCTAAATATCTTCCAGATCACGACATGGGCGCCAAATGCGAATGTGGAAGCACCAAATGTTCTCAGATTCTGATATCTTCCCTCATGGTTATCCGATGAAGATAGGAAAGAACAACCTTCGTGTTGATTTTGATACTCTCACATGCTCAGAGTCTTCTTGCTTAATTGCTGTGGATATTATGAAGAATCATCCTTATCGAACATGCTCTCAAATTCCTGCTACAGATCGCCGAGATCTACATTCACCAGTTCTGGAATACAATGCAAAAGATCAAAGGTAAAAATGCTGTGACAGTGACTCTCAATGACAAACAAGTCACCATCTCACCTGCAGACTTAAGGGCTATTTTCCTCATTCCTGTCATCGAGCCAACCAAATACAATGCAACACCAACTGAAGAGACAGTTCTACAATTCATGATCGACATTGGTTATGACGAAGCTTCAGGAGTAATCACTAAGCATTCATACATGGATCTTAAGAATATTCCTCAACCATGGAGAACTCTCTACATCATCATCACCAAATCTATTTATGGACGTGATAGTGGCTATGAGCATCCCAAGCTCATGGAACTGCAAATCGCTTGGGCTTTGGTCAACATGAAGCACATCGAAGTTGAAGCTTTGATATGGGACGACATGATGACATTCCTCAAAAAGCTTGGCTCAAAGATCCCATATATCATATATACAAAATTGTTGATCCAAAGAGCACTTGGGTATAACCCTGAGATCCCCAAGAGAATCAATGACCCCAACAATCATGACATATTGTATGAACCTACTCTAACTTGATCGATTAAGGAATCAACAACAAAGAAGCAAGGTCTTTGTGTTGCGGATCACCTTCTCTCTAATGCAATCAAACGACTTTACTCATACAAAAGGTATCCGGTGGCGATTGATGAAGGCAAAGTTGGTTTTTCGATGACAAGTCTTCTCGCACACCTACTAGGAAAACCGGAAGAGGCAGTGCAGGAAGTGTTGCAAGCCGAGTCAAAGAAAGTTCCCTAAGAGGAAACCTCCACTCAAAAGGACAGTTCCCTCTAAGGAAGCTGTTCTCATTCCCATTCCCAAGTGCGAACCGCAAAGAAAGCTAGTGGATGAAAGCTCTGAGGAAACCAATTCAGACGAAGAGGTCATCTACTCAAAGCTGCAACCGATGTCACTCCAATAGTAGCTAAACCTCCCAGTCCAAAAGTTGACAAAGGCAAAGGGAAGACACCAAGACTTGAGCAAGAAGAAGAAAGCTCAGATGAAGAGCCACTGGACACTGACTACAGGAAGAAGTTCAAAATCATAAGACTCCAACCCGTTACAAAAGAGTTTGAATAGGAACAAATGCGTGGCCCCGGAGGGTAAAGTGGTGGTGTCCAACCTACACTAATTCCTGATGCGGTTAATCAACCAGATAAGGGAATTGGTGCCACCACTCTTGAGCAACAACAGAAGCGCGTTGAGGATTTTATTGATTACGACTTTGAGGAACCTGAAAAGGATAAGACTGAGAAAGAAAAGACTGATGAAGAGGCTGCAGCTCAAACCAAAGCAGAGGAAGAGGCCCGAATTCAGGCGGAAGAAAAGGCTAAATCTGGACAAGATGACGAAGTGAATTATGATGATTTTCTTCTCAACAGTCTAATTGCTCCAAGGAGGAAACCTCACAACCTCCTAAGGACCCCTGAATCTCCTCATGTATCTTCATCATCGATTCATCCTCACTCTTCACCACCACCATCCGAGAAGAACAACCAAATCCACATCCAAATCGCGGAAGAAGAAGCCAACGGACTCTTGGATATCTCGGGCAAAGACAAGAATTGTTAAAGCTGTCGATCAGGTCAGGAAGAAAGACGTGCTTTACAAAAAGCTGAATTTTCTTGCTCACCAGGTCCAGTATCTTCATGACGAGAATGACAAGATGTCAGTTGAAAGGGAGTACATCCAGAAGTTCATGCAACGTGATCTACAAGGGGAAATAAATGAGATGATCAAAGGTTACACTCACAAGTTCCTTCTTGACATCGTTCCTGGAGTTACAAGGGAGATGTTTACCAGACAGCTTTATCCAAATCTCATGAAATTGGTCAAACAAACAATGCAATACACTCCGATGACAATGACGATCAATCCAATAGAGCCTGCAGTTCAATCTGATGCAGAGTTGATTTCCAAACTAGTGCTTCAAATGGGTAAACGATCTGGAACTTTCACTTCTGATGAAGGTAAATTATTCGAGGCATTACTTGAATATCAACTCAAAACCTCATGCAAGGAGCAAGCTGAAAGGCCTAAGCGTCCAAGAGAGGATGAAGATAAGGATAAAGATAAAGAGCCTAAACGCCCAAAGAAAACTGGTGAATCATCCTCCATGCAACCTCCACCCAAACGACTCCAGCTCAACAACGATATCCTCATCGCTCTTCTGCTAACAAACCTCACTTACTCGAGTTACCACCCGGCATCAGAAAACGGTAATCATTTCGAGTATACCGTGGTAACGGTGGGAATTATGCATAAGGAGGAATTCTGCGATCGCATCTGCGATGGATTCGCTGAAGTAGAGCGAATCTGCGAAGAAACGATTTTGCCGTGTAAAAGCCGTGCCGCGTTTCTGCTGAAGAGTGGAAGCTGACTAGGATAGGCAGGTGCAGTATTATTTAACTATGCTAACCCATCATTATTCTTTATCTGCCCAAGGTTAGCATGGGTTTTATTGTATTGCTCAATGTAGTATGGGAGAAAACAAATGTTTAGATGCATGCTTGTCTCGATTGTCGAGATGCATGCTTAGTTAGCAATTAGGGTTTCTTGTCTATAAAAGGAACCGTAGTTTATGTAATAGAAAGGAGTGAAAAAGGGGTTCAAAACACATAGTTTCAGATCAATAAAAGATCCATAGAGGATCAAAGTGTTCTTAGTTATCATAGCTTGTATTCTCATTTCTGCTAAAGAATACAAGTTGTAGAGATTTTCTATTAGTTTGCTTGTGATTCCATAGGCAACACTAACGATCTCCGAGTGCTTAAGATCTGTCAAGGTCTTTGTTTCTAACAAGTGGTATCAGAGCCTCGGGAAAGTTTCTACGATACTAAGAACATATTCAACCTCACCCACACACAACCAAAATACATTCACCATGCCTGGATCAGATAATGAAACTGAAGTCACCAACACCAACAACACCAACAACGCAAACACCACTTCCATGCAGCAGCTCAGTCTTTCAAACAGTAATGGTAAGTTTCCTTACCTAAAAAGGGAAGAATATGATCTTTGGAATATGAAGATGCAGAACTGGATTTCCAATATTGATTGGAATCTCTGGGAGATAGTGAAGAAAGGAAATAGTGTAAAGAAAATGATTCCAGACCTTGATGGGAAGTTCACCATTGCTCCTCCCCAATCACAAGAGGTGCCGGCGTGATGTAGAGAGCACAAGGTAAAACTATCCTTACGCAAGCCATTCCTGAAGATCACCTGTGTGATTTTCATCACATGGTTGATGCAAAAGATATCTGGATGGCTCTCAAAGCAAGGTTCGGTGGCAATGAAGAATCCAGGAGAATGAGGAAGTCCATGCTGAGACAACAATTTCAAGACTTCAATATCTCTGAAGAAGAAGGTATCCACAAGGGGTACGACAGGTTCCACAAGATTTTGAGTCAGCTGAACCAGCTGAATGCAAGACCTGACAATGATGATTGCAACTCTAAGTTCCTATGATCTTTGCCTCCATCATGGTTACATGTCAGTATAGCTCTTAAGGCTAAAGGTGGATTGGACATACTCACCTTTGATGAGCTGTACAACAGACTCAAATCACTTGAAACTGACGTCAGAACTCCCTATCGTACATCCTCTTCTGGTCATGCAGCCTTTGTTGGAACTTCTCATTCCAATATGATGATAAATGCTCCCAGCTCAACTTACTTTCCTTCATCATCATCATACTCTCCCACTCCACCATGCAACTCTCGTCCTACTCCATCATACTCACAAGCTAAAACTAGTAGTGTGATGGAGGATGTTCTTCAGTCATTTGTTGCTGATTATGATTCTCAGCAGCATCTTACATATGAAGATTTTGATCAGGTGGACCCACTTGAAATGGAGGAGATGAAACCGAATGGCGGTGGCCATGATTACAGTGATATAAAGAGGTTTGAGGAGAAGTCCGAAGGAAGTTGGCTTTAAGGAAGGGATCCAAATTCCGCTTTGCGGAGAAAAGTCAAGTGTTTCACTTGCCATCGATGGGACATTTCCAGGGAATGCAAGGACAGAAGGATGGAGATGGAGCACACTACATCTCCCATCGCCAGTAAAACAGAGGGAAGTTGAACTTCGCAGCTCTCGTCACCATGGATGCACCACCAATTGACCGCACATGAACTGTGAACGAGGAAGCAACCGACAATCGAGAAGCTTGGATTGTGGCAAGATGCTCCTTAGAGGATGGGAATGATCACTTTGCCTTGATGGGACTTTTTCAGTACACATTCTGTGATTATAGTCAGAAGAGATATAATGAACTTAAAGAAGCTTATGATACTATGAAACCTAGATACAATGAATGCTATGTTGAAAAAGAAGCAGAACTAGCATTAAAAACATTAGAAAGGCAAAAGGTATGGTTTCAGAAGAATCAAACAGCTTATGAAGAAAAGATAAAGTTCTTAAAGTTTGATCTAGATGTTGCAAATATTAACTTAAAAAGAACTGAGAAAGAAAAGGCTGAGGTTTTGTCTGAGAATCTAGTGCTTAAGGAAAAACTAGATGAGGAAATCTCAAGGAATAATCAATGGCAAATGTCTGGTAAAAGCTTAAATAGAATTATCTATACTAGCCAATCCTACATCTCCAATAGGTTTAGGTTTCCAAAAATATGTAGGTCCAGAAGCTAAGTATGATGGGCGTAAATCTACCCCAGCAGGCTTAGCAAATTGGGTAAAAGAGGGTGATTTGCATGCTGTCCCTGGACCTATTAGAGGTGAATTCATGCCCACTGACTTGTCCATCACTGTTGACTTTGATGGATCACACCACCTATATGGCAAAAAGTCAAAAGACATGTCTGACCCCGATGCTTCATCTAATGACTTTGTCTCTTGCTCGACAAAGGACAATTCATCGAATGAAGGGTCTACATCTTATGACAGCTGTGGTTCAAGTGATAAGTCAGACCTTCCCAAGCCCTCACCTGAGCCTACACCCAAGCCTGCACCCAAGTCTATCTACAAGCCTTCCAGGATAGCTGCTGAGGAACCTACTTCCAAGACAGTTTCCTCTGAAGACTTGTTATTTAAATCTTTGCATAATCAGTCTGTTAAAAACAATTCTCTTAATGTTTCTATTTCAAGTTCTTCTGCATGTAATAAAACATCTTCTAATGTGTCTAAATCTTCTAAGAGGAAGACATGTTTTGTGTGTGGAAGTAAATTTCATTTAATTAAGGATTGTGATTTCTATGAGCAAAGATTGGGTGCATGTGCTACTCAGCAGAAACCTAGACAAGTGTGGACCAATGTTCATAATATTCCACCTTATGTCCCACAAGCAGCTTACACTGACTCTCCTTGGAGAAGTTCAGTTGCCAGACCTTATGTACGTACCAACTAGCCCCTATTTTAATCATGGTTATTGGCCTACATATGCTGACCCAATGTATGATGGGAATAGATTTTGGGGTACTGCTGTCAAGCCCTCAACAGGTTGTTCTTGGAACAGAAAGGGACCCAAATTTCAATGGAAATCCAAGAACAATGGTGGATCTTTCTCATCTGTTAGACCTAAATCTTATGATCCACAAGGCGTGTTCAAGTCAAGAATGACTTGAGCCTCCTTTATATACTAACATTCTTTTGTATATATTTTTGTTACTATAGGATCATCCTCTTAAGCATAAAGATATTGGTATTGTTGATAGCGTTGTTCAGAAGCATGTCGGGAACAGATATGATGCACAATTTTGTGCCTATTGAAGGAGGAGGAAATGTGACCTTGTGGAAGGAGGAAGAATCAATGGGAAAGGCACCATCAAGACACCTCTAATGAACTTTGAGAATGTTTACTATGTTAGGAGCTTCAAGATTTCAACTTGTTCTCAGTCTCACAAATTTGTGACACCATGAACAAGGTATTCTTCTCTGAAGATGAATGTCTTGTACTTTCTAAAGACTTCAAGCTTCCGTAAGATACACTTCATTCTGACAGAGTTCCTCGTACTCACAACTGCATACACATTCAATCTCAATGAAGTTCAACCTGAAGGTGACCTCACATGTTTGGTGGCTAAAGCATCCTTGGATGAATCTACAAGATGGCATAGGCGGATGGCTCATGTGAACTTCAAGACCATTAACAAACTCACTAAAATGGGTCTTGTTGAAGGTCTTCCCTCCAAAGTATTCACCAATGATCACAATTGTGTTGCATGCAACAGAGGAAAGCAACACAGAGCTTCCTACAAAGCTGTCACTGCTATGAGCATCATTTCTGAGCCTCTTCAACTGTTACATATGGATCTCTTCGGTCCAACTCAAGTCAGAAGCATTGATCACAAGCATTACTGTTTGGTTATCACTGATGGCTATAGCAGATTTTGTTGGGTGTTCTTTCTAAGAACTAAAGATGAAACTTCTCCTATGCTAAGAGACTTCATCACCCTTGTTGAAAATCAGCTAAACAAAAAGGTTAAGGGAATTCGATGTGATAATGGGACAGAGTTCAAGAATGGTATTCTTATTGAACTCTATAGGTCTAAAGGGATACAAAGGGACTATAGCAATCCAAGAACCCCAAAAAAAAATGGGGTGGCTGAAAGAAAGAATAAGACCTTAATAGAAGCTGCAAGATCAATGCTTGCAGACTCTAAACTTCCACTATGTTCTCGATCAAGTCGTTGGCAACTTGCTATGTGCTCAACAGGGTCTCCATTACTAGACCTCACCTCAAAACACCATATGAGCTTCTCTTTGGGAAGGTTCCTGCCATCCACTACCTAAAACCTTTTGGTTGTCAAGTAACCATTCTTAACACCAGTGATCCGTTGGGGAAGTTTGATGAGAAGGCTGATGATGGGTACATTGTAGGTTATTCAACTCACAGTAAGGCATACAGGGTGTACAACTTGCAAACCAAGAAGATAGAAGAGACCTTGAACCTGAGATACATGGAAGATAAGCCCAATATTCAAGGACAGGGTTATGTGTGGTCTTTTGACCTTGACTACTTGACTGACTATTTGGGTTATACTAGACATATGGCTAACCAAAATGCAGGTTCTCAAGAGTCTCCCACTAACAATGCAGGTACCTTGGATGCTGACTCTGAAAGTGAGTTTGAAGATAATGAACAACCTATTCTTGTGCCTTCTTTCTCCCCTAACCGTATTGCAGGTGGTACTTCTAGAGATACTTCTGATGAAAGGGAAGATGACTCACATTATGCTGAGGACCTTGCTAGACTTCGGACTCAAGAGTTTGCAGCTAAGCTTGAAGCTGAAAAGGTGAATGGGAAGATTGCCAATGAAGCTGTCAGCCGAAACCATGTTTCTGCTGATATTGAACCAGCCTCTCCCATTATCCACAAATCTGCTGAAGGCTCATCTGGTTCTACTCCTGTATCTACCAAAGTGTCTACAGACCTTGGAGAGCCCTTTACACGCTTTCCAAGACCCTCAGATCTTGGAAATCATCAACCCAAATCTGGAATTTTCACCTCACCTTCATATGATACATCCTTTGAACCAACTTTGTCAAATATTGAACCATCCATTGATGTCAACCCCACTGCTACTAAAAGAATTAACATTCAACACCCTCAATCCAATATTATTGGTGATATTCTAGCTCCTGTTAGAACTAGAAGTGCTATCACTAGTCCTAAATTTGACAAAGTTGCTTTTCTCTTATGTATCAAACCAGAAAGAGACAATCACACGACTTCAAACATTGTTCTGCTTGCTTGTTTTCTCAAGTTGAACCAACAAGTGTTACTCAAGCTCTTGAAGACTCAAGTTGGATTGAAGCTATGCAAGAAGAAATGCAATAGTTTCAAAATCAACAAGTTTGGATCTTGGTACCACTACCTGATGGTAAATATGCAATTGGGACCAAATGGATTCTGAAGAACAAGAGAGATGCAAGGGGTGTAGTTATTAAAAACAAAGCAAGACTAGTGGCTCAAGGGTATAGACAAGAGGAAGGGATTGATTATGATGAAGTGTTTGCACCTGTTGCTAGAGTTGAGGCCATTCGAATTTTCTTGGCTTATGCATCTTACATGGGGTTCATGGTGTATCAGATGGATGTTAAAGGTGCTTTTCTGTATGGTGAGATTGAAGAGGAAGTTTATGTCACTCAGCCCAAAGGATTTGAAGACCCAAATCATCCCAATCACGTTTACAAGGTGGTTAAAGCTCTCTATGGACTTCATCAGGCACCAAGAGCATGGTATGCTAGGCTTTCCTCATTTCTGCTGAAGCATGGCTATCGCAGAGGTGCCATTGATAAGACTCTTTTCTTGAAGAAGAACTCCACAGACATCATACTTGTGCAAGTGTATGTGGATGACATCATTTTTGGATCCACTAAAGAAGCTTGGTGCAGGGATTTAGAGGAACTGATGAAGGGAGAATTTCAGATGAGTGCCATGGGGGAGCTCACTTTCTTTTTGGGTTTGCAAGTTCAGCAGAAACACGATGGGATATTTATCTGTCAAGATAAATATGTGAGGGACATTTTGAAGAAATTTGGTATGGAGAGTGCTAGGACTGCCACAACACCTTATGAAGCTCCAAAGACAAAAGCCAACAATGAACCAGATCTACCTGTGAATGTTCATTTGTACAGGTCCATGATTGGTTCCTTGATGTACCTAACAGCTTCAAGGCCAGACATTACATTTGCTGTGAGTGTTTTTTCTAGACATCAAGTCACTCCACTTACTTCCCATCTCAATGCTGTCAAGAAGATCTTTAAGTACCTCAAAGGTCAACCTCAATTAGGCCTTTGGTACCCAAAAGAGTCTCCTTTCAAGCTGGAAGCATATAGTGACAGTGATTATGCTGGTGCCAATTTGAATAGAAGATCCACGACTGGAGGCTGCCAATTTCTTGGAAAAAGGTTGATTTCTTGGCAATGCAAGAAACAAACCATTGTGCCACTTCAACCACTGAAGCAGTATGTTGTCGCCTGCAAATTGTTGTGGACAAGTCCTTTGGATTCAAAATCAATTGTTGGACTATGGGTATAATTTCATGAACATAACAATTTTTATTGATAATCAAAGTACCATATGCATTGTTAAAAATCCAGTTTTTCACAAGTGAACCAAACACATTGAAATCAGCACCACTTTATAGGAGATGCATATGAAAACATTTGATAAAAGTGGACAAAATTCATACCGATGATAATGTGGCAGATCTGTTAACAAAAGCTTTTGATGGACCAAGGTTTCAACACCTTGTGGTCAACATTGGAATGCTTAACCCTGATCAGCAAAGTTTAAGGGAGGCATAGGCCTCAGGGGAGGCATATGCCTCAGGGGAGGATTTTAGAGTAAACTTTGTATATGTGTGTATATAATTTTTGTTTGTTACTAACACTAACTTGCTAATAATTCTTTAGTTTGTGTGTTTTGTTCTGTTTTGCAGATGAATATTAATGTTGCGTTTGTCTACCCATGTTCAAGTTCAAGTTCATCAAGTGTGGTTCGATTGGTAAATGGTCAAGTAAGCTTAAAAGCTTGTTTCTACTAAGCTCAAATTACTGAAATGAACAAAGTGTTTCCACTCGGACAAAGTACTGAAGTTTCAAAAACAAGAAAAGTACTGAAGTAAATAGTTCATTCATTCATTCAAGAAACAGTTTACAGCTTACTGCTTACAAAACTCAATCAACTTCAAATGAAACTACAACTTCAAAGTGCTATTCATGATCTACTAATCCTAATCTAGTACTTATCATCTATTCCAACATCTAAATGGCTGTTGGATATGCATGATCCCTAACATCTTTCACACTAAATGCTGGCTATGCTTTCGTGACATGCATAACCAACCCTAACAAGATGCTAAGGATCAAAAGTATAAGGATGGATTGATGAAAACGTTGATGATGGCGATGACTACGAATGATGATAGAGAAAAATAAATTTTCCTTTGTGCTTCATCTACGTATTCCAACCAAAATGCAACCCATCCACCATCCTTATACTTTTCCTCTATAATGATGTGTGTTGATGAACCAAAACACGGTGCCTAAAGACCAAGAACCACCTCTATCCTTAGAGAGGCGGATTCTTGCTCGTGGCCCTGCATTGAGGCCGAGGTGCTGGCGTTGGGAGTAAGATGTTCCTCCTCGATAGGAGTCATCAAAATCATCAACAAATACACTTGGAGTCACCACACTATCATCTTCTAAAGAAGGGAGAAAGGGTGATTTTCTTGGTCGTGGATATGGCTGAGGAAAGTAATGAAGCCATGGATTAGCTTCATCACTTGATGATGATGATGATGATGATGAGGATGAAGATGTGAGATTTATTATCACCGTGTAGTATTCATGGTTCTTGATGGTTGATTGTGATTTATGGCATTATTGGGGTTTGTGGTGAAATTAGGGTTTGAAATGAAGATTTGGGGTTATTGTGAAGAGATAAGAGTGCATTGGGGTCCGTTATATAGACGGATGAAGGGTTAATGTGAATTAATGTGAGTTAGTTGGCACAGAACGATCCGATTCTCACTTAAGTTATCCTTATCTTGAGTGATTTCTGTTGAAGTGTATTACTTCAGCAGATTGACCATGTTTCAAGAGTTAAAATTTCCAGTGGTTAAAGTTGAATTCCACGTAGGATTTGGTCAACAAGAACTCGTTACTTTTTGACCATATTTTGGGGAATTTCTACCAAAATGATTACTCACATTTCTTTTCTTCAAAATAACAAATTTCCCTCTCCTCTCACTTCCAAAACACTTCCAGTTACTAAATTCATACCCCAAATCAAATTCACTAATGGAACTTCAATTCAAGAAAGATCACAACAAAGTTGCATTTTTGGGTAAAGCCAAAGGTGATGACCTGTTTGAACCTATGGTAGAGTTCTTGAAAAGGTCGAAGATTAACTATGCCCTAACGCATTCTCCGAATGCAATTTATGAAACGTTGATATAGAAATTTTGGGCATCTGAGATTCAGTGAAACGAAATAGTTGTTGTGGTTGATGAAGAGCACGCGGATAACGGAGGATCGGATAAGGAGAAGACTTCATTGGATGATGCTGATGGGATTTTTCACTCAAGCTCAGTGGAAATACTTTCAGGACTGAGAGCTATTGGGTATCAAGGCGATAGGACGGACATATGGTTGAAAAGGCATTTTAGCCCTATGTGGAGATTCTTGGTTCACACTCTACTCGCATAAGCAACAAAGCAGGAGCATGGGATCAATTCTCTACTCAACTAGCATGTGGTATTGTGTGTCTTTCACAAGGTTCAACTTATAATTTCTCTAAATATATTTTTGATAATTTGGTTGAAAATATAAATAGGAAACAACATAAGTTCTTAATGTACCCTAGGTTCCTACAAATAATCTTAGACACCACTCTTGAAGAACAAGCTTTTCATCCCATAGGAGCCTAAACTGTTTGCCTCTATGAGAACTCACTTTGAGGGGACACATCATCCTCTTCAGCCTATGTTGCCTCGGGCAAGAAATGAGGCGATGAGGAGAATGTTGCTAATATCCCATCTTCTCCAATGGTTGCGGTGATGGTAATCCATCGTCACCATTGATGAAGACCCCTCCAGAATCTGCCGAGGCCTCTACCATTGCTCCCGACCAACCTCCACTGCATCTCCTTAGACCAAGCCCTAGTCCACCACCTTCTCAAAGCAATGTTGATGAAGTTGAGACCAACCCGAACAGATGACCACTCCCAGTCCTCAAAGAGAACCAATTGATGAAGGTTCCCCTCACTTTGACCAAGTCCATGTTTCCCCTGAAAAGTCCAATGAAGCTCCTTTTACCATGAGCAATCGGGTGGAACTGAGGACCCCATTTCACTAACTTCTATCTATGCTTTAGTGAATGATATGCTGCAGGTTAATGAACTCAAAGAGGAACTTGCTCAAACCAAGTCTTCTTGGTGGTGAGATTGTGGAACCAAGAACCAAGTTAAGGACCTAGAGGACAGACTTGATAAGAGAAGCAAAAGGAAGCTTGTGGTTTCCTCTGATGAAGAACAAAAAGAGCAACAGTACGGGTCTCTTGATATGTTGGCTGAGGTGTCTCTTAATGATCCTTCTTCGGTGGTGAACCCTCAAAGAAGAATGAACCTGTTCGGTATCAAAGAAGAAAGAGATCTTATTTGCATAAGGAATCACTGGCCACAATGGAAACAATTGCTATAATGCTGCATCTCGCCGATGTTGACATGGAGGATCTCGACTACTAAACCTGGTCAAGCCTCTTTAGTGAAGGAACTAAACTATCAACCTTCAGATGGTTCTGAAGTGTTTGTTGTTGGACGGCTATAAGTTAGATTCTACTATGAACTCCTTTCTAAACTGTTGAGCCATTCTTACAACCTGTTTCTTATGAGGTTAATATAGGTGTTTCTTCTGAAGTTCCTTCTGTGCATATTTCTCCAACTGGTTCTGCTGAGGAACCTTCTGAAGGAAATAAAGATGTGGTAGATGAACTGATTGGTTCAGGTCTGATGACTGAAGAAGAAAGGCTTGCTCAAGATAGGATGTTTGCTAATTATGAAAATAAGAGTCATGCAAAGAGCTGAATATCTTTCAACTCAGTCTGACTCTACTTTACCTACTGAGAGAAAGCAAAAGCTTGATGCATTATTTCTCAAGATCACTGATGATCAGTGGGATGCGTATACTAATCAAAGTGCATCTGATCCTAATCTTGCAAAACGAATTCTAGGTGCGACCTTTGATAGTGAAAATTTTGTGGCTCAAATGGTGGCTCTTGGAAAACAAAAGAAGCTAGAAGCAGCTGCACAAAGGAGAGCTATTGTTGCTCAGAGGAATAAAGCTAAAAAGAGAAAACCGATGACTATAGCTCGAAGAGAAATCATATGAGGAGGATTGTGAAGAATCGAGTTGTATCAGATACAACATTGGTATGTCGATGAAGCAAATCTTAGCTTTGTTCGATGATGCTTTGATCAAAAAGTATAATTTGATCATGAAGTTTTCTTCATCTTCATCTGCCGCATCTTCTTCTTCATTGAAAAGAATTGGTGATGCTTCAAGTGTTCCTAAAGCAAAAAGAGCTAAGACATTCTACGATAGTGGAAAATCTTGACGCTATTCCATCTAAGGTGACTCAAGTTGTTACTCGAAACAACTAATGGGTTACTGCCTAATCGATATAATACTTCGCCGAACCTTCTCCGGTCTCCTCCGGCATGTTCTAAAGCTAGGAAAGCACGAGAGATGCTTGCCAGAATGAATTCCTTACGTGATGGTATTCCAGCTGCGTCTACTCCTACTTCTTCATCGTGAAGATGTTCTTGAAGTATCTAAGGAAGGATCATCTCCGAATTATACACCGGTAGGAGGAAGAAAAGCATAGCTAAAAAGAAACTCAGTTCCTTAAAGAACTCTGTTAGACAAGCCAGGAAATATCTTTCGAAGCATGTTCCCTTAGACCTCAAGGCTGATGAGTCAACCTTTATTAAAGAAGGTACTGTGGACAGTTTCCAAGGCACACATGCAAGATTGATTGATTGGACACCGGGAGCTTAACACTATTCATCACCGGATAATACTATTCAGTTCAACTTCTTGAAGGAGATCCTCCATTTGGTGGATAGACATGATTTGAAGATGCTGTATGAACATGTCACTCAAGATTACACTATTCATTCACCCCAAGGTTCTGGCTTATATTTATTGGGTGATCTTCAAGTCTTGTTTGATTCTCATTCTCCAGAGGGTAAAGGATATTCTATTTGGAAGAATTCACACAAGTGGGAGGTTAAGAGTTGGAGATTCTATCCTCTACCATGTGTTCATGTGATTGCAGAACAATGTGGCATGATTGTGTGTATGTTCTCGGATAAGACTTATCCTTTGTCTATTCCATTAATGGAGAGGATGCTAAGACAGAAGTTGGAAGTACCTCCTAATCCAGTTGGCAATGATGAACTTCATGCATCACAGTGTGTTGGAGTAATTAAACTCGCTTATGCAACATAAAGGTTCATATTTAATTTAGTATTCTGTATCGTTTGCAATAGTTGTATTCTTTGATGTTATTAGTTAAAACAAAAAAAAACAAAAAACAAACTATTGTACATTCTGGTTTTATCTAACCCTTTCTTGCAGATATGTTGTATATAGTTGATGGTTATTAACTCACCATATATACCTTATATATATCAAAGAGTTAGCTAGTCCAAAGGGTACAGCTTTGGTAAAGACACATCAAATCTGTTGATAGCTGTAATGATTTGCTCAAAATCATAGGGTCTGCAACCACCCATGCTTTAATGCTGAGGGTTGTATGGTCATCAATTCACCATGACCTATTCCTGTTTGGAATCCAAGAATTGACTAGCCCACAAGTATATGGCTTGTGGTAAAGGCCTCTGCATCCATATTTGGTTATCAATTCACCAACTCCAAGAATTGACTAGTCCTGAGCAAACGGCTACATGTAAAGACAAGTCAAATCTGTTTATATAGTTGCTGGTTTGCTAATAAATCGATGGTTATCGTGTACCATGGTTTTCGAACTTAAACACTTGGCTACTCCAGTGGTAATGGCTATTGGTAAAGATACCTCAAATCCATTATTTTCAATGATTCACCTCTCACATGAGTTAACACACCTAGATGTGATGAGAATAGTATGCAACTAATGAGTTTTGATGTACACTATGTCACTTGTTGCTGCAAAGACCTGTCGTTTAGAAGATTAGTTGTCACAGAGATGACATTGTTTTGGTTCTTTGTAACTGATGTTCTGCCACAATCCTCTAGTTTTGAAAGTTTTGAGATCCGAACGGCACTTAAATGATCGATGGAAAGGATTGTTGGGAAGTTTTATTTTGCTACAATCCTCTAAAGCCTCTAAGATCTATCAAGGAAACTGGAACTTAACCAAGTCAAATTCCAGTTTAGGGGAGGATTGTTGGGAAATATGCATAAGGAGGAATTTCACTGAATGCTCACGATGGATTCGCTGGAGGCAGAATCGTAAGAAACAGATTCTGAAGTGTAAAAGCCGTGCCGCTTCTCAAAGAGTGGAAGCTGACTAGGATAGGCAGCGCAGATATTTAAACATGCTAAACCATCATTATTCTTTATCTGCCCAAGGTTAGCATGGGTTTTATTGTATTGCTCAATGTAGTATGGGAGAAAACAAATGTTTAGATGCATGCTTGTCTCGATTGTCGAGATGCATGCTTAGTTAGCAATTAGGGTTTCTTGTCTATAAAAGGAACCATAGTTTATGTAATAGACAGGAGTTCAAAACACAGAGTTTCAGATCAATAAAAGATCCATAGAGGATCAAAGTGTTCTTAGTTATCATAGCTTGTATTCTCATTTCCGCTAAAGAATACAAGTTGTAGAGATTTTCTATTAGTTTGCTTGTGATTCCATAGGCAACACTAACGATCTCCGAAAGTGCTTAAGAGATCCGGTAAGGTTTCTAACAAGAATCGATGAGTAAGTCCCGAGCCCCAACAACAACCCACCTCTCCCGACACAGCTAAGAAACCTGAATCCTCCTCTAAGCCAAAGAAAAAGAAGAAGAAGACGCCAAAGACTGACATCGTATCATGGCTAGACGAGGATGACATCAATATGACTGGTTCTCTAAACTTTTTGATTCTACTCCCTACCCACCTGAAGGTCAAGATGCGATAGAAGGTCGAACATTGGAGCATGCTAAAATAGTTCAAGACAAGTTTCGGGTGAAGAAAATGACGAAATTAGAGTTGAAACGAATAAAAAATGAAGCCTTTCAACTACTCAAAGACAGCTCGGAAAGTGCTATTGAAGTTGAGTATCACCTTGAAAACATAGCACGAGCCATGTCTAACAACATTGATTGGCTCAACCTTGAAGCAAACATCGACTTCTCCGTAAGAGACAAAGCTCCATACTACACCGACCGGTCTAAACTCTACCAACGATTGGCCAACCGATCAACCTCGATTCCATTTCGCTACTTCTTCAACAATGACTTGGAATTTCTTCTACATGGCAATGATGGTTCAAAGAAATACGCTTCTTCACTTACACCTCCATTCCCGCAGCCCATATACTCCAACCGCATAGCCATCGAAGAAAATGCTACCTACATGTTTTCCAACAACGTGGAACGGTATGACATTGATGCATTGTACGGGATTCACCATTGGTCGGAACGCCGACGAATCTACTACAAAAGCCGCAGGTCCGAAAGTCTCAACATGAAGTGCACAAGTACTAAAGGGATCGTACTGTCAAGCATGTCACTCTTCGTCTAAATGGGATTACACCTTTCAAGACTATCGGTCAAAAGACAAGACGAAAGGGACTATGAATTCTGTGAAGCGGACTTTCAAAACTTGTCTCTCTATGACATTGAAGATCGTGATCTTGCCAACGTCAGGAAGGAAGAATGAGACATTTCTCGATTGAAATTCAACGTGAATACATCAAGTCCTTGCTCATCTTCATCGGCATAGTGATCCAGAACGTGTAGAAGATTTACAACTTGTTGTTGAATCATATCGCACCGTGTCAACTTCACGCATCCTCGGCTAGAACTTCCCGACATCAATCAGCTTCCACAATACACTCTCGTCAGAAACCATTCGGCATAGTTTACGTAGTGAACTACAACGCAATCGCTTGATGGCGTGTAGAGATATTCACAAGTTTGGGGATCACACATTGAAGAATGTTAGGGATGGCTTGGCTTGTAGGTTGAAGGCGATACATGAAGGCATTGGGTCTCCAAAGCGATGGAATTTCGGGAAAGACGGGATGTTAAGAGGATCATCACTAGGATCGATGAAAGGTTGTACGAAAGGACCAGTTTAGAACTCGAAAGCTTCATAGGTGGTTGTCCAGGGATTACTCACAAAGCTATCAAGGCCCGATCGCATTCGATGATATTATGGACTACACGGTACCCCTTAAACTGTTTCAATTTCATATTTGGATGTGTGATTTAATAATGACAATGGCTTGTGCACAAATAACGATGTGTACAACCCGTTCTTGTAATGAAAGGACCCTGTGGTACGCTTCAGTGCCACAATCCTTATAAAAGGAGCGAAAGCTTCTTACTTTTGAGTAAACCTTATCAAACCTTTCACTTTTCAAAGGTTTTGCTCAAAAGAACAAATACTTCCCCTTATGTTTTCAAAACCTCAACCGTTTATATCACTTGTTGAGGGGGAGTAATTGTTTAAAAACTTTGCTCACAAATTTTTCGTCGTGATAATCTTCTCTCAAAACTCAAAATGGACATATTCAATATCAACATTTCTTCAAAAATAACATTTATATATGCTATTTTTGAGGGGGAGAAAATTATGTGATAAGAAATATGTTGTGATATTACTATTGAATCATCGTGTGAAAAGACTTAACCCATGAATTGACGGAACTCCAATATACATTGAAAAGATTTGTCTTCCAAGACTTATCCAAGTAAATTGTACCTATTCGAGAAGCTCTTGAAAGACATGAACTTTGACAGTTTGACAACCTTCCGGTTGTCCACATCTTCAAGGTAGTTATTAGCACTAGTTGTCACCTAAAAGCTGACAATGCATCTCTTTAACTATGCAACGTAATTGTGTCTCGCAAGGAATTGTCTATCTTGAGTCGATCAATTCAAAAGTGCGAGCTCTTTCCCACTATTGATTTCTGTCAAAACTCTTAAGCACATATTGAGGGGAGTATTTTGAAAATCTAAAACTCTTGAAGTGTTCAAACATGTTTTCATTCACAAACACTTCGAGATTTTCATGAAAATGGTTTTATGGCAATGGAGTTATAAGGTGATTAAGGTTAGGAATAACCGTCCTATGATCCGCCAGAGCCCGAGGGATCTACCCAAGGACACTACCAATAGTTAGAATTAGAAGTCCTTAGGTATGATTATAAAAAGGAGAAAATGAGAATTGGAGAAAGAAGGAGTTGAAGAATTAAAAAGAAATTCAAAGAAAAGGGTGAAAATAGTTAGCCCTCCAGATAATTAAACTTAGAGCAAACACCGGGTTTAATTCATATGCTACTGGTTGTCACTTGATGACGCCGATATTGAAGATTAAAAGTCATCATGGACCCAGGGACGATGCACTAAACCTTCTTAGCCACTCAAGTTTCTCTCAAAGAAGCTTTTTCATTCTCACAGGAACCTTAGGTAAACTATCGGCTTCTTGATGATATTGCCGTATTGAAGAAGGAGACCATCTCTAGTCTCCGCCAGAAAACCAAAATGCACTATTGAGTCTAGAGCCACGAGATTCATCAAAAGATCTCTTAGGTACACTTGATATTTCATCACTTGATGTTCAACAATAAGAACAATAAAGGGTACGTTATCGAGTCCTACACGATCCTAGCAACTGTCGAGAACATTTATGAGAGGTCACTACTGTGATCCTCGGTGATTGAATGGAAACTCCTGCCGTGGTTAACATCAAACAGCCCATACAGCGGTCACCGGTAACTCCCCATGGATTACGCTTAGTGTGTCTCAAACGGTCACATGGTGAGGTGATGCTTCGTGTACCTCAACAACTCATTCAACCTAGCTGTACTTCCTGGACATCACGTTATCTCACTTGTGGGACTCCAGTTAGAAAGCGACCTTTGTGAGAATTAGAGTTGTGTTTTCACACTATGCCTAACACTCGAAGTTCAAACTTGTAAGTGTCGGAAACCGCTTATTATTAACCTTTCTTATGTTTTCTTCTTATGGAAGCTCGAGCCGACTGACAAGCAGATTCTTCACATGCTCATACCAACAACATCACTAATGGAAGTTCACTCAAAAGGCAACACAAAGTCCGAATGATTCTTTGTCAAGTCAAAGAATCCACAAAGTTTAAAGACTAAGAAAACTTCATCAGTATTGAAATCCAACGTCAAAGAACGTGTTAGCATGTTGAAGAAAAACGTGGAGACACCGAGTAACGAGGTGAACTGATGCGACAACAACAAAATACTATCACTACCATCACAAAAAACAAAGATCAAAGAACAAAGAAAATAATGACGACAAAGCAGAACTTTTCAAAGATAACAATTTCTCACCGGGAGATTGTTGAATCAAGGCAATTCTTCTCACAAGAAAGAAGAATGTCATAAGACGTCAAAGCTACTATTACATCTACACCTTCACTGTTCATCATTAATAACTAACACTTAGGGGAGATTGTTGGAATCACTCATAAACTAGAATTCAAGTGTTAGTAATTAATATGTAATAGTTAGCTTAATTAGGCCTTTATGTTTGTTATTAAGCTAAGGCTTATGTAGAAGGCTCATAAGCCTTGGCCCAAGTCCAATAAGGAAAGGAATGGACTAGGAGTGTTGCCCTAGCTCCCTCTCTTATAAATACCTTTGTAATACCCTCACTTGAGGGTTGGTTGTTCAAGTTACACATTTCACTCCTACGCATAACATTTCAATTATTCATACGTGTGTGTTTGTGTGATTGTTCATCCGATCTCTTCTCTATTTCTTCTATTGATGCTTGTGTTACTATGGTGACCTAACACTAAACTTTTTAAATTTTTTCTTTTTTAAGGGATCTAACTCTAACTACAGGAGGATTTTGTTGCTTGTAATTTGGTATATCAATCCATACACGCATGGCATGGCACCTTTTCTTCTATTTAGATCGTTAAAATCATGTGTCGTTTTATTTTGTTGATAATAATTACTAATATTTCTAGTCTTAGAGAATACGATGCAATGCACGAACAACATGTTATAAGGGCTTTTGACACCAACGGTGGCGCTATCTTGCACCGGTCCATACGTCGTTCGTCCCTTTGTTGGTTAGATGGTTATCGTTGTTGGTTTTCTCTTGTTTATTTATTTATTTATTTATTTATTTGTGAGTAAGTGGAGTATTTTTGATGATGTTTTATGAGACTCACATGCATTAGTGACAATTATAGCTTAAGATAGTGTTATTAAGGGTATGTTTGGCATACAAGATTGTTGAGAAATTATGCTTATTTTTTTTAAAAGTAAACTACTTAAAAAAAATAATCTTTGGTTATGTTTGGCATATGAGATTATGGAGAGATTATACTTATTTTTCAAAAAATAAGCTACTTAAAAAATAATCTTTGTTTGGCAGATAGAACTTATTAGAGATTATAAAAAAATAATCTTTTATAATCTCTGAAAATAAAATATTACTTCATGTAGCTTATACAAATAATATTTTTATAATCTTTTCCAGCACCAACAACAACATCAACATCAACACCAACACCAACACAATCAATTTTTGTCAAACATACCCTTTGTTTGACAACCATAACTTATAAGAATTATAAAAAAAATTAATCTTTCATTATCCCTGAAAACTAAAGGTTACTTCATGTAGCTAATACAAATAATCTCTTTTTATAATCTCCATCTCCAATACCATCTTTAGTTCCAACAACAATTTGACAGACATAACTTATAAGAGATTATAAAAAAAAGAATCTTTCATAATCCCTGAAAACCAAAGGTTAAATTCAAGTAGCTTATATAAATAATCTCTTTTTATAATCTCCATCTCCAACACCATCTTCGCCCAAAGAATACCAGTTTTGCCAAAGATACCCCTAACTTCAGTTCTCGAGTTGAAATTTGAGAGGAAAGAAAATGAAAAGTTTTTATGTTCTTGATCTTTTCTTAAGAGGGAAAAGGAATCGGTGAAAAAGAGGATAGAAAGATTTGATAATGAAATTTTTCTCTTACTTTTGAAAAAAAAACGTAAGTAAATGATGAAATAACACACTAATATGCACCATGGCAAAAGTTCAATATATAACCAAAATTTACCATAGATCCAATCAACCAATAATAGCCATTCATTTTTTTATTATGATAAACTTTCACCCTTTTTTAAAAAATAAAATATCTCGCAAACCCGTTAAGTTAATGATAAAAATTATACCATCGCGACGAGAATTAAATTATCTTTCTATAGATATGCACTTCTATATATTTTAACAATTTTTCAAAATTTCGGTCAACAAAAATCATATATGATTTGTGAAAATCATATATGATTCGATTTTTACGAATCACATATGATTTTTGAGAATCATATATGATTGTAAGAATCATATATGATTGTAAAAATCGAATCATACATGATTTTTTAAAATCATATATGATTCGTAAAAATCATATATGATTTTTTCGACGGAATTTTGAAAAAAATGTTTGCGAAAATATGTAAAAGTGCATATCTATAGAAAGATAATTTAATTCTCGTCATGATGGTGTATTTTTTATATTTTGAAGATTTACCGTTTGTAAAATATGTTGTTTTAAAAAAGGTGGAAAATGATTTTGTATTAATTTAGATAAAAAATGGAGAGTTATGATTGGTTCATTTGTTCTATGACAAATATGAGTTCTATATTAATCTCAACTCTATGCACCATTGCACCTAGCATTTTTGAAAATAACTAGTTATAACTACCAAGTGTACACACTGAAGTTGGTTTACACAGAAAAGTAAAAGGAACAAACAAAAAAGCGCTTTTCGTTTATGATATCATCTTTTGCCACCCATCAGAATCAATCAACCAACCCCTTTAATCTCACCACCGTAAAAACCTTTACTAAAGTATTTCGTAGTTTAATTTACAAAACTCATTTTGTTCAAAATATAAAACAGGTTTACTTGGATACTCCGTAATAAATTTTTATGTACATGTTACAAATATTAGTTTTGACTCAAATTTTTGCGACATAACCGAGTTATGTGTGGCCATTTCTGACAATTTTACCGATCATCTTCAAAATGTAGACCTACTAAGTTATGTATCGATAACTTTCGAAGAATAATGTAATTGGACCAAGACGAAAATGATTAGCCAATGCAATTAATGACAATCATCCATCGTAGAGTATGAAAGTATAAAATTTAACTATAAACCTGACATTTCTAAAACACTTGTAAACCAATTCAAACTAAACAATTTCAACCACGTATTCTCAAAATAGCATGGTATGGAATAAGAATAGTTGATAAAGAAATACGCAACAAAAATCATATCACTAATCTCACTTCTCGAGTTTCGTCAAATTAAACTCCAAATGTGCACTTGAGTGTGGTAGTGTTTGAGATTTTTCTGTGGATGTCTCACGTTGAGATCTCACAAGCGGCGATTTTTAGACCAGTCTTGCATCGTCTATTCTTTCGTCAAATTAAACTCCAAAGGTTTTGCCAAATAGGTTATAGTTTTAGTCGCAGCCCCTTATTCAATGTAACAACTGAAGATTGTATGACTCGTGATTCTTAACCAAAAGTCGCAAGTTATCCGTAGAACCAACTTTTGCAAAATCACACCAATTTAAATCCATAAATGATGAATCGTCTAAGAAAATCTTTAATTTATGACGAAAACTAAAAAGTAGAAAATATACAATTTCCCGTAAAAAGCCCATCACTCCATCTCATGTATTTATTTCCCACAAAATTATTTCACTTTCCATAATTTTAAAAATGACCCCTTTTAAGAAAAATATTTGAAGCTCAAAACACACAACAAAATTCCGTCACAATGTCACATCTTTGCGACGAATTCTTTCTTGTTGTGTCACTAAACCAATTCAATACCGTCAAATACAAGATCAGTGCAACCCACCAATCGCTACCCCACCGCTAAAATGACCTCCGGCGAATGTGATCATATCACTAATAAAGATGCTTCTTCTGATGATTTGGTTGCTTTGAAAATTAGTCTTTTCGGTGATAACCATATTGGAAAAACAAGCTTTTCCAATAGGGGGCTTTCGCCTCCTCTTTTCCGATCATATCTAAACATTCCATTAACCGCTCTCTATTATTTATAATAATATGCAATCGGTTTATGGATGTGATTATATGGGAGGGGTTGTGTCTTGTTTATCTCTTTAGTATCTTGTGAAATCGCTGCTCTTTCAACATAAACCCTAATCGTATGTTTTTTCTTTTTGTCGGTTTTTAATCGATTACTTATTGGGATTAGGTTTATTGATCATTACTTTTAAACCCTAAACGATTTCTTAATGCTAATCTTGAATCGTTGAAGGTGTTAACCCTAAAACGATTACTTTTTTGTAGGGTTTCTTATGCTTGATGGTGCTTTTTGGATGGGGCTTAACGATATACAAAACCTTTTAGGTTTCGATCTTCTTGATCTCGATGATGGACGTGGTAATCAAACCTTTTGGTTTTGATTCTTTGTATGTAACCCTCTTTAGGGTTTGGTTATTGGTTCGTTCCATATGGATGCTTCTGGTTTGAAAGTGGGTTATGGGAGAGAGGATGTTGCATTGGAAGTTAGGGTTTTGAAAACCCTATGAATCGATTATCAAAGACATCTGAATAATGGTTTATCTTGGTCTTTGTGATCGATTTGATGGGAGTTAGGATTTTGTTGTTGTGTATGACGAGGACGAATCCTTCGTGTTGATGAGTGGTATTTTCCAAAATTTCGACGCGGTTTTGCTACGGTTGTTTGGAGATACAACTCTTGACGTGTTTTGCTACGGTTGCAGCTGAAAGTTGGTGTCACTCGCGGGTCATGCAATGATGACATTGAACGTGGTGCTCACTATGGAAGTGGTTCTTTTGAACCGGTTCTTTTACTATGCTCGGTATCACATTGGGGTGTTGGTTTAGCATTTCAACGCACACTTTTGGAGCGAGTTTATGCTTGTTGCTTCTATCCGTGGTTTTAGAGTCTTCCATCAATCGTTTAAATTTGTGAACCGACTGATCGTGGAAAACCGTCAAGTCAAAAGGACTCAAAACACTCGCACACAAATGCAAATGAAGATCAGAGAATACAGAGGATTCCCGGGTCGTTAAGTCCCACGGAGACTCAATGGTGTGAGCAACACTTGATCAGACGGTAGAATGATCACTAAGGATAGTGATCGAAAAGGATATGGATGGATAATTATAACTAAGGAAAAAGATAATAAACAAAAGCGACTTAAATGCAAATTAAGAAAGTTAAAAAGATAAAAGATATTAAATAAACGCTATCACTATTTTTAAAGTGATGAACGTTTAAAACCTAAAAACTAAAAACTTACGTTTAAATAAAAATAACGTTAACGTACAAAATAAAAAGTGAAAATAAAGAAGGAAAACACCTAAGGATATGAAAAATACATTTTTACAATCCTAATAATATTAGAAAATTATTAGAAAAGAAAATTATTTTTACAACTATTTAATTAATTATTATTAATTAAAAACTAATTTAAACTATTTAATAATACTCTAAAATAAAAGAAAATAGGAAATAAGGCTAGGAAAATAAACTTAAGACTTAGGAAAATCTAAAATATGATAAAACTAATTTTAAAACTGAAAATATATTTTTTAGACTTTTTAATTATTTATTACTAATTTAAAACTATTTAAAACTAATTAAAATGCTAGAAAATACAAATTTAACTAAGAAAAATCTAGAAAAATACTTTTTTGGCTTATTATATTTATCTAAACTTAATAAAAATGAAAACTTATTTTTTAGAACCTTTTCTTAATTATTTGTATTTAAAGCTAATTAAAAAGGATTAAAAACTAATTTAAATAAAGAAAAATAGCTAAACACTTTGGAAAAATCTGAAAATTTCAGGAAAACTCTAAAATGATATAAGGAATAAATGAAAAATAGAAAAATAGGTGCTTATGTGAAGGAATTAGAAGCGATGAGCCAAGTGCTTATAAATAAGCACTTGGATAAGCCAAATGGAGTCCAACAGCTACCAAACTGAAACACAAGCCCTAATATGCTAAATAAACCAAAATGGAACAAGTTACAACAAGTTCTAACCACAGGATCACAAGCTAGAACAGAATTGATGTTAATGAGCTTGCACAAAAAGATTCTAGGGTTACTTGTGACCACCAAATAAGCAACCAAATAAGCTAGATACTAAAAACAAATTATGGGGATCTAAAGATGACCTGGGTGACTAGCCATGAGCCAAATTTCAGACTTTGATAAGCTAAAACAAACCCCCGTAGGGCAATGCATAAGCTGATGAAAAGTCAGCTTATGCTGAGACAGGGGAGCAGGGCATCTAAGGCTTAAAAGAAGAGCTTATATGGAGCTTGTAGAAAAATCACAAAAATATGAAAAAATAACAAAAAGAAACTAGAGCAGTAGGGGTTTCTAAAACCACAGGTTTCATTGAAAATGATTAAGAAATGAGTTCAACAAAAATCACTCCAGTTGGCTCAAAACAGAAATTTTGCACTTTGACTTTTTTTGAAGGAAAATGGAAAGTTGACTTTTACTAACTTTGATCTTGATTTGTGGACTAGAAATGATATATTAAAGTTAAATGAGACTAATGCAAGAAGTATTTATGAAATTGAGATACAAAATAAGACTTGGATATGTTAAAACTCCAACAGTGGAGCTGCAAGATCACATGAGAGGAAATTTTGACTTTGAGACAATTGCAGGCACAAACTAAGATTCAAATGAGTTTGTTTTGACTATAAAGACTTGAACCAACAATAACCTACCACTGCAAGACCCTATAACACAGTTTAAATCCCAAATCCAAACACTCCTTATGTATGACTGTTTTAAACTTAAAATAAGCTAAACACCAAACCAACAAGCATTACTGATAAAACTGAGTTTATAAGACCTAAATAAAACTATATAAACAGATTTTAGCAGTTTAAGACCACAGATACACAAATAACCATAAAATGCAAATTAGCTTGAAGTTTTGAAAAGGAGAAACTACTCACATGAACTCCAGCTGGTTTGCGACCAAAACCAACCCAAGCCTACTTAATCTAACCTATTTCAACCCCATACCAAGTCTGCATCACCAAAATCCAGTTCCAAACCCAAATGAGCTCATGGTTGACTTTTGTTGACTGAAATCCAAACTTGCATGAACTTGATTTGTACTCTTATACAAAGCTTAAAGAGACATTAACTAAACTTTTTTAAAGCTTAAAACAAGCTAACAACAACTTGGACAGAGGATTTTGAAACTGAGAATCTCAAAAGAACTCATAAACTGAAATTTAACACAACTGAAATTTAAACTGAAAGTAACTTTTATTAAACATAAAACATAATACAACTTTGAAATTAAGACTGAATTTAAAGGTTTACAAAGAAAAATAAAAGTTTACACTAAGAAATGGTCTAAACCATCGACAAAGGTTATTCTACTGCATCTTCCTCCTTTTGTAGTGACTTCTTGCATTCAGTGGGTCCCACTTGGTCTTTCCCACCAATAATATTAGCCATTGGATTATTCACTTTCATCTTGGCCTTTAAATCTTCATTTGGCGCCAAAAAGTCTTGATAGCAGATGTGGGTTGAGTGAGTTGGGTGAGAGGTCATTAAATGATTTTTGTTATTGTGTTGAGGTGGGGGGACAAGGTTGTGTAAAGGGTGAGCTGGGGGATGGGAGGTTGGTATTTGCAGAAGCAAGTTGAAGGGGTGATGTTTTGGCGTAGGGTGTTTAGTTTGACTGGGGTGGGTAATGGATTGACCGGGTTGAAGGGTTTTGGACCGGGTTGGATATAAAGGGTTGGGCTTATGTAATAATCTAGGTCCGTTTGGTTTTGTAGGATTAATAACAAAAGGGACCCAATGTGTAACTTGCCAAACTTCAAGGGTTGAATCTGCCCATTCATCAAACTTATTCCAAGGGACCACAAGTGACACTCTCAAAAGGTATAAGGACTGAACTTGCCACTTTGTAATTTTCCGGGGCCATTTTGCCAAATTTTGAAACTTAAAGGACCAATTTGTAATTTTCTCAAAACTTTTCATATTTTTCACCAAAGGACTAAATTTGACAACTCTTGATTTTAAAAGGACCTTTGATGACTTTTTCTTTTGAAATTTTGACTCAGGGACTATTTTTGACAATTTTTGAAAGTTGGGGGACTAAAACTGCAATTTTTGCAAATTTGATATGTTTTTCATCTGATTTTGATATTTTTGCATTTAAAACACATAAAAAATTGATTTGTGATATTTTTATCATTTTGAAGCATTTTTGAGTGTTTTCAGATGATTCTGCAGTTTATATTGTACAAAAATGATGAGTATTTAGACACTCATCAATCCCCCACACTAAGATATTGCTAGTCCCTAGCAATGATTTGAGAAAACATAATGGATTTTAATCTCTTTACCAAAAGCCATTACTTCTGGAGTAGCCAAATGTTTCAGTTCAAGTAAGAACCATGGTACACCGATAACCATGTGATTTTGAGCAAACCACCAGCTTTCAACTGATTTGATTTGTCTTTACCGAAGCCGCACTTTACGGACTAGCCAACTCTTAGATAAATTATCAACATTATCTTTGGTGAGCTGAATACCAATTATGGATTTTCCAATGCCTTTACCACAAGCCATAATCTTGCGGGCTAGCCAACTCTTCACTTGTTAGGATATGGTGAGTTGATTACCATACAATTTTGGGCAAATTGCAAGCCATATAAACGGATTTGAGAAATCTTTACCAAGAGCCGTTTGCTCTAGGATTAGCCAATCCTTTTGTCTATTAGACAAGGCGGATGATAACCAAATGAGAAAGTGTAAAACACTTACTCCAAAAAAAATTTTTGCCAAAAACGGGAATTGCGGATAATATATGAAATTGTGAGAATTTCCACACTTAGAAATGAATATTGCCCTCAATATTCAAAGTACCGGCGGTTATGCCGAAACAAAGAACGTGAAAGGGAAATACTACGGCCATTATTTAGAAAGATTTTTTTAACCGTATATATATATGAGGATTCTAGGTTCTACCAATCTCAAAATTCTCATAATGAGACAGTCAAGTGTCAAATTGACTATCTACCATGCTAAACTCATTGATTAAGGTGCATTGAGTTTTAGGCTATATTGAGTCTAAATCAAACAATGACAACACTCATAATAAATCAATAGCCAGATTTACCCATAGATCCAAACAACCCTTAAATGTTACCAAACTGAGCTTCCCATACCATACCACTGCATAAACAAATCCTATCCAATCCAGAAGATTTAAAGTGTCAAATTAAACTTTTAGTCTAAACTAAAGGGTCAAAAACATCAAGACCTATGATTATCAAGGATTATGTAAAATGAGTTAACACAGTTTCAAAGCACAATTGAGTTCCAAGACAAAACCATCAAATTTTTTTTTTTTTTTTTTTTAATAATAATATATATATATATATATAACATGTGGGACAAACCCCCCCACACTAGGGTGGTAGAAAGTAGAAAGAAGTCAGAAATATGGGTGAAAACCCATATGGTGTGCTATCAAGTTTTTGGTTACCGAAGTCGCTAGCTTGACTCGACCCCGCATTAATTGGTTCATGGGGAAGCAAAGTGGAAGAAACTATCTTCATCGGACTTTCATTAAAGATGTTTGAATAAACATTTGCAGTGAAAGTTCCACACCGATGAGATAGAGAGAACCGCTCAAAAATGAGAAATGAAAATGCCTGGATCAAAAATAGTGTCCTCATTCCCAAAGGAGAAAAGGGAAAGAGCAACCACACCATTTGTGAAGAATGGAATAAATATGTGCATCACAATGCATGTCCATTCCTTATCGTAAAGAAGCAAATCACCATTTTTGACATTTTTAAGCTTAAATTTGAAACTTGTATGGTGATTGGTAACAAAATTTCCGAGGAGAGTGGAAACGGTTCTTCAATCAATAGATTTTCAAGAAAGAGGATGTCTCCCTCCGAATCAAAGTAAGTATTGTCAATTCCTGTTGGAATCGACTCATCACTAAGAAAATCATCGACCTCCTTCCAAAATTTGTCATCTTCCTCATCAGGAGTGAGAGAAGAAATGGAAGAGTCGGAAATGGGACAAGAAATGAAAGACATAGAAAGTATCAAATGGTTTTAGAGGGTAAGAAATGAAGAATCAAATATGTGAGAGGGTAAAGAGGAATATTTTTGGTGTTTTTGAAAAACATTACAAAAACTTTTACAAAGGATGGGGTATGTGCAAGAATGGGTTTGAAAAAGGCTAAACACACGCTAAAGCTCCTCCAAGTACGCCAAAATTTTGATCCGTGGAAAACCGTCAAGTCAAAAGACTCAAAACATCGCAGAACAAAATGCAAATGAAGATCAGAGAATACGAGGATTCCCGGTCGTTAAGTCCCACGGAGACTCAATGGTGTGAGCAACACTTGATCAGACGGTAGAATGATCACTAAGGATAGTGATCAGAAAGGATATGGATGGATAATTATAACTAAGGAAAAAGATAATAAACAAAAGCGACTTAAATGCAAATTAAGAAAGTTAAAAAGATAAAAGATATTAAATAAACGCTATCACTATTTTTAAAGTGATGAACGTTTAAAACCTAAAAACTAAAAACTTACGTTTAAATAAAAATAACGTTAACGTACAAAATAAAAAGTGAAAATAAAGAAGGAAAACACCTAAGGATATGAAAAATACATTTTTACAATCCTAATAATATTAGAAAATTATTAGAAAAAGAAAATTATTTTTACAACTATTTAATTAATTATTATTAATTAAAAACTAATTTAAACTATTTAATAATACTCTAAAATAAAAGAAAATAGGAAATAAGGCTAGGAAAATAAACTTAAGACTTAGGAAAATCTAAAATATGATAAAACTAATTTTAAAACTGAAAATATATTTTTAGACTTTTAATTATTTATTACTAATTTAAAACTATTTAAAACTAATTAAAATGCTAGAAAATACAAATTTAACTAAGAAAAATCTAGAAAAATACTTTTTTGGCTTTTTATATTTATCTAAACTTAAGAAAAATGAAAAATTATTTTTTAGAACCTTTTCTTAATTATTTGTATTTAAAGCTAATTAAAAAGGATTAAAAACTAATTTAAATAAAGAAAAATAGCTAAACACTTTGGAAAAATCTGAAAATTTCAGGAAAACTCTAAAATGATATAAGGAATAAAGGAAAAATAGAAAAATAGGTGCTTATGTGAAGGAATTAGAAACTGATGAGCCAAGTGCTTATAAATAAGCACTTGGATAAGCCAAATGGAGTCCAACAGCTACCAAACTGAAACACAAGCCCTAATATGCTAAATAAACCAAAATGGAACAAGTTACAACAAGTTCTAACCACAGGATCACAAGCTAGAACAGAATTGATGTTAATGAGCTTTTGCACAAAAACAGATTCTAGGGTTACTTGCAGCCACCAAATAAGCAACCAAATAAGCTAGATACTAAAAACAAATTATGGGGATCTAAAGATGACCTGGGTGACTAGCCATGAGCCAAATTTCAGACTTTGATAAGCTAAAACAAACCCTGTGCAAGGGGTCACATAGCTGATGAAAAGTCACTTATGCTGAGACAGGGAGCGGGCATCTAAGGCTTAAAAGAAGAGCTTATATGGAGCTTGTAGAAAAATCACAAAAATATGAAAAAATAACAAAAAGAAACTAGAGCAGTAGGGGTTTCTAAAACCACAGGTTTCATTGAAAATGATTAAGAAATGAGTTCAACAAAAATCACTCCGGTTGGCTCAAAAGAAATTTTGACTTTGACTTTTTGAAGGAAAATGGAAAGTTGACTTTTACTAACTTTGATCTTGATTTGTGGACTAGAAATGATATATTAAAGTTAAATGAGACTAATGCAAGAAGTATTTATGAAATTGAGATACAAAATAAGACTTGGATATGTTAAAACTCCAACAGTGGAGCTGCAAGATCACATGAGAGGAAATTTTGACTTTGAGACAATTGCAGGCACAAACTAAGATTCAAATGAGTTTGTTTTGACTATAAAGACTTGAACCAACAATAACCTACCACTGCAAGACCCTATAACACAGTTTAAATCCCAAATCCAAACACTCCTTATGTATGACTGTTTTAAACTTAAAATAAGCTAAACACCAAACCAACAAGCATTACTGATAAAACTGAGTTTATAAGACCTAAATAAAACTATATAAACAGATTTTAGCAGTTTAAGACCACAGATACACAAATAACCATAAAATGCAAATTAGCTTGAAGTTTTGAAAAGGAGAAACTACTCACATGAACTCCAAATGGTTTGCGGACCAAAACCGAACCCAAGCCTACTTAATCTAACCTATTTCAACCCCATACCAAGTCTGCATCACCAAAATCCAGTTCCAAACCCAAATGAGCTCATGGTTGACTTTTGTTGACTGAAATCCAAACTTGCATGAACTTGATTTGTACTCTTATACAAAGCTTAAAGAGACATTAACTAAACTTTTTTAAAGCTTAAAACAAGCTAACAACAACTTGGACAGAGGATTTTGAAACCGAGAATCTCAACAAGTAACTCATAACTGGAAATTTAACACAACTGAAATTTAAACTGAAAGTAACTTTTATTAAACATAAAACATAATACAACTTTGAAATTAAGACTGAATTTAAAGGTTTACAACAGAAAATAAAAGTTTACACTAAGAAATGGTCTAAAACAGTGACAGGTTATTCTATTGCATCTTCCTCCTTTTGTAGTGACTTCTTGCATTCAGTGGGTCCCACTTGGTCTTTCCCACCAATAATATTAGCCATTGGATTATTCACTTTCATCTTGGCCTTTAAATCTTTCATTTGGCCAAAAAGTCTTGATAGCAGATGTGGGTTGAGTGAGTTGGGTGAGAGGTCATTAAATGATTTTTGTTATTGTGTTGAGGTGGGGGGACAAGGTTGTGTAAAGGGTGAGTGGGGGATGGGAGGTTGGTATTTGCAGAGAAGCAAGTTGAAGGGGTGACTGTTTTGGCGCGTAGGGTGTTTAGTTTGACTGGGGTGGGTAATGGATTGACCGGGTTGAAGGGTTTTGGACCGGGTTGGATATAAAGGGTTGGGCTTATGTAATAATCTAGGTCCGTTTGGTTTTGTAGGATTAATAACAAAAGGGACCCAATGTGTAACTTGCCAAACTTCAAGGGTTGAATCTGCCCATTCATCAAACTTATTCCAAGGGACCACAAGTGACACTCTCAAAAGGTATAAGGACTGAACTTGCCACTTTGTAATTTTCAGGGCCATTTTGCCAAATTTTGAAACTTAAAGGACCAATTTGTAATTTTCTCAAAACTTTTCATATTTTTCACCAAAGGACTAAATTTGACAACTCTTGATTTTAAAAGGACCTTTGATGACTTTTTCTTTTGAAATTTTGACTCAGGGACTATTTTTGACAATTTTTGAAAGTGGGGGACTAAACGCAATTTTGCAAATTTGATATGTTTTTCATCTGATTTTGATATTTTTGTATTTAAAACACATAAAACACTGATTTGTGATATTTTTATCATTTTGAAGCATTTTTGAGTGTTTTCAGATGATTTTGCAGTTTATATTGTACAAAAATGATGAGTATTTAGACACTCATCACTGACTCTTTTTGCTGATTACATGATCATGGAGTTGATGTGCGTTGGTTTTATACGTATTTGTTGGGTTTTCTTTTTGGTTTTCTGTTTTGCTTCTCAACATACACCTTTGAGCGAGTTCGAGCTTTGTCTCTATCCGTGGTTTTAGAGTCCCCACCAACCGTGTGAAACTTGTGGACAGATTTCCATTGAGGACCATGATATTGTATATTTGGACGACGCTGGAAGTTTGGACTACTATGGTGATTTGAAGATTCAAGTATTTTTACTTGAAGTGCATGTAGTTTTATTGTTTTTATCATTGTAGTCTGATGTTTAGTTATAAGTGTGATATGTCACACTTATATTGTCGATTATAGGAATGATGTGCATTCCTATAAGAGTCTGTAAGTGTCCCAGGGGATGAGATGAGGATTCACCCTCATCCTTTGTACTTCAATGTTTTTGGCGTAATATACTTTACCGGGGTGAATTAACCCTTTTACCCAAAAAGAAAAACAAGCTTTTTGGCTAGTTTTTTGTTTTCTTTTTTATAATGTTTTTTTGGTTTTTAAATTTTTTGAAAAATACCCTTTTGAGGTTTTGATTAGGTGAGTAATACCCATGTTATAGTTTTTTGAATTATGAAGTGTGGATTTTTATATATATTTTGGCAGGAGAAGTATGTTGGAAAAGATGAAAAACAAGAAAAGGTGAAGGAAGTAATGACTCCGGTGGATAAAGTTTTAATGTTAAAGGTGATAGGATTTTTTACGAATTTGGGAAGTTGGTGGTGATGCATTTTCCTAGGTAAAATCACTATTTTTTATTTTTTTAATTCATTTTTGGATGTTACATACTTACATGCTACAAAAATGTACATTTATGATTTATGATTATGATTCCTTTGTTAAGTAGTTTTAGTAAGTGTTTTGTGTTTCGTTTTATAAATGTTCATTTTATGAAAAATTGTTTTTATATGTTCTTTTAGAACGACTCATATATCACAATATACAACCACAAACTATCTCACATGTTCTAAGAACCAAAGAAACATGGGATACCATCGGAACACGAGCCATTTGGATTTACATGTGTGTGTTTTATGCAAGTGACGTATTTTTTTGGGTAAAAGGCCTACAAGTGACGTATTAGGTTTGATGCGTAGACATTTTCTTGCATAGAATCAATGAACTTACATAATGTGTTACATCCATATAAAGTTTAGCAATTTTACATGTGTAGGACAATTAACAATTTTACAACTTACAATTAATGCACTTGCTATAATTCTATGGACGTTTAATGTAATGTATGTCACGTAAACGTTGATATTATATGCAATTAACGAAAATTGATAATTTTTATTGTAGATGATGGTGATTGCACGAAAGGAATTCGTGAAGCTTGTAAAGACTCCGTTGCAATGTTGTTCATGTTTGATCTAACGAGCCGTTGTACATTGAATAGGTATGGTATTCAAAGAATTTCTTTCAAGTTTTTATGGTTTTTGTAAGTAAAAATTGATTATTGATATTTGTTGTTTTTATTCTGATTATTATTTAAGTGTAATTAATTGGTATCAACAAGCAAGGAAATATAATCAAGTGAGTAAATGCCAAATTATTTCATTAAAAATTTATATATAAATTGATTTTTAAATTATTTTGTTATGATTCTGTTTAATATGATTGATTGTAGACTAATTCGGTTATGGTTGGTAGCAAGTTTGATGATTTCATTGAATTCCCGATTGATATGCAATGGACTATTTCAAGTGAGGTAACTTTTTTAACCTTTTATCTTCACGACTAAGGATCAAATGAAAAGAATCCTTAAAATAAGAAGGATGAGAAATAACCATAACTACACCTTAGAGATGAACCAATTTGAATTAGATGCATCTTTAATATTTTAGATGCATCATAATATATTTCCTAACTAAAAATTAGATGCATATACATATATTAGATGAATTTCATCAAGTTAGACGAGATCTAAGTATTTTTCGTCCTCTGTGGGTCAAATTTGTTGCTAGTACTACTTTGTATCGTTTTCACTCCAAAATCACTTTCGAAACTAATTGTGATGCATCTAAATGAATAGAGATGCATCTAATTCAAGTCGATGCATCTCAAATATGCGGTTATAGTTATTTCTCATTCTTTTCATTTAAATTTTCTTCACCGATCCTTACCCTTATCTTCACGACTATGAATAGCATTGTTATTTTAGGTTTATTAAATATAGTAGATATCTTTATTTCACATGTTTTTTTCACAAAAATATTGTTTGACATAACCGTAAGTGGGGATTCATGTAAACTGTTAAGCCCGCTGTGATTCTCCAGAAACCGACCTCATATGTGTTTCTAAAAACGAAAGTTCTGTTAGATATGAAAGTTCTCTTTTCATGATCATGTTCTTGCATCAATGATACACCCTTTTTGCCAAAGAGTAATGCATTTGAAATCCTTTTTCGCCAAAGAAAATATTACAGTAACTTGTTTAACCTAACTACTTGCAAATAAGGAGTTGCTTATAACTCTGTACTCTACATGTTTCATTTCTTTAAATTGTAGGCAAGAGCATACGCCAAGGCCATAAACGCTTATCTTGTTTTCCTTTAGCGCTCTTACAACATAAATGTGAATAAAATCTTCAAGTTTGTCACGGCAAAACTCTTCAACTTGCCGTGGCTTTGGAGCTAATCTCAAAATTGGGGAACCAATAACTGACTTTTAGTCTTGGTAAATTGATCCTTTAGTGATCGTCAAAATGATACCATCAAGGATTT
>OU343222.1:53879195-54031180 GCA_910596185.1 Chrysanthemum makinoi | reverse complement strand
TCACAACAATGAAGGTGGAAATAACAAGAAAAATATGATCGCCCGAATTAAGGAAGATCACAACAATGAGGGTGGAAATAACAAGGAAAATATGATCGACACGGACTTAGGTGGATCACAACAATAAAAGTGGAAATAACTAGAAAAAATATGATCCAACATGGTTATAATGAAGATCCACCGGCCGAGAAAGATTGGAGAGTAACGAGAAAATGATCTACACGGATATAAGGATGATCTAAGCACTACAAGAAATTAAAAGCTCGGTGGTGGATTTAACCAGTGAATCAAGAAGACTTAAAGACTCACGATCGCGGCGATTGTGATTAAGGGGAGAATATTTGGTTAATCACAATCGACCCAAGTCAACATATGACCGGTCAACCCAAAGTCAAGAAGAAAAGTCAAACACATCGGTTATATGGCGGTTACACACATAGCGTTATATGGCGATTATGTCATCAACAGAGCACATATGTTGCCTTCGAACCAACATGACTCTTTTTTGTACCATTTCAGAAAGTATAAATAGATAGGAACATGTATTTTGTACAATCATGACTGAAATATAGAAAAGCTTTTCCAATTCAATTGTTTCTTGTATTTTTGGTATATTTTAATTATAGATCTAGAAAAACGGGCCAACATCTTGCAGTTATTAAATCATGTTTGAGATGCAACTTAACTTAAATATCAACCTGCAATGTAAAATCCTTGTCCTTCGACAAATAAATAGTAAGTAGATGAGTGAAGGCCAGGAAAATAAAACAAGATCTGAACTTGTGAAACCATGTTTTAAAAGCAAAATAGCAATATTTGTAAATTGAATATCGGATTTTTCTTATTCAAAAGCCTTTTATTATTAGTCATATTCTTGATTTACATAACATTTTTTTTCATCCGTAGTTCTGTAAGTTTCTTAGAACAAAACTAGCTACTGATCCTTTGGCCATAAAAAATAGATCGAATTTCTTTCAACGAAACAGACTTTCTTAGTGTTTTTCTTCTTTGTCTTAAACGGGCTCCAGAACATGCTTGTTTACCTTTGTTAGTTAGTAACTCCCAACAGGTAAGACAATCGTAGCAAGCAAATACCACTAGGAGGGTTACTGGGATATCACTTGGAATCGTGTGATCACTTTCCAAAGTAAACTATTCGACCCTAATGCGTGGGTTACACGAATATCTACTTGGGATAAGACCAAATGTAGTTATAGAATTAGGCACAATTCAATAACCCATGCGCTTATAAGTATTTAGCAATAACTTGTTTCACGTATCAAGATGATTCTCGGTGTCTTCCGTTGATGAAATCCTTCTCTATTTATAGTAGAGAATACTCACTCCTAATCAATGGACATAATAAATGATTAACGACAATTAATCACTCATAATAAACCTCCATTATCATAGGAATAGTGGTTACATGACCAATTTAAACGTGGTCATAAAGCGGTCATGCGATCGCTTGAATGAGTGAAAGCTATTACAAATATTCACTGTTGGGAACCTTTACACTAGTAGTAGGAACCAAATCAGCGTCGTGGAAACCAATCCACTTTAGTAGGAACAAACCCACGCCAGTAGGAACCAATACTTGTTAGTACTAACTTAGCACTACCAAGTACAAACCACTATTAGTCAGGTGTTCGGGACCTCATGGGTATACACTTCGTACCTCCTAACCCAAGACCGATTGTTGGACTAATCCCACAAGTGCACTAATTTTCCAACACTTTACCGATATAGACATTATTGCTTGTAGAAAATATTGATCAAACTGACACTGTGAAATGAATATCTAAAAGATTGAAGCAAAAACTTGTTGCATAATGCAAACATAGCTAGTCATAACTGGCTCGATCTCCACCCAATTAAAAAATAAATAAATAAATAAATAACTGTTGACTAATGAAACTTCATGTTCAATTCTCACTATGTTTTATCACTTCTCAACACCATGCTCACATGCCAAAAATCTTAACAAAAGAAGCACAATATCTCATTGATATAGAATTCACCAGTACAATTAAATTAGATAAATATGAACATGATAATACAAATTTTATACCCTCTGTCTCAAAATGACGACAGAAGCCATTCAAAAAAAAATGATGGCAGAAATATTCTTAAAGATCAAACAACACTATACACAATAATGAAAAATGATTCATCAAAGAAACAATACACAATAAAGATCGACAAAAGTCCAAATTCATGAATGTTGTAAGAGCCAAAAGTCCAAAGCTCCCTGAAGCGGCAAAACTTCAACATTCACATAGGTGGTTCCTCTTTATTCATGCTCCTGCCAAACACTTTTTCAAAGAAAATTAATCATTAGGAAGTAAAGACTTCATCCTCCTTTTCAGCAGGTTCTGAGCACAACCTTGGGATGTAAATAAAACATGCGCTCCAGTCCAATGAATGTTCAGCTTTTCTCATTGAACTCAGCTCCTAATCTTCCTCAGGAGGGAGTTGGGTGTCCTAGCATTCAGTGACTAAGTTGGACTTAAACTCATCCCTTTAGCAGACTTTATAACCAAGTCTCTAGCCAGACCCTTCGTCAAGTAATCAGCTAAATTTTGTTGAGATCTAACAAACTCTATAGATACCACCCCATTCATGATAAGCTCACGAATCATGTGATGTCTGACACCTAAGTGTCTAGACTTCCCATTGTACATCTGGCTATAAGCCTTTGCCAATGTAGCTGCACTATCACAACGGATAGAAATAGGTGCTATAGGTTTAGGCCACAATGGAATCTCGAGAAGCAAGTTTTTCAACCATTCACTTCTTTTACCGTAGCTGCTAAGGCCACAAATTCAGATTCCATTGTTGAATGGTGATGCAAGTTTGCTTCTTGGATGCCCAAGAAATTGCACCTCCACCAAGTAGGAATACCCAGCCCCTGGTAGACGAATTGTCTTCAGTGTTACTGATCCAACTTGCATCAGTGTATCCTTCCAACACTGATGGATAACAAGTATATGCGAGACTATAATCCATAGTTCTCTTCAAAAACTTCAGTACCCTTTGAACTGTTTGCCAGTGATGAGCACTAGGATTACCAGTATACCTGCTCAATTTTCCCACTGCAAAGCCAATATCAGGTCTTGTACAAGTCATGGCATACATCAGGCAGCCAATTACCCTAGAATACTCAAGTTGAGATACAGCCTTGCCATGATTAGGCATCAGCTTCTCACAAGTATCCATAGGTGTACTCACTGGAGTACAATCAAAGTAATTGAATTTCCTCAACACCTTCTCAATATAATGAGACTAAGAGATAGAAATTCTTTTACTTTCATGTTTAATCCTTATACCAAGGATAACATCGGCCTCCCCTATGTCCTTGATGGAGAACCTTGATGACAAAAATTCCTTTGTCAGGTCAACCTGATTTTGGTCAGTGCCAAAGATTAGCCTGTCATCAACATATAGACAAATGATGACTCCTTTACCAGATTCATCAAATTTGCTATATACACATTTGTCAGCTTGGTTAAGAACATAACCACTAGACAAAACCACTTCATCAAATTTTTGATGCTATTGCTTAGGTGCCTGCTTCAGTCCATAAAGAGATTTAATCAGTTTACACACCTTGTTTTCATTGCCAGGCATGATGAAGCCATGAGGTTGGTTCATATAAACCTCCTCTTCCAATTCACCATTCAAGAAAGCTGTCTTCACATCCATCTGATGAATAACCAGATTGTGAATAGATGCCAAAGCAATCAGCAGTCTTATGGTACTGATTCGAGCCACAGGGGCATAAGTATCAAAATAGTCTATTCCGACTTTTGTTTAAAGCCCTGAATAACTAGTCTAGCCTTGAACTTTTCAATAGTTCCATCTACCTTCATTTTCCTTTTGAAAATCCATTTGCAACCCAAAGGTTTGCAACCTGGTGGTAGATCAACAAACACCCAAGTGTTGTTGCCTATGATGGAATCCATCTCATCATTGATTGCTTCTTTCCAGAAAGCAATATCATGGGACTTCATTGCTTCTTCAAATGTCTTGGGATCATCCTCAACAATGAAGCAATAGAAGTATTGGTCAGAGACCTCATCCCTTGTTCCTTCAACCAATTATAGTTGAAACTCAGGTCCAAATGACTTTGGAGTCCTGACCCTTTTGCTCTTCCTAAGCATAGGTTCAGGTTGTTGAACCACAACCTCATCAGGGATCACTGATGGTTCTTCATCAGTGACTTCTGATACACCAGTGTCTTGAGTTCCATTAGGAATCCTCTGAATTCGTCTAGGGACAGATGAGAGTCTATTGTCTTAAGTTTCATTAGGAATCCTCTGACTTGGTCTAAGGACTGATGAGAATCTATTCTCATCAAAGTTTGCATCCCTTGATTCGATTATGGAGTTAATTGAAACTGATTCATTAGGTTCAATAACATAGAACCTAAAAGCCTTGGAGTGCTCAGCATATCCAACAAAGATGCAGTCAATGCCTCTTTCACCCAAAGTTTTCAACTTTGGATCAGGGAGTCTTACAACAGCCCTACAACCCCAAACCCTAAGATAGTTCAGGTTGAGTTTCCTTTTAATCCAGAGTTCATAAGGGGTAACCTTGTTTTTTTTGTTGGGAACTCTATTTAGTAAATAGCAAGTTGTTAACATAGCTTCACCCTAGAACCCTTGACTCAGTCCTGAATAGGACAACATGGAATTAACCATCTCCTTCAGCATCTTGTTTTTCCTTTCAGAAATGCCATTTTGCTGAGGAGTATAAGGGGCAGTCGTTTCACGGATTATACCAAAACTGATAATACAGAGTATCCATGTACTCACCTCCCCTATCAGTCCTTAATCTTTTGATCAAAGACCCAAGTTGTAATTCAACTTCAGTTTTAAACACTTTGAATTTATCTAATGCTTCATCCTTGGAATGTAATAGATAGACATAACAAAACCTAGAAGCATCATCAATAAATGTCACAAAGTACTTCTTATTCCCCAAAGAGGGAGTGGCATGCAAATCACACAGGTCACTGTGTATAAATACCAAGAGCTTAGTCTCACGACTAACACCCTGAAAAGGTTTCTTGGTTATCTTGGTCAACATGCAAGTTTTACACTTTTCAGTGTCCATGTCAAATGCTGGGATTAGCCCATCCTTAGACATATCTTGCATCCTTTTATAATGTACATGGCCAAGTCTTGCATGCCATAGGGTAGAGTCAGTCAGGTCAGTGGTGGTCACAAAGGCTGAATTAACACTATCAGTGACAATATTAAGCCTGAACATTTTGTTACACAAATAGCCAAAACCAATAAAAACACCACTTTTAGACAAGACAAATTTATCAGACTCAATAACTTATTTATATCCATGATTATTCAAAACACTACTTGAAACCAAGTTCTTCCTTATATCAGGAACATGAATAACATTAAACAAAGTTACAATCTTTCCAGAACTAAACTTAAGATCTACATAACCACGACCATGCACTAAGGCTGTTGACTCATTTCCCATGTGAAGAATAGAACCATCATTCAGTGACTCATAAGTCTTGAACCGACTTCTATCTTTGCACACATGAACTGTTGCACCAGAGTCAACCCACCACGCAACATCATCATCCTGCACATAATAAGATTCGGATACATATGTAACATAATAAATCTGAAAAGACTTATTAAACATATTCTGACCTTTCAGTGAGTTGGTCGAACCACCACTCCCTGAACCATTAGTGCCTGATCCATTGGCTTTACCACCAACTTTAACACCCTTGCAATCCCTTTTAATGTGACCAGTTTTGCCACATTTCCAACAAGTAGGTGTTGCCTTCTTGTTAGGATCTGCCCTTGTGTTGTCATGATATTTGCGTTTGCCTTTGTTGTCATTGTACCTGGTTGAGTTTTTATGCTCCACCATATTGACAACAGATGCACCAGCAGCATTGCTACTCTTCGGCTTGTCATTATCCTGCACCTTGAGAGATTCCTCAATGTGCAGATGACTGCCCAACTCAACCAGAGTTAATTCCTCCTTCTTATGTTTCAAGGTATGCTTGAAATCTTTCCAAGAAGGAGGGAGTTTGTAAATGACACAAGAGACTGAAATAGCATCATCCATGTGTATATTGTGTTGTGTAAACCTTCCAAGTATTCCAAGAAGTTCATTGTATTGTACCATAACTGGTCTTGAATCAGTCATTTTGTAATTTGTGAAATTACTAACAAGGAACTTCTTACTTGATGCATCCTCAACCATATATTTGGCATCCAAGGAATCCCACAGTTCTTTGAAAGATTCAATGTTCTGATAAATGTCAAATAGGGAATCAGACATACAATTGAGAATTAGACCTCTGCAAATGTAGTCATCATTCTCCCATTTGCTCCTTCTCCTGATCTGCTCCACTGTAGCATCATCCCCATCATCAGGAATAGGAGTGGTTAGCACATAAACCACACTCATGCTTGACAGCAAGAAGTGCATCTTCTTCTGCCATCTCCTGAAGTCCACCCCTTCAAACATGTCAAGCTTGGCAAAGTTTGAAGCCATGTGTTTCATTGCAGCAGCAGCCATTGATTATCACAAATAGTTTACTTTGATTGTTGGTGTGTAACTCCCAGAACATGGTAAGACAATCAGTAGCAACTGCAAATACCACTAGGTGGTTACCGGATATCACTTGGAATCGGGTGATCACTTTCCAAAGTAAACTATTCGACCCTAATGCCTGGGTTACACAAATATCTACTTGGGATAAGACCAAATGTAGTTATAGAATTAGGCACAATTCAATAACCATTGCGCTTATAAGTATTTAGCTTAATGCTTGTTTCTGCTGATATCAGTATGATTCTCAGTGTCTTTCAGTTGATGAAATCCTTCTCTATTTATAGTAGAGAATACTCACTCCTAATTAATGGACATAATAAATGATTAACGGCCAATTAATCACTCATAATAAACCTCCATTATCATAGGAATAGTGGTTACATGACCAATTTAAACGTGGTCATAAAGCAGTCATAACAGTCACTTGAATGAGTGAAAGCTGTTACAAATATTCACTGCTGGGAACCTTTACACTAGCAGTAGGAACCAAATCACTGTCAGTGGAAACCAATCCACTGCTAGTAGGAACCAATACACTGTTAGTACTAACTTAGCACTACCAGTACAAACCACTATTGATTCAGGGTGTTCAGGGACCTCATGGGTGTACACTTCGTACCTCCTAACCCAAGACCAGGTGTGAACTAATCCTACAAGTGCACTAAATTTTCCAACACTTTTCAGATATAGACATTATTGCATGTACAGAAAATATTGATCAACTGATTACTGTGAAATGAATATCTAAAAGATTGAAGCAAAAACTTGCTGCATAATGCAAACATAGCTAGTCATAACTGGCTCGATCTCCACCCAATTAAAAAATAAATAAATAAATAAATAACTGTTGACTGATGAAACTTCATGTTCAATTCTCACTATGTTTTATCACTTCTCGACACCATGCTCACATGCCGAAAATCTTAACAAAAGAAGCACAATATCTCATTGATATAGAATTCACCAGTACAATTAAATTAGATAAATATGAACATGATAATACAAATTTTATACCCTCTGTCTCAAAATGACGACAGAAGCCATTAAAAAAAATGATGGCAGAAATATTCTTAAAGATCAAACAACACTATACACAATAATGAAAAATGATTCATCAAAGAAACAATACACAATAAAGATGGACAAAAGCTATACACAAATGCTGTAATGAAAAATGGTTAACTGAAAAAACTATACACGATAAATATCAAAGTAGTCTTAACTCTTAATGATACATGTAGTTTTTTAAGAACTGAAGATACATGTAACTAATATGATTATGGTTGTGGCGTAGAAATATATGATGTAGTATCTTTTACAGATTAATTATATATGCAAAAATTATCAGTAATAGTAACGTACTTGCATTTTGTTACCACTCTTCACTATTGTATGCAAGCACGCTACCATATTAATTCATAAATTCTTATGATGTTACAATAATCGATCAGTAAAACAAGTAGAATATTTTGATAAGCACTTGATCATTTAATAATGTCCCAATTCATGTATAGTTTGTAAAGTAGGATTCCAACCAAATTTACATTTGCACATCAGCGATGAACTTCTACTTCTTCTACACTTCACCATTATTTGACCCGAAAACAGATCAACAGAAGAAACTGATGGTGGCAGCTTCATCGGTGGAGGGTGGTGGTATATAGTGGCCCTACTCAAGATTTCCTTTAACTCAGATTGTGTTAACACCACCTTCACTCTCACACTTTTCTTCATTGCTGTAGGTTTGATAGCTGTTTCCATTATGGCTACTTCAGCTGTGGCATTGTCGGCTTCTAAATTGAACCGCACTTTCTTCTTTTTCTTGTGGCATTCATCACTGCTGGCTACAACCTGATCATGCAGTGTGGAGTTACTAATGGTTTTGTTTCTTCTAGTTTGTTTTGTACATGGGATACTTCTGATGTCACCATTGGTTTCAAGCAGTTTCCCATTTTAGACGGACGGTGGGAGATGACGGTCGTGTGGTTGCTGGTGGTGGGAGCAGTGGGAGTTCAAAGCTTATAGAGATTGTTTTGGCGAGTGAGTTTTCTTTATATTGCACAACTGAGGACTACTTGCACAAACTAATAAATAGGATTCTTATTTTACTTTTGTTTTACGATTCTAAGTATAAAGATAAGTTTTTTCCTAATATTGGTAGGGCCAAAAGAAAGCCGAGCTTAGCTCAAACTTGGCTCGAAACCATACTTGCGAGCCTTCATAGCACTAGCTCGAAAAGACTTGACATCGGCTTGAATAGCTTGAACATATGCATTTAAATTATATGTAACGATCAAATCTGTTTCAAATACATATGCAAGTTCAAGTGGAACTGATCAAGCTCGTTTATCCCAAAATACATAGATTACTAGCTACTGCATGTTTCATGACACAAGAGCTCGTTAATAATTCGAGCCATAATTCAAGCCAAGGACATATAAACTCGAGCTCCCAACATACAATATATGTTTCGAACTCGCGTTTCATATTGTTAACCTAGTGAGATACGGAGTATAAAATTTTAACTTTCAAATTTACATTTTGAAAAACGTAAATAAGCTAAAATGAGTTTAAAATACTCCTAATAAACATATGATTGTATGTATAAAACAAGTCTTCTTTTACAAGCACTTCATATAAACGTATCTACCCTAACAAACGATCTTAAAAATATTGTTATATTTATAACCTTAGTTAGAAACTTAGCTTGGCCCATGATTTAATATCTGTGAGTATTCATAGTAGTTAAGTAAATATTAAGAAAATGGGTTGTAAATTAAATTAACTTGCTTTAGGTACATCATCTACCGTTTGGTGGGATGTTAGGACTAGTATTATGTACCAATAATACACGTTTATTATCTCGGCATTGAATGAATCTTTTTGATATAATGTTTATAGTCCTACTGTAGGTTTTATTATTACGAGGCTTAAAAAACCCGTGCTTTGCACCGATTGGTTAAGGTTTGAATATATACGTGTTTTTTACGTAATATTGTATGCAAGTAGTTACATGTAAGGTATTGCAACTAGGGGTGTTCAAAAAATCCGAGAAACCGACGAACCGAGCCGATCCGCTCAATCCGAAACCGCAAAAAACCGATAACCGAAGAAACCGAAACCGGAAAAACCCGCTTATCATGGTTCGGTTTCGGTTTTTACTTTTAGTTATCCGCGGTTACCCGAACCGAACCGTCTATATAATATACATGTAGGTTTCAACAAACCATTCTTAAAAATGTACAAGTATTAACTATCTTACTGCATTACTTTTATCGTATAACGCATTTTTACTTACCTAATGTGATCATTTACTAACGTTCATGGATATGATTAAAGTGATCGTACTTATAAACGTCAAATAAATAATATTAATTATTTTGTTACATATGATAATTTGAATGTTTTTATTGCGACGAAACAACATTATTATGATTTAAATATTTTCAATGTTATTTAATTTTACTACAATTGACATATTACGTTCTAATTTATGTTATTGTTCGTCCGATTCAATTCGATTAATTTTTTAAAATGGTTAACCGTGACCCGAACCGCGGGTAACCGCTCATTCGGGTAACCGCTCATTCGGGTACCCGCATGTCCGGTTACCCGCCTAGTACGGTTCGGTTTCGGATAGTAAAAGGAACTACCCGCCCCGTGATGGATAGTTAAAATCTCTAACCGAACCGAGCCGAACCGTCCCGTGAACACCCCTAATTGCAACTAATGTTATCATAAGTTTTGTATTTAAAGTAGTTTATTTAATATTTTAATATTAATTATGTATATATTCGTTATTTTCCAGATTTATTTGTCACTTTTGTTATGTTTTTCGCTTTTATAAATTGCACGATTTTATGCGTTTATGGCTTGTGCAACAGGCACATGAAGATGATGTATTCTCAAAATTGTTTTTTTTTTTTTCTATATGTTGATTGCGTAAACTTTGAGTAATATTTTGATTTGTTAACGTGTAACGGTGAGGCTAAAATATAGAATAATGTGTAACTCATAAATTCGACACCAATGTACTTTGAGTAAATACCATGGTTCGATAACATTGCGATTGATTTGATATTAAATTTTGTTATGATTGTTTCTCGGTTAATATGAAGCACTAATTTTGGCTTAATATAGTTTATTCGAACGTTCATATTTACGTGGGGTTAATAAGACAATCAACCAGTTTGTTGCACAAATTGCATCTACATATTGATTGCGTAAAGTTTGAGTAATTTGTTGATTTGTTAACGTGGTGCGTTGCACAAAATACCAATTTAAGTTAAATACCACACTACTATCAATTAATAACTCAAACACAATTTCAGCTTTTGGTTCAAATATTAGTCCCTTGTTGTTATACATCCGACACTTTTATAAATTAGGTAGTTAACCTAAGTTATTATTTATCCTAAATACATGGTTTATAATACTTATTATATAAAACTGACTAAGTAAAATATTTTTAATACCATTCTTATCTGGCCTATTGTTAATAAAGCAAGGTAGCAACCATAGAAACTTAGTTTGAAAATCAATATATTATTCCAATGTATACAAAAATTACAAAAATCCATTACAACAATACAAAAACAATGAAATATTTTACAGTATCAATGTAAACGTTAAAGCATTAACTCGATAATTAATTGTTGCAAGTTTCTTAATTTAAATTGGTCAATTGTCAAAATATTAAGCCCGTATTAATTTTTTTAACTCTCTTATGTTTGTAAAGTTCTAAATTAAGTCAGTGTCGTAATGTTAGAATGCATTGAGATCATCAAGCAATCTCTATTTGATTTATTCGTCAAATCATGCCTAAATTTCTACACGAAATATAGTATTGATTCATATAACCAAATGAATTCAGTTAATACCAGTGGTTAATATTTATTCGTCAAATCATGCCTAAAATATTTTAAAAAAAATAAATGACCATGGCACATGTGTGGCAAAGCTTAACAACTGATAGGCCCATGTTTAAACTTTGGTGTAGTACAATAACAATCCAATAGGCAATAGCATTACCCTAATCACACTCCTAAAAAACGTAGCCCCCCCATGATAATACACTCAGGGTGCGTTTGGTAGAGAGAAATTCAGAGAAAATAAATGAAGTAGAGAATAGAATCTCAGAGAATAGAAATCAGTAGAGAATTTTGTTCAATTCTAATGTTTGGTAACAACAGAGATTTGACCCGAGAAATGAATTTTTTTTTATTTAAATAATATTTTGTCTAAATAAAAATTCTTAAAAATATTTAAAAAATTTATTTTAAAAAATATATCTTTTTTTTTAAATTTATTTTTTAAAAATTTATGTACTTTCTTTAAAAAAAATTATTAAAAAAACTTATTTTTTTAAAATGTATTTACTTAAAAAAAAAACTTGTTTTAAAAAAAATATATTTTTTAAAATGTATTTACTTAAAAAAACTTATTTTTTTAAAAATATTTTTATTTTTCTAAATAACAATTTTTAAAAAATATTTAAAAAATTTTTTTTAAAAATTATTTAAAAAAAATATATCTTTTTTAAATTTATTTTTTAAAAATTTATGTACTTTCTTTAAAAAATTATTTTAAAAAAATATTTTTTAAAAATGTTTTTATTTAAAAAAAAACTTGTTTTTTATAAAAAATGTTTTTTAAAAATGTATTTATTTAAAAAAAATTATTTTTAAAAAAAAAATATTTTTAAAAAAAATTATTTAAAAAAAATAATTTGTTTACATATATATTTTTTTTTAAAACAAAATCCATTATTTAACAAAATTATAGTTGTAAAAAAAAATAAAAAAAATAATAATAATCCATTTCTCCAATTTATCCACCAAAATAAGGGAAATGGAGCTAGCCAAATTACACTACCCAAGTCTTTCAATTTCTCTTCATTTCTCTTCCAAATTCTCCGCTTTTTCAATTCTCTGTGTACCAAACAAGAGAAATGAAACCATTTCCAATTCTCTTGCCTCAATTCCCGTTACCAAACACACCATCAATCCTAATTCCCTAAACATACACAATCCGCCTCTGTCTCACCAAAGTCGACTCTACCAATCTCATCTCAACCAAAAACTAATCAAATCTCATCTCCCATCATCAAAAATCATAAACAAATAATAAATCTTGTTTAATCAAAACCCAAACACAGATTTTGATAACCATTAAGCATACCGAGCACCGCTTCTTGTTACATTCAGTTAGGTTCGACCATGGCTTCAATATCCTTTGGAGGGTCTCGGGTAGGTTCTACATCTTGTTTCTTGTTTGTGTGTATTTGAACGAAACAAAGAAAGAGCATAAATTTTTTTTTATGATTCTTTCTTCTTTTTTGGATATAAAAAGAAGCTATGCTTCATACGGCTCTGTGACGATTAATCTCTTGTGCTTAAAACTCGAATACACAAAGAGATAGGACTGAGATCTTTGTATTTTTCATTTTGTTCGAATCGTGATGCTGTAACCGTGAGATGATTGAGGATTATGGGATTAGAATAGTGATGGTTGGTGTTGTATAATATGGGTTGAGTCTAGTTATAGGATTTGGTTTGGTTTTGGACAATCGGGCAATCACAATACATATTTATACTTGCTCATTACACTCAGTTCTCGAGTTGAAATGAAAGAGGAAAGTAAAGGAAGTGGAAAGTTTTTTGTGTTTTTGAGTTTTTTTTAAAGGAGGAAAGGGAAATGGAAAGGAAATAAGGAGGAAGATTTGTTAAGTAAATCTTCCTCCCACTTTTGGGAGGAAAGAGAAAGGAAACGGAACCGTATGTTATGTAAAGACTAATATACCCTTTTTAAAACATTTGACATTAACAATTAAAGGGCATATATGTAATTTGACTAAGTTATTTTCCTTTTCCTCTCACTCAAGAACATGATTATGATTACTTTCTTTTTCCTTTCCTCTATCTCAAGAACATAACAACTAACACTTACTTTCCTTTTCCCTTTCTTTTTCCTTTCCTATTCTTTTCCATTTCCCTTCCCTAAAAACTCGAGAACTGTGGTAAAAATTTTATATAACAGATGAATGTGACAAAGCTGAGCAAACTAATAGGCTAATTCAATTGCCTCGTTTTAAATAAGGAATGGTTCGTATTCATCTTCCTTGTTACATAACTGTCTCTTTCATTGAAACCATTCAAGTTGAGTTTATCATACATGAAATTGTAGTTATTTGGTGTGCAATGCATTGGTTGTACGGTACTTTAATTAGTGTACAAATCATATCCCACTTTAAAACATTCATGAAAAATTGTATTTATTGGTGTGCAATGCTTATGTTGTACCGTACATGATTTTATGCACAAACCCTCTTGCACATTAAATTAAGGGGTGAACTTTTATATATAATAGATGTTTTGCTCTAATGTAAAAATATACTATACTAAGTGGAAGCAACTTTTTTTTTTTTTTTTTTGAACGGCAAAAAAGAATATATATAAAAAATAAAAAACCCATAGCAAGGAGCTAAGGCCAAAAATACAAAACAATTCTAGATAATCAAGAAAGTTACAAAATCTAGAATCAACTCAGAACTTTAACTGCGAGAATCATAAAAGGGTTGAAAAAACTTATGCCAATTACAGGTCACCCTAAGGCATAAGAAAAAACCCCAACAATGAAGGCCGAGCCACCGGTTTTCACTTCATTGTGTTTTTTATACGATCCCAAACAAGTTCTGAGGAGGAACAATGAAAAAAGAACTCAAAACGGAGATATGATCCACTTTTCCAATGACGAGCAATCTTTTGTATCCCTATTGTGAATCCACAAGAAAGAAGTAGAAACAATTGCGTTGAAAATCTCCAAGCTGGTAACATGAACATCATTATGCAAAGCGTCATTCCGAACCTTCCAAATAAACCACCACCAAACAAAGAGAATCGCTTGAAGTCTATTCCGATGTGCTATACTAATCGACTTACACCAACCAAGAACTCGATCCGGCATGTCATCAGGAATGTCATAATTAGTCCATCTCCTCAAAAGCACTCCGAGACGTTTGACAAAGACACACTCTTGAAAAACATGATTAGTATAGTCGACACCATCCTTGCAATTATTGCATCTGATCGTAACCACATCAATACCTTTAGCGAAAAGGTTGATAGAGGTAGGAAGACAGTCACGAATTAATCTCCAGACAAACACGTTAACCTTTTTAGGGACAAGCCGATTCCAATAACTTTTAGAATTAGGAGAAGATGGAAGGATGTGTTGATCAAAGTACCTTCTAAGAGATGCCACAAAGAACTCGGTATTACCATTAAGCTGCCATTGCCACTTGTCTTCTTTATCATTGCAAAGACTAGACGGAAGACGAGAGACTAGATCAGAAAGCATACTCATTTCTCTACTGTTTCTGAGAGGCCTGTTCCATTCCCAACACCATCCCATCTCGTTTCTCCTAAGCCTAACACAGACGTCTTTTTCGGATTCAAGAGCAAAAAGTCTCGGGTATCTAATAGCCAAAGGGGTCTCCTCACACCAAGTATCAGTCCAAAATTTTGTGTTTTGCCCGTTACCAATATGTCTTTTAATAATGTGTTTATCCAGGTGAGTACGATCATGCGAATCCACTATAGAATCAACAATCCGTTTCCAAAGACCACCATGTCTAGCCGTGATGTCAACGAAACAATTTTCCCCATGAATAGCCGCAATAATACTAACCCAAAGAGCATTCGGATTATCGAGGGCTCTCCACCTCCAACGATACAACAAAGCTCGATTCATAGAGTCTAAACTACCAAAACCAAGCCCACCCTCCTTTTTGCCCGCAAGAAGACCCCCCATTTAACCCATGAAATTTTTCTATTGTCTTTATTACCTCCCCAGAAAAACTGTGACTAAGTGGAAGCAACTTAATATCCAGTGTGCAAAACATTATTATAATATTGTTTAACGAAAATTATTTTGGCCTAAGTGCCTAACAATGTCAATATAATTCACATATATCCTATATATAAAAGGATAACTGTATTGTGATTTAGAAAACAATGATGACAAACAAAAAATTCTTAGCATTATTAATAATATAAAATCTAAAAAATTATTGCATTTCAAACTTATACTATTAAGGTTTGGTTCGTTATTATGATAATATTTAGTTTGAAGTTCAGTTAAATATTTTATTCTATTCTATAGCCATTTGACAACCACCAAAATTGTCTATACTCTTTTGTTAATTTGAATCATATATAATTATATATAGTTAGCAATCCAACTTTTGTACTTCACAAGCTCATATATGATATAAGTTGGTCAATAACATGGGAATTCCGGATCTGAAAAAAAGGGAGATCAAAATATGGTGCAGAAAAACCAAAATTGATATGAATGAAAGATGCCTTTGTAACTTTTTTCTCTCCAATTTTCAGTACGAAGTTACTGGCTCTAAGAAGGCAATTGCACCTTAGCCCATGGACTGATACAGCGACTATTCTACATGGGAAATCTCTTACTCGACTAGAGCGGATCCCGAGACTTCACTCGTTCTTTGAAACTGTCGGGCACTATATTCTATAACAAGAATCAAAAGGCCGGTCAACAAGAAAGAACCTGGCAAAGTGTCCTGAGATAACATGTAAAAAAAAAAAAAAATTATTTTAACAGCAGCTGTTTTATATTTCATGCCTATTTCAAACTTTAATGTTTATATATTCGGCCTAATGTTTAACTCACTTTACAAAATGGGCTCTAAGTTATTTGGTTTGGGTCTTTGGAAATTATTGTTTTTAATCCATTTTTTTTTCATATTTTCTATAGTTCGTTAAGAAAATATTTGTGTATGAAACAAGCCATGATACATTTTTGGCCATGAAACTAGACCAGTGAGCTATTACGCTTTTCTCAAAGGACGGCTGCCTCCAAGCCAAACTCCTTGTCGTCATCGCTCGATCACTTTCTTTTCCACTAAGCGATTGCTTAGGGACCTTGCATTGGTGTACGACGGGTTATTTCCCTCTAGACTTTGGATCTTAGCACATGCGGCTCAAAGTTTTGAATAATATTTTTTTTTTTAAATGGCTCGGGTAATAATGACTCAAAGTTCAAAAACTATGATGTAACTTAGGGTGTGTGTTTGTTTTTACAAAAAAAAGTCTTAATGGCCTCTGACATCTGACCGGTCAGACGCGGTCATACATTCTGTATGTTTGTTTTTCTCTTGTGAATCAGACGCGGTAAGACTTAGAAGCTCTTACTCAATAAGATGCGGTGGTAACATCTAATTGCCTCTTAACCTTATTAACACGCTCACATCCCTTCACCATATTAAAAATGAAAATTGTATTTCGTTAAAAGTAAAAAGCAATAAAATATGGGTATTTGTGATTTGCGTTTTTGCTAACATAATCGAACAAATCAAATATCAAGTGAGATATAGGAGATTTGTGTTTCATGGTTGAGGAAAAAACAAACAACATTATTTTATTCAGATTCAGACTTTATAGCCACCTCTTACCAACAAGATGTGGTAGTCATATTCAGACCCAAAACATCTTATTAAAACAAACACACCCTTAGTCAATAACATGTAATAATATGTTTTTCCGATAATAAACTTAATCATACGTGACTCGCTTGTCTAATTTTGACATCGTATAAGTTAATTGCGTTTAATTTATATGAAACTTTAAGAGATGATTGGACAATATAGAATCACTAGACATCAAAATATGGCTTTCAGTTAGATCCAAAGTTTTGAACAATGTGTGAAACCATAATCAAAATTGGCACATTTGTATATATATTGTAGTTAACCAAATATAATTAACATAACACATATGAAACGTTTTGGTCAAATGATCCACATGTTATCCTTTGGTCACTTTTAGACACATCTAAGGCGGGGCAAAAGATGGAGACAAAACAACAGGATACAGTTTATTTTTATCCAATGTACATTGCCTACCATGTGCGATTAATGTGTTTGTTTCGTCAAAATCTACACTTACTTCCACTCTGGGACTTACAATGACAATGATTAGAGTATCCGTTCGTTAACACTATGTGACAACTCGCAATTTCAGGTCATTTCTCAAGTTTCACTATTTCATCATTTATCGTAAACTAGGTTTACGAGTATCAAATTCGCGTAACCTTAATGGTTTAGCTGTGAATTCATGATCATATCATCAAGGACATTTCATATAGACTAAGTTTAGTCTACATTTCATTAACATCATTATCATCATATTAGTTCATGCATGGTTTTGCATTTTACATTAAACGTATAAAATCTCATATTAAATAAACGTTATCGCGTGATTAATTATTTTGAACAATTGATCCGTTACTTCCAAAAATTATCCCGATATATTTTTATACTCATATTAAGTTTATAAAAATAATATTATGAGTTTACCCAGTGTTTTAAATTTATTTTGTATATAAATTGTTATATTTATATAATTACGACGGTTTTCTTAAATTCTACACGATTATTATTATTTCACTCAAATTTTGCAAGAAATGTATTTTTATAATTTTTATGACCTAAATATATTTTATCTTGACCCGTGAAAATTTATTTTTATCTAATGCTACCCTAAATACTCAAATGTGACTACAACTTATCATTTATCTTCATTTAACTTACTAAACATTATACTTTAAAAAAAAAAAAAAAAAAAAAGGTATTAAGAAATGACAAACACCCCTTGTCGACACAAGGGGTGAGTCATTGAGTTTGTTTACAAATATCTCAAGTGTATGTATTATATTAATTATCCAAAACTCATTTACTTCATTTTCACAAGTAAAGATCAAACTCTTGCTCTCTTTTCTCTCTAAAACCGGCAGCCACAAGACAAGAAGGAAGATCATCACAATAATTTTTCAAGACAAAGTTATTTAACACTCTAGTATCACTCTTTGTATAGGTTTTGAAATAAAAACCTAGGGTGATTAGGAAAAATCCATTGTTCTCATAAACCTCATCAATTACTAGTAAGCATTTCATACATATCATTATTTTTCATATTCATTTTTATTGTGCACAAGTAAAACATGCAAGTTATGTGATGTTTATACCACTTTTTAAGGTTTTTAAGTGTTATATATATATATATATATATATATATATATATATATATATATATATATATATATAATCCATCCTATAATTACTCCTTGTTATATATTAGTTTTGGTGATGTCTAGGAACCCATGACACCTTAAGAAGGTGTATGGTAGGATTAGAATAACTTCGGAGTTGTTTTGAATGGGTTAGAATAGGTTTGGCGCGAGAAAAACTCATTTCGACAAGTTTGCAAAAGGGTCTGTCCTTATTTTCAAAATCTGGAAAATCCGACAGTAGATAAAAAGTTGTGGCCTAGATATTTAGAAAATATACTTTAAAACGAAACCGTGGCCGCTTGAACGGATTAAAACGGAGCTATAACGAAGAAGTTATGAATTTTTCAAGTTGGCGACGAAAACTATAATTTTCTGGAAGTTTCAGCATGTATTGTTTGTTTTGTACGAGTCAAAAGTGAAGCTTGGGCGTTGTAAATTATGTCGACTTATCAAAAATATGTTAGTATACTTTGATACAAAGCTAAGGACCTTTAAAACGTAGAAAACGGATTTGTAACGATTAAATTATACACGTTTACAAAAAGTTGCCGTAACTTTATTATATAAGAAAAACTAAATATTATTCCTAATAGGCAAGTTTTACGGCAAAACTAGAGACCAAGTTGAAGGTTGTTTTTAACATTGATTTAGAACTTTTTATAAAGTGATGTCTTCTAGTAAAAGTGAGATCGCCAAGTATATTTATCAAAATGTCCGACCGTTTGATTAGCGGAGTTGTAATGAATTAAATACGTTTACTCAAACTTTGCCGAAAAACATCCTTAAACTATATTTTGGGACATAAGTACCATACTTAACCTCTATTTTTCTTTATGTTCGAGACCTTTAGGATGGAAACTTAAACAAAAAACTTTGAGATAATGATACGAGCTTCCAAAAACCGTTGAGTTTGTTTCCTAACGCTCGACGTACACCATTTTACGAATAGCTTTTAGAAGCCGTTTTTGTCACTTTCATGGAAATTTCAATGACATTATTTTACGACGAAAAGTTGTATTCTCTTAATAAATCACTATATGATTATCATCGGATATCATTTCAACATAAATACACGTAAAGTAATTTAAAAATGGTCAAGACGTTAAAAGATTATTTTTCGACGAAAAGTATTATTTTCAAAAATTCATAAGTGGTATAAATATCATCTGAATTGCATGCATAACATTACATCATGACTTATTACATATCATATCATTCATAATAAGTCAGTTTCGAGATTCACGCTACATTTCATTGTATCCACTTTTGTCATCATAATCATTGCAACAGGTGAGTTTTCATAGCCCCGATTTTATTCAAGTTTTTACATTATTTCAAACCTACGGGAGAGAATACATAGCACATCATTTTTATTACGATACCAAGTATATCAAAAATTCATTACATTGCTTAAGTTACCTCATTGCCAGTTAAATGTCCCCAATTCATAAACATGAACCGTTAATTTCATAGAAGCGTGGGTGAGTGGATAGATCTATCGAGGGTGACACCTCCATCCGGGTTGGTGGATTCCAACCGGACGGATGCATTTCATTTCATAATCATTATTTGAGTTGTTTGGCAAAACACTCTGTTGGGACGAACATCATAATCAGTCAAGCTTCGGTGTCATGTGCTTAAGCAATTGTATCATTTTTGTGACATCATTGTCATACATAATTTAAACTTGTGGTAGTCGTATTAACATTTACATAAACTCTATGAACTCACTCAACCATTGTGTTGACACTTTTAGCAATGTATTTTCAGGTAACTAAGACATTCGCATCATGGCACGATTAAGGAACCCTCATAGAGTCGCGGCGTCGACGCGTCTCATTGTATATTATGGTTTTCTTTCAAAACATCGTTTGACTTGTATCAAATTTATTTCTGTACATAGTGACTTTCATTTGGGACCTATACTTTGTAAACTCTGAATGTTTTATTAAATCAAACGATGTGTTTTCCAAACGACACTTTAGGTCGTTCAATATAATTGTGATTGTGATGCTATGACAGTCAATCCCCAGGAATTCCATTCCGCTACAAAACAGGTAATTTGGGGTGTGACACACTATATTGCATGATATGAAAAATTCTTGTTTGAGTTGATAAAACTTATTGTTTTCATCAATATTGTCAAAATACCGCCACATTAGCTTCCTTTCTCAACTATTGTGATGCATTAGCTTCTCCTCTCGGCTATTACTTGACCTGCCACGACGACTTTTACCTCCTTTGTGAAACCCCCACGTCAACCCTTAGCAAATCCTCATAACCTTACACTGCGAAATTCAGTGGCATAGTCAGTTAATCATGCACACACAAATACTTGTAAAATATCTTTGGCTTAGTCATAAACTCAAGATATTATTAGCAATGTGTAAGGTAAAAAGTGAATCAACAAACAAATTTCTTATCCAAGTTGGAATATGGTTGTCGTTATTCATACAATATTGTAACACAACAATTAAGAAGCGACATTGTCTAGTGTATGATAAGTTGCCTCGATCTTACTTTATTGGCCCCTCATTGTTAGGGATGGGAAACATGAAGAATATAATGGGCACAACTACCTTTAATCTGTCATCCGCATTTGCGATTTTTTCTAGCTCGTCATCCATTTGCGATACAATTTTGTTCTCATGTCAATGCTTGCGGGTAACCATTGCAGCGGGTGAACCAGTGGGTTTGTGAAACCTAACATTTAAACACATGTTTTCGAATGTTTTGAAAATCAAACTTGATTAGAATGTGCATAACTTATGACATATTGATAAAATATGCACACAATAGTCAACTATCCACTAATCATATATTACTAATAGTATTAATAAGAAAAAAGTCAAAATTTTTGCTTTCGTTGCTCATGATTTATTGCATAAGATTTTAGGGTTATTTGTGCATTAAAATAACAGATTAAATATAAACAAATTTGGTTTGAGAATTGAGATATCTTTACTATATAAAATAGAAAAATGGTCAAAGGTGAAAGTGAAAATTGAAAGTTGAAAGTTGAAAGTCAAAGGTGAGAGAAATGTATAATGTAATTAATAATCTTATTAAAACACCCCATTACTTAAAAGTACATTGATTTATTCATATTGTACAACCAACTAAAAGCATATTCACCAAATTAAATAGAAACAATTAAAACACTCCATACTAAAAAGTACAATAATATTTTCACAATATACAATTTAAACAAGCTACAACAAAATCCATAATATAAAATAATTAAACACACTAATTAATGTTATTTTTAAAACAACCAAAAATGAAAAGTACGTATTATTATACAAATTAATAAAACACACAAAGTTTCATACAAGCTAACAATTTGATGGTACATATAGTTTTGAAAACCGGACCGGACCAACGGGTTCAACCGGGAACCGGTTTCGCCACCGGTTCGACTAACCAATAAAAGTAATCCGAAAATGAACCAAGAGGACCCGTTGAAACCGATACAAACTGGTAAATCAGGCCTCATCGAGATCTATTTCTTCAGTTAATCGTCACAGGGTATCCGCGTATACTATATATAAAAGAAAAAACAAAAAGCAAAAAGTTGAAACTAAAAATAAATATGTTGAAAACATATATTTCAAAAGGAAACTATTAATACACATCGAAAACCGAGTTGACCCGGGATGCTTCAAACCCGACGGGTTGACCCGGTTTAATTTCACCCGTGTTCAACCCAACCCGTCGGGTTGACCCGGTTTAAATCGATTCATTTTTCGACCAAAACGATTCAACCAGTTGAACCACCCGGGTCGACCCGGGTTTCAAAACATTATGTTTAATACCCAAATCTTCAAACTTGTATTATTTTTCGTTTATAACCCATAAACATTTTTTTATCACTAAACGATCTGTCAAATCCCGTTGCTATGCACGAGTACTCGTCTTTAACTATATGTATATATAATTACCATTAAAAATTCAAACTAATATTAAATGAAAACAGATTCGGCACATTCAATGTTGGAAAGTCAATACAACTTTTTTTATTATTATACATACAAAGCATGTATCCATGTTTTTGAAATTTAAAAAGTGAGTAATGTTAAATTTCTAAAATTCCTCTCAAACTAAAATTTCTATATAAAAATTCAAAAAATTTGTCCTTAATGAAATAGCTACCATAACAATTCACACCTAAAATTTCAAAGAAATGCATGACACATTTTGACAACTTTTACTAATATAATTTCTCAATATATATATATATATATATATATATATATATATATATATATATATATATATATATATATATATATATATATATATATATATATATATATATATATGTATATATATATTTTTTTAATTTATTTAATCTCAACACTAATAATTTCTAAAATTTTATCAACATATTTTATTTTATAAGGTACCATATTACAACTTTTTTTTTATTGTTATGTTACTTCATAGTGTGTGTATCATATGCGATCTCAGTTATTAAATATTGAAATATGTGGAATGACCGTATGATTTTAAAAATATTTTTTTGACATTTATATATAGTTGAAATTGCAGAGATATTGTTGTGAATAACTTGAATGTTTACAATCACAAAGCATTGTATCGATTTATTATATAGTCACGGGGTTCATTTTTTTGTTCTTGTTCTTGCGCATTAAATACGTTAAATACAAATCCGTTTCCAAATATTGCTATAATGATGGTGATTGATTGGTGCTTTAATCATTGATTGTTCCGGCGCATTAATTTTAAAGATATACAAAGTTTTCTGAAATAATTTTGTCAAAATACATTATACAATCGGTGTATATATTTTTGTTAAGTTTTTTAGGTTTGAAGTTTTTTTGATTGGGTCAAATACCATGCATTGATGGATGATAACTACAAAGTGAAGCCAATCAAATAGTTCGGTCAAAGAGGATTCAACACCTCATATGATGTGTACTAAGAAATTTTATACGACGAGTAACGTGCATTGTTAGTTATCTCATAATTGATGCAATATTTTATTTTTAGTTTTAATAAATATTTTTATATGTTCTTTAATACATGTTAAGAATTTTTGCTTCAGTTGAATTATCGCATGTTACGAAACACTTACCAGAATATCGCATATTGTTAATTATCTGCCGTTAGGAACCGCTGCCGCTAGGCGCGGGTACTCGTCTAGTTAAGTATATATATTTGAATATTTTTTTTGTGGTCTTCAGTTTTCGAAAAGGACATTTAGTATGATTTGTTTGATAGGTTTAGGTGACTATTAAATATATCTATTACGAAGTAATAACTTGACAAATATTTAAGTAATAAAATAGACGTAAATTTAATTAGAAAAATGGTTCATAGATGGGTATACATGACACGCCACCCACACACTACCCACAGGGGGGTTCATATATTCACCCACGACTCACTCGTGAGTAAAAATAACAGGGTTACCCACCCATCACGATCGGGCACCCAGGAGTTATGAGTTTCGGTTGCCATCCCTGCTCATTAATTGTGATTTGTAAACCATATATACGTGTAGATGCTACCTTTAATTTACTAGTTATAATACCTGTGAACGCACAGGGTTTGACAAAAAAAATTATTTTGTATCAATGTTGTATATTGTATTTTTAAAGGTAATTACATATAATTATATGCTTATGCATGAGTTTTTTCATTATCCATTAATATCCATTAGAATTTTATATAATCAAATTTTGTAAAAAAGTTTTGTTAGACAACTCAAGATTCAACTATATTTAGCTGATATAAATGTTGATGTTCCTATTTAAATGTCACTATTGATATTATGATGTACACAAGATGCGAGTTTAGTTGCACATAATAAACGTTGATGAAGTTAAAATATACTCCTTAAAGTTTTTTAGAATGTTTTTCTACATATCCTTATATAAATAAATAAAAATTACATGAGTAGTTGTTATAAGTACAATCACGTTTTTTTATTCATATTACAGTAGCTCGTACTTACAATTTAATAATTATATTCCCGTTTTCAATAGTTTAGCCGTATTTAATATTCAAATTCGTGTCCACATATGTCATACTTTTAATATGGAATAAATGAGTCTTTAGTAAACATAAATAGTAAAAAAAATGATATTTATAATGTTATGTATATTTATATGTTGGACTTTTAAAACAACATATATATTGTATTTTTAAGTTATAAAGTATAGGGGGTATAAAGTATAAGGAGGTATAAAGTATAAAGGGGTATTTGTTTAGTTTTCAAAGTTATTAAAAAATATGAAAACTTATAATATTACACTTAACTCTATACAATTTTTAAAATTTTAACCACTAAAGTTTTATTAATTACCTCATCTTTTTTTAAGTTTTTCTTTTCACAAATTTAACACATATGTTTTTATGTGTTTTTCTTCTCAACTAAATTTCTCCACCAAATTAATTAAAGGTTGACCAAAACCAATTTAATTTTGACTTTTATTAACCAATCACATCACACGATTTTGCTTACGTGGAGAAATCGAGCTCTCCTATTGGCCCAATTGTTTTTTCAATAAGAATGAATTAACAAAATCACTCCGAAATACTGTAATTCCTTTATTATATAAAAGATTTGACTCTTCGTTTAAAAAAAAATTATTTGACTCTCTGATTCTTCTCCTCATAATCATAAAGTTTTGGATAAGACCAAATATATACCATTGGTTCTCTTATATGTTTTTAAGTGACTAAACTTGGGGGAGTTTTTGTTGCTTGTAATTTGATATATCAATCCTTACACGTATGACATGGCATGGCATGGCGTCTTTTCTTCTATTTAGATCGTTAACATCATGTGTCATTTTATTTTGTTGATAACAATTATTAATACTTAGGGCTTGTTTGTTAAACTATTCTATTAAGTCATGTTTAATTAACAGATAACTTAATACAGATACTTTCAGTTTTATTACTTAATATTTTAAGTCATATTTCATTATTAAGTTACAAACAAACAGTTTTCATACGACTTAATAAATTCAGTTTTATTCATATTAAATCAATTAAGTCGAAAACAAACACCACCTTAGTCTTAAACATAACTAGTTAGTATAAGTTATACAGTAACTACAAAGTGCTAATCTCACCGTCAGGCACAAAACATTAAAACCTTTTACTAAAGTATTTGTATAGTTTAATTTACAGAAAAACATTTTGATCAAGTATAAAAGAGGTTTACGTGGATGCTCCATGATATTTTTTTTAGAGTTAATTACATAAATCGTCCTTGTGGTCTGCTGATTTTTACGGATTTTGTCTCTGTGCTTTTTTTTAAGCGGATCATGTCCTGTGGTTTATTATTTTTATGGATTTTGTCCAATTTTCGGCCAAAGTCCAAACGATCGTTAAAAAAAACCTAACTTGACATTGATTGACTAACGTGAGAGTTAACCTTTTAATTTGGGTTTTCACTCTCAAAATACAAACCACAAAGACGATTTATGTAATTTATTCTTTAAAAAAAATAAAGTTTTTTTAATTTTATTATACAATTTTTTTTTTAATTTTATTATAATAATTTTTTGTACAAAGAACTTTTAAAAAAAAATTATTAAAAAAAATAATTTATAATAAAATTAAAAAAAAATAATAATTTTATTTTTATTATAATATATTTTTTTATATTATAATAACTTTTAAAAATAAATAAAAACAATAAACTTTTTTAACTTTTATTATAAAAACGGATGAAAGCGTATAAAAAAAAAATTATATGCTTACACGTTTTTATACGCTTTCATCAATTTTTATACGTTTTCGTTCGTTTATATATGTTTTGGTCCGTTTTTATACGTATTTGTATGTTTGATACATTTTTGGTCGTTTTTATAGGATTTTTGGACTTTTTTTACGATTTTTTTCGTTCTTGGACGTCATTATACATTTTTGTACGTTTTCATCCGTTTTTGTACGTTTTTTTCATACATAAAAAAATATATAAAAGCGTATTAAAGATATCGTTAATACATAAAAAAAATATATATTAAAAAATTATTATAATAAAATTTAAAGAACTTCCTATACTAAAATTAAAAAAAGTTTTTTTTTTCTTTTTTTTTAAAGAGTAAATTAAATAAATCATCCTTGCGGTTTATATTTTGAGAGGAAAAACTCAAATTACAAGGTTAAACCCTCACGTTAGTTCATTAATGTCAAGTTAGGCCTTTTTTAACAATTGTTTGAACTTGGGTCGAAAATTTGACATGATCCGTAAAAATTAAAAACCACAGGAACATGACCCGCTTTAAAAAAACACAAGAACAAGATCGGTAAAAATCAGCAAACCATAAAGACGATTTATGTAATTAACTCTATTTTTTATGTACAAGTTAGGAATACTAGATTTAACTTAGATTTATGCGACTTAACCACGTCATTCATGGCCATTTATGACAATTTTATAGATCACTAGCTTAGAGACCCGTTGAGACCGGGTTATTTTTTAAAAAAATAGATAAATAAGATGATAATAAAAGTAATAACGTAAATTTGTTAAATTTAAAATATGTGTGAGTCACAATCGATTTACAACCATCGCGTTGCCAATCTAAAATAGATTGACTCAAACATAAAATGATGTGTGATTTTAATGATCAATTGAGTTGCTAACAAACCTTGTAACATTAAAAATAATGAATCATAGTATAATATAACGTGATTACACCAATGATACATACATGATACAACATGAACCTTGTTCAAAGACCTTCAAGTACTTCTTTATACACGACATTTGTTGTGGTTTTGGAGAGATTATCATCCTTATTACAAACGACAACGTTCAAACCCCGCTTGCTTTTTACTCTTGATACGGCAACGTACAGTTGTGCATGTGTGAACACAGGACGGGGCAAGTACAAACCAACTTTAGAAAGCGATTGCCCTTGGCTTTTGTTGATTGTCATGGCAAAAGATACTGATATCAGATATTGTTTCCTGACAAAAGGTCGGCCAAAAGGTCGGAAATCACGGTTTAGAAAAAATCCTAAGAGAATGCTTGTTTGACTTCTAAGGTCAAACATAATACTATGTAATTAATATTCATATGTTGTCAATTATAAAATTTAACGTTAAACCTTTCCACGGTATCTAAAATATCTTATAGTCTGTCATCTACAAATATTTTGAGTCTTTATAATAGCAAAAATAGTGGCCATATCAAAGAATTGCTAATATCATTTTGATTATGTCTATACATATTAAATCCTTTATTAAGAAGTATTTAGGATTGCTTTTTTATGACATCTTAAAGATTTATATTCTTACCAGTATAGATACCAACAAAAACATTGGGCACACTTATTAACCAATTCAAACGCCATAATCTTTCCTTTTCTAAAGGAACTTTTTACAACTATTCATATATTTACCACTTTACTTGTTAAACACCAATCTTAAAATATATATATATATATATATATATATATATATATATATATATATTGAGAACCCAACCCGTATTTGAGATGGTGCAGGGATGGTATACTTAAAAATGAGAGACCATCCTAAATCCAATATTAAGCCAACGGGTTAACATGGCTATGGAATTCTACTAAGTGACTGATTTCAAACTCTGAAATACACTAAGTTAATAAAGTGTTTGACGTACCAAAAATACTTACCTGTAATTTTGGAGAAAACCCATCAATTATGATAATCAATTGATTCTAAAAAGGACAACTTTTGCTACAGCCCAAATGAACCGTACTAAGCACTAACATGTTTATGTTTGAACCGTATTTTACATGTTCCCAACCCGTCCAACCCAAATATCCTGCGACCTGTTACTGTAATCTAAAAGTATATCTCATCATTAGATAACTAAGAATATGCAAATTGAGAAACTTATACCCATAATATTTAGTCGTCCTTTTTTCCTTGATAGGCTGGACCTTTTGTATTCAGTCGATCTCGAGTGAGGAACCTGTGAATAATAAGACAGAAGACTAACTTATCAATTAGATTATTGTGTACGAATCGTCAACAACGATAACATGACATCATGGTACGATAACTAATCCAAACCAAGACCGAGGATATAATGAATATCAAAACCAAGACCTGTTACTGCAATTATATAAAGTTTTTACACTACAAACCAAAAGCTTAATTTTTTCTCTAGTCTATCTATAACATTCATGGCAAATAGCAATACCTCCCCATTTTATTGATTCCAGCAGAAAGGCTTGCATGGCACGTTCCTTACATAAGGTTCCAGCCCCATCAATGTGCTTATAGTCACAAAGTCACTCGTTAGCAAATAATATTAAATCACACATGGTTATCTGTATATTATCAAGGTGAAAATTCAGATATATAGCCGTAACCATAGAACACATCATCACCATAAGAGAAAACTTAATCAAGTTAAAGCTCATTACTCGTCTAGTATACCTTATGAAGAAGGAACCCTACCATCTATTCTAAAGCTACAGATCTTTACCATTTTACCAAGCGTCTTTACCCAATAAATAGGTTGTTTAAATCATCACAACTATGTACCTGCATAACAATTGTATAAAAAAAACTACAAATTACCAAAAAAAAATTGTATATTGTAATATCATTCTTATAAATTATTCTATAATCAATAGCATATATAGAAAAACTATGTACCTGCATAACAATTGTATAAAAATTAAAAGATTTTGTACTATGCTCGTCCAATGGGTAGTTAAACCATTCAAGCTTAGCATCTATAACAAAGAATGCGGCACCCGCCATGTTGCGGCAGGGATTTTTGGTAGGATGGATACCATTCGTGGTGCTTCCCTTATATACTATTCCGTAGTTTCAATAAATGATTGTGAAGGCTGCAAGTACAGTTATTAAATCTTAGTGAATAGTCAAAGATGAGTTGGTTTCAACAGTTTTGTTAAGCAACCTGCTCAACTCACATGCTTCTTCCACCTGGCACTAGCTACAAAGAATTACCAATTCTGACTCCTTACCCTTTTAACCTATTAGTCAACCTGCCAGATCAGCTCATATTCCATTGCTTTATAAAATCCGGAAAAGATTAACAACTTACATATGTTTTCTTATTATCAAGCGAAGTTCACATTGCAAAAATCATGTCAAATAACTTGGACAAACAGTAACAGGTAAGCTGCAAAAATTATTGTAACAGGTAAGCTGATAAAATCATGTTATTTGATAAAATAGCATATACTGATTTTTGCAACAGCAACAATTATTTGTAACAGGTTTGCCCGTTTGCTCATATGATAAAATCATGTTATTTGATAAAAAAATCTGCAAAAATAGTTCTTTGTAGTAGGTTTGTTAGTTCTTTTGCACAAGAAAGGCTAATGTAACAATAACATATACTGATATACAAAGGCTAATGTAACTTATTTCGCGGAATTTACAGAAGAACAATTATTTGTAACAGTGTTTGCCCATTTTGCAAATGAAGTTTATCAAATAACATGATTTTATCAGAAGTCGCAACAATTCTTATATTGATTTTTGTAGCAACGTTATTTTCTAAGAACGCAATAGACGCATTACACGCTCATTATAAGATAATCACAACGTGTATTGTTGAAACGAGAACAAAAAATGTCGATGATCACAAGCAACAATTCAATTGTATTTGAATCTATAGATAAGGTTACCTCTGCCCGACGATTGTGACCGTTCGTTACCTCCACGCAAATTGCTACGAACATTCTGCAATGGTTCATTTATACCTACCAAGGTAATAAAATGTCAAAGGTCAACATAACGCAAATCATTGTTCACCCACCATACTTAGCGATTTTGAACTACAAAAATAAAGAAAGCAACTCATTTTCACCCAACATCAAGTTGACCACTATCATAATCCAATTAATCCTAAGCCTGAGTTTTCAATTTCAGTACCTACATCAGTTTCAAAATCCATGTTCAAACTTAAGCTCAAACTCCTCAAGCCCTATAAAAATCATTAATGTATTTTTAATATTTTACCTCGGAATTTTTTAGTTCCAATATGCCATCCTTTACATATCAATAATTAGTACAAAGAAATACCATCTTGTTGGTCATCTGGCAGTAGCACCAGTAACTCCTCATATAAGTAGGCCCATGACTTAATTAATGAGCGAGTAACACCAGCTGGTTCACTTCCAAGCAGCAGGGGTGTAGCCCTTGAAATAATGGTGATTCAATGGTGATAACTTTAACATGCTTAAGAATTTCACAAATTTCTTGTAAATATTATTGAGAAACTACTTTTTTTGGTTGCTAACCATGGTAAATATTCTTGATCAGTTAATCTAATATCATTGTCTTACTTTTTTACAACTGTCTTGTAATTCCTCCACTCACACCATTGTCGCAACGATTTTGTAAAGCACGTTATGTTCACCATAGTTATTGTATTCTAAACAGTATAATTACTTTGGATCAAATGAGATGTAAAAAAAGTATTTCTAATTGACTTTGACCATCCAACACAACTTTTATTAATCTAATGCAATTTTTAATTCACCCGATAGAGTCTTGGATCAACCCGGTCATAGATAAATGGGTTGAAATGACACCTCTAACTATATATCGTCTACGGAAGAACTTCTAAGTAAACTCTAACCATGAAACACTTAAGGTCTGTTTATACACATCAGTTATCCCACCCATTTTGAAATCAACCTATAGACTAACCCTAATAAAACCAGTGGCTAAAAGAACAATATCAACTTTAAACTTAGGACTATTAGCTTTTCATCAAGTAGTGCCATAAACTCACATAACTCATAGTTCCTTATAAACTAAAGTTTCTAAAACATACAAAAGATATGATCTTACATGTTCTTGAAGTAGGCTGATAATTAGAATGCCTCATTTTGAATGTCATTTTTATAGGTCTTCTCGTGGGTGATTTTTCCCACTCGGATTAGGGTCTGATTTTTGCCACTTGCATAACAGTACCTGTAAAAGTTCAAGTAAACATTATATTCAGTCTCATTATTGATTGCTTCAAGCACTAATTTAGGTAAATCATGTCCATGGATAATGGTCATTAGAAGATCAAATCTTAACAACCAGAAAATAGATAATCAGAATATACTTGACCAAAGAAATGTCACACGGTTAAATATTGTATCACTTCACAACTAAACATAGTGAAAGGCTCTTAAGTAGTTATTGTCCATGTATGCCTGGGGTTGACCAGTTTTGATACCATATACAGCCACTATATTAAGAAAGACGTCAGCAAACATGGCATAAAGGTACAAAAACAAAAGGTAAACAGAGACATGTACATATGTATAAGTGAAACAAAACCACCTTCAGAGATATTAAGTGTGCTCTTTCCTTTGTTGGGAGAATTAACTGTGGGTGTTTCAACAGGGAGAGTCGGGATGATCTCAGCAAGAACAGCTTCCACGGCTACATCAACATCTTTCAAGTGTTCAATAGCATAAGCTCTCAACAATCGAGAATCCACCTGAAATAAAAGTAGTATATTGCATACGATCAATCGCTCAGACAATATTCATAATGGGTACTCAAACAACACTATTAAGTGGTATTCAATATTTTTCCAGGAGTAGTTAAACAACATGGTGAACGGGGTTGTGCTTGGGAAATTCTAATCATTTAAGCTATGATAAAGATTTCCACAAGGGTATGTAAGTAACTTTCTCCAACATTAGTCAAATAATCATACGTAAAAGTAAGTTCAAGCATATTATGAAATCTATAAAACAACCATGCAAGATGCAACCTTTTCTCTACCCACATTAAAAACCGTATTTAAACGTGTCCCCAAAAAGATATACAGAATTAACAGTATATGTGTATCTGCCAGTGACACTTAATTTATTAAGATGTATAGAATCTATGTACGCCATTCACATCACATCGCACAAAAGATTTACCAAAACGAAAACACAAACGTGTCCCCAAAAGATATACGGAATTAACAGTATATGTGTATCTGCCAGTCACACTTAATTTATTAAGATGTATAGAATCTATGTACACCATTCACATCACATCGCACATAAGATTTACCGAAACAAAAACACCAATAAATCGCGCCCACGGCGGCAAAATACTAATGAAGTTACTTAAAACATGAAGAACCATACCTGAGGGAAAACATCCTGTAACACCTTATACACTGAACTAAATCCCATCTTTCAATATCAACTAATCCTGCACACACAAAAATACACAACTATAAACAACTGAAAGCCTGATTTATTAATAAAATAATCACACAACAATACAACATAAGTACATAACAATCAAGATTTAACCAAATGTTTGTACAAAGCTTAGGAAAAAAAAGGGACCTTTAAGTGAGAACCTGGAAAAAGAGCCATTTCAATCTTTCTGCGGTCATAGTATTTGAACTCCTGATTTTATAATAAAGAAATGTATACATTGATCATATAAAAACCGCTTCTTTTAATCCAGGAATGCTACTTACCCGTCTGAGCAACTCCATTTATTACACCATCACTTTTTAGGTGGCGAAGCACATATGATGCAGGTCCAACGTCTTTTCCCAGAATTTTGTTGATCAATCAATTTTAATTCTTTTTTCACCCTACTACTCAAGTCACTAAAGCGTATCATATGAGTTTGTTTATGTCTGTAGAAAAACAAAAGCCCAAAGTAAATACACCTAATTAGACACAAACACAGTTTCGAACGTATCAATACCATTTTACCTCTCCCCTTGGCGTAAATACAAAGACGCGACTACCCAAAAGGTCTTTAGTGATTGTATCTACAAACTCTCTAGAGCTCATGTTTCCAACAAACTCCTCTTGCCATTCTTTGATGGCATTAAGCCAACCAATATGTAGAAAACAACAATTTTTTTCCATATAATTAGCAACAGGACAATGAAAAAGTTTCAAATGAAATGAGTAAAAACCCTGTATTGATTTACCATTATCTAAGCAGCTTGATGATTTACCTTATATAATTAGCAATTGTTGAACCCTTTAGAGCAATTACCATTATTTAAGTAAAAACATGTCAACATTAAAGAAATATGGGATATGATTATTCAAGCTTATAAAACTCGTGAAACTAACTTTATATTGAAACCTCCATTATTTAAGCTTATAAAACATGAATAATCATACCCCACATCAACTATAGATCTGAATAAATGACCAGTTAGATAAATGACCAGTATAGATATACTCACAGAATTAGATAAATGTGAAACGCAAAAAAAGACACCAGCTTGGCTATAAACAATAAATGACCAGTTACAAACAAAAAAATATATATAGATCAACTGGTTTAGTTTAGTGAAAACGACACTAACCCGAGAAAGTTGAGCTTATGTAGCTCTGCATTGTAACTGAAACACGTTCTTCATGCCCTTTTATTAATATGACTGGAACATAACAAAAAAGTGTGCAAGACCCTAAAGGATCACGAAAGCTTCCCATCCAATACACACTATTACAGCAGCCTGCAGAACAACAACAATAACTTTCTCTATAAGTGTGTCCAAATTCAAGCTAAGTAGCTCCACAACCATAACTTAATTTCCAAACCAAAGTAAAAAAAGAAATGACAGAGACAACTTATACTATGTAAAATCAATCAGAATCAAGTTAAGAAAATTGTGAAGTCGTGTTCAGGTATATAACTATTTTCCATAGTGGGATCTAAAGAAGAAATAATATATAGTTGTAATTGTATAAATGAGAAATTGAGAGCATAGAATCAATCTCCCAAATCTTACATATAACATCATAAACATAGAAATGGTTTTTTTTCATACTCCCCAGTTGCAATCTTCTACAACCACCACCACAATCGTCACCGTATTCAGCCCTAACCTGTATTTAAATACCAGAACATAATCACTGTTAACAAAACCTCATAAGACAAAATCACAATCATTCAAAATAATTCTGCAAAAAATTAAGACAAAACAATTGAAAAATTGAAACTGAAAGAAATGACATTGAAATTAAAAAAGAAACATAGAAATTATGCATTACCACTGATATGGACTCGAGATATAATCATTATCGTGATGTTAATCTTGAATGATGCTCGTATTTTAATTTGCAATTGTGTGTATGTTTTAATTTGGATTTGTGACTGTGAATTGATATTGAATGTGATTTTGAATTAGTATAGAAACTGATTTTGATGAATCGTGTAGAGGAAGTTATGCTATGTAAAATGAATGTTGATCTCAAAACTGAAGAGGAGGAGTAAGACTTTTTGAATGGGAGCGTTTTCATTGAATGGTATTGAATGCTTTACAATAATAACACACAAAAGGAGCGTTCCTGAATTGAGATTATTCCCGCATAAAAACATTGTACTTAAAAGCTAAATAAGGTAGGGCATTAAACAAATTTTTAATGCAAGGTGCTTAGTAGGCTTGTACAAAAGCTTATTTTATTATTTACTAGCTTATAAACCCGTTGATTCACGGGGTTTTAAAGAAATTATTCATTAAGAAGTTGAGTGTGCTGATAAAGTAAGAAACAACAACGAACGTAAACATGTTCCGTTATTTTTTAAAAGGAATAATAAGTAATAAGTCAACGATTCTATAAACAAATGTGTTTGTAACTATTAATATAAAAAAAGTCCATGCATCATCGTTTCTAAATTTACTGTTCTTCACAAGCATGTATGTAGTGAGCGTACATGAAATGATAAGCCAATATTCATTCTGTGAGCACCTAATAAGTTTTATAAAAATATTTAAACGTGTAAAAAAAAGGAGTTTATTAAGGAGTTATGTGCGTGAATAAAGTAAGAAACAATAATGAAAATAAACAGATTTCTTTTTAAAAAAGGAATAATAAGTAATAAGTCAATGATTCGATAAACAATTCGGTATGTACTATGAAAATAGTAAACGTTCATATAGCGTATTTTCCAACTGATAAATAGTCATAAAAAGGAAAGGTATGCAGTAAATGTCAAACAAGTAGCCCATGTTAATTTCATGAACATCTAAATGTTTAAAAATACAAAAGTCAAACCGAAAGGAACTTGTTAATAAGAATATATAAGTAAAGTTAAAAAATGGTATAAAACATGTCATTTATATAGTTGTACATACATGTTAAATATTGATTATAGACTTTGAAGTATTTCTTCGTAGACAACGTTTGTAGTTCTTTTCGAGATATTACAGTCAGTGGACAGGTTTTGTGCTCGTTTTTTGGGTTGAGTCATGGTGTCGGCATCCATTGATATACTTTTTACCGAGTGATTGCCCTTATGTGGGTATACATTTTTTACATGTATTGTTGGTCATCACGCTTGTATTTCTTAGATTTTTGCAGGGTGTGAAACGGATTCTATTTCTTAGACTTATGAACGTTTAGAAATGATTCATGCCAATAATTTCTACATGAGTGGTCTCTGCTGAAATAGACAAACCTAAGCAATTTTCAAGTTTTGCAAATAAGCAATGTTTAAGATTTTACACTATAATGATTATTTATTCATGAGAGTGATCTACAAAAAGTTGAGTGTTCTATTATTCTAGCTAAAACAATTAATGATTTAAACTATTTTACTTAATGTTGCACTGTTACCTAATAAAAACTTAAAGCAGAATTCAAAAGTTTAAAGTTATACGGAGATGCCTCAGTTAACTTGAATAAGAGAAATTTCATTCGTCTTTCCGTTTTAATTAAACAAAGAAGTGCACTTGTACTACAAAGAGCCATACATGGTACGCATAAAGGCGTCCTTTAAACACCAAAATACTTTAAGCAAACCCAAAAGAGCATTCGTTGAAACTTGAAGTGTCATTTACAAATCAATAGGTTCTTATAACTTTATGTGGGTGCACCCATGTGCCAACATATAAAGGTCTTTGGGACGTTTATATGTGCCTATTAGCTATTGTGGTTCCGGTCATGTAGCGTGAGTCATCATGTACCAAGTAGATGATGGTTGAAGCCATGTCAGTTTTGTGGTCTAACTGTCTGTTTAGTGGGGCTGCAAACTTGAACAACTTTTGTGCCCTGTCCTTCCCAACTGATACCCGAAATTCATCATCTACATGCAGTCCACGGGAAATCATGTTAACCCTGATTTGGTGCTTACCTATATCCATAAATGATAGTCTGATCATAGAAGAATTAGGAAATAACAAAGGGGAGCACTCAATCATAAGAACGATCACGATCAGGAAATAACCATATATGGTCATACTGACGTGATTATAGAGATGCCTATAAATGATCATAACAATCATGAATCAAGTCTCAAGTTCATCTCTATTCGTGACAAGTAAAAGGGGCCAGAAAATGAGATGTAAAATGGTTGTCCTTTATAATACGGTCAAAGTTTTGCAAAATGATTAAATGGAAACAAAAATACATGTTACTGACCCTGAGTAACTGATGAATCCCACCTAAACTTGTACCATAAGCTGCTGCACCTGGATATATCCCTCTTTCGACACCAACTATGGAGGTCATAAGCACGATAAACCCTCCTGTTTTGTTATCCCTCATTCTCTTTGAAGCAGGTTTCAGCAAATACCAAGGAGCCATAAGTGTACTCTTAACTGTCTTTTTGAACTCAACTTCAGAAATTCCGTGTGTCTTGATTCTTTCCTGTTGTATGTAAACAAATGAATTAACACTGCTCGTAACAATATGAGTGTAAATGAGCATTAAAAAATTCTTATAAGTAGCACTTTTATCATATGGCTCGCCATTGCATATATAAGTATAAAGGGGTAAACAGGGAAGGTGTCCCCAAAGTCTCAGTGACACCATGGTAATATGGAAAACACAAACAATAATCAAATAGCTTATTAGCCATAAACCTGACGGTGTTTGGATTGCTGCGTTCGTTGTTTACATTAAACCAAAAGCATGTCATATAACTTTTATGTCGTAAAAGGGTGTTTGGACATGTTGTCATAAACTGTTGCTTGGACATGCTCTTTGATGTCATAAAAGGGTGTTTGGACATGCTGTTTGGTGTCATAAAATGGATTCTGCAAAATGTGCCCAATAACATACTTGAATTTGACGTTTGAACCCGTTAAAAAACCTTTTCAAGTTCAGACATGTTTAACAAATGTATTTTGATTCGTTACTTAGTATGACCCGTGTACCCCTCTTTTGACTAACGTACCATTAACTCACCATTGCACCACATGCCAAAGCTATCAAGTCCACTTTATTTTCCTGAAAAGAATATGATGTATCAAGCAAAATATACATACAAAGAAGGATCGTATGAGAACATGTTTAACTAAGGTAAAAAATACATTATTGAGCACAAATAAACATCATGGTAAAGAACTTAATGTAAGACAATCAGTAAAAGTTAGCAAAGATAAGGTTCATTCTTGATAAGCGTACATTTGTTACTCAAAGACTCGATTCCACCAAAATATATTTAAGCTTTATAACTTCCCTTTCACTATACGGTACCTTGAGATTATAATGCAATAGAGCTACTTCAAACTTTGAGAAGTGGAACTGAGCTACGTGCATAATATATAATGAAAGATCTTAAAAAATAAAAATAAACATATCGTCATCATACAAACATTAGCGATAATATTTCTATAACCTGATCAAGGAGGTGTTTAAAAAATCTCTTTTGATATGAATAGTAGAGCAAGTCCGACATGGGTCTGGTGTGAGTTTTAAATACCGCAAAAATAGAATCATTAAAAAAATTGGTTAAAAACTATTAATAGAATACATGTACTGTCCTAACCCTTCTATTATGTAGTGAACATGAAAAGTTATTATGAGGTTACATATTCTAAATGACTGGTAGAGGTAGTCAAATGCTCAAAACTTGTTTGGGTAAAAATTGATGTTTCTTACATGGGTCAATCTTTTTAATAAAATTATACATTCTGTTTATACCAAAAGTAAAATATTGGTAACTTGCCACTCATTTGACCCATTCCAGTTTTAATTTTTGACCAGTTGCACCTAAAAGCAAAATCAAGCCATTAGTCGAAAGCTGCAATGAATATGAAACGTTATTAAGAGGTTACATGCTGTAGTTTTCAGTAAAACCTATGCTATATGCTATAAATGATTACGAAAGATAGGGAGAGAGATACACCTCAAGAAACTAAATGAATTAAGCCTTATATCTTACCTCTAAAGTCACTACTGGAAGTTGCGAGAGGCATACTCAATCTGCCACAACAGAACTACAAAATCATTCATATAGATACGCGCTTAGATCATTCGACACGATTCTTTCAATGGGCACGGTTGCACTCCATTCAAGAGCAAGTCCTTCTGAGACTATCAAGCCTGATCTTGCTTCCTCCTTATCTGCTGCCTAAAAAAGTCCATGCGAATCAGGCTCAGTGATTTTTAAAGAATGATACTAATAATGTCAAGATGAGAAGGAGGATGTTCAGGGATCTCAAAAGCGATGCTAGAGAGACCAAGATGATTGCTTTAAAGGTGGCAAAATGGGTGGACTCCTAATGGGTGAAAACAGGTTGCTTTAGAGGTGGCATAATTTCTTAATGCATAATTTCTTTAAAGACTGAGTGAACTTGGGAAGTATATATCTGATGTCGTAAGACGTTCATTGATAAAATGGACAGGAAAGATACAAAGTGTTGTCCTAATACATACATGAAAAATGCAAGTTAATTTGGGAGGTTGAGTTGTAAAGTAATTGTTGTCCTAATACGTGCTTGAAGAGTCATTTGAGGGTCAATACGAAATAGAATTAAAACCAATACGTTATAATATAATTTTCATAATTCTATTTAACACGGTAAACGGCTTATTGAAAGTCCAATAAAAGGAAAAATTGTACATCATTTGCCTCCAATGAAAGCCTTGTTGTATGATTTATATCTGCTAAAGACGCCTTCATATCGTAGGGAAGTAATTCTAGGAAAATGTAGGATTTCTCAACATAATATTAGTCAAAAAAAAAAAAAAAAAACTATCATATTCAAATTTTAAATTTCGGCACAAACATGTGTCACAGAAAAAAAATACACCAATCTTTAGATCTACAATACCTAACCACATTTTTTTTCTAGGGTTTTGCTACAACACAATTAAATATAACATAATCAAAGGAAAATATATTATAACTAAATCAAAACAAAATAGCTATAATAGGTAACTACTAAATCAAACCCCTAAACAAAAATGGAATTATGCGCTACTTACTAATTGTTCGATGTGGATAGCATAGAAATCATCGGCACATGCAGCGTGTGAAAATGTTTTGTGTAGTGATTTTGAATCGGGCATAGTCACATAATGAATTGAATTGATAACTGTTATTTTTGATCTTGAACTAATAATTCGAAACCCTAATATTATAATTAAATCGATACTTACCAATTCTTTCATTGCCTGATTTTTGAATCTGTGGAATCATTGCCCATTTTTATCTTAGAACCATGAACTGATTTGAGATGAAACCGGTGAGTTTGATTTTTGAATCGTGGTGCGTTTGAGATGAAACTCGTATTGACTCAAGATATAATCAAAAATCGTAACTTATTTTTGTATAGTTTTTTGAACGGGATAGTCTAAATACACCAATATCATTATACTAATCATTAACTACTAATCATTGATTTGTTTTTTATATTTTACTTTTTAGTTATCATTATATTAATCATTGACTTTTATTTTTTCTTTTCTTTTTAACCATCATTAATTAATTATTATTCACATTTATAATTCTTTTTCTTCTTCTTTTATTTATCTATTTATTTTTATAACTATTCTTACTTTTGTCATATATATAAAGAATATTCTATATAAATGAACGGATACCACAATGCATTGTATCATTAAAATTAATTTTGATTCATGTTTGAACTCTGTACGTGCACGAGACTTATAATGAGTATTAGTTTAAAATCAAATTGTTCAAGACTTCAATATTTTACTTGCTTTTTCAATTAAAATGCACAAAATTAAAAAGAAAAATTATTTTATACATTATAGCACGGTGAGTAAAACAATTAGAAGTATATATGAAATAAGACATAAATTTACGTATACATTTGTGATTTGTATTTCTTTTTAAAACCTTAAAGTTACTTATTGCTACATGTATAGCGAGAGATGGATGTGAAACTAAAATTTTAGAAATACTATGTTTTGTAGTGGATTGAATTAATTACATTTAATAGTAGTGTAAATTGAATATAGAGGTCCCACTTAATATAATGATCAGTTATAATAAATACGAAGCACAATAAATTCTACTAGTACTAAAAGCGGCAATTCCAAATTCCTAACACATTGACTATTTGACCACTTGGTGGGTTTAGTAGCACCCTTTTCAATCGCTTGACATTAATTGTGGAATTAAATTGTACAATTGAAATTGAATTGTATAGAGGAAGATTCAGTTTGGAATGGGAGCCTAGAGAGGAAGATTTAAGAGTACGCATTTATTGTGTGTTGAATAGAATGAGTATGCATCATGGTTGTACATTCCAAAGTATTCGGCCAATCATATTAGAGACACATCAGCGCATTAATTTTTTAGACTGCTTCAAAGAGTGGTACAAAACTCTTGTTTATTATATTAGATAGATAATAATAATAGATAATAGATTTTCAAAATGTGTACCTACTAACGCTGGACATAGACGTGACCTACCACGACTTTGTTACATCAGTTTTCTCTCTCCGACGACCTAACGATGAAAAAATTGCCAAAGTCGGTGACCAATTAAAAAAAAAAGTGTGAAATATCGGTCAAATTTTAGACCGACTCGGGAAAAATGTGTTGCTTAACCGACCCATGACCAAACACCCATAGTTGACGTGACCGATGGTGACCGAGCCTCCTCCACTCTCGATTGTGGTTAGCCTAAGTTTTGAATATGATATTTGTAAGAACATAAGAGTAGATGTTTAACTACTAGATCAGCTCGAAGTGTAAAAATGAATTCTAGTTTAAAATTATCCGTCGAACCAAACTTTTGCAAAATCACAACAATTTAAATCCATAACAGATGAATCGTCAAAGAAAATCTTTAATTTATGACGAAAATTAAAAAGTAGAAAATATACAATTTCCCGTAAAAAGCCCATCACTCCATTTTATCAGATAGTACTAGCCGAGTACCCGCGCCTAGCGGCAGCGGTGTCTAGTTTCGACAATAGTCTGGCGGCGATAATTTCCTTTCGAAAAACTGTATTCGTAGCGTTAGAGAATTCTTTACGAAAATCTCTTAGTCCATTGACTGATTGACATGCATGAATGTATAGCGGCAACTGTGTATACTTCTCAACAAAATTTGGTAGCGTCGATTTGCCCGCGCCTAATAGCAGCAATATATAGTTATTGATAGGTTGTGGCTGTGTCATTTAGTTTTGTGTTTTTGTTTGTTATATTTGTGTGGTTTATCATCAAAAGTATCGTTATAGTGACGCGATTATCTAGTTTTCGACGAGAAAAAAAAAAAAGGTAAGGTGGATGTAACAGTAACGAAAAATAGTTTCCTGCGAATAATTATTTTGAATGAAAACTTCTCGTTTGCGGTTTTTATTACGGATGGTGGCGACTTTTGTTGAATACATGCACCTTTTTCATTGAGGAGATGATAACATTCAAGACGGTACAATGTTTCTTTTACCAACTATTTTTTCAAAGATGCCATGTTTAAGTCTAGATCGGTAAATGATAATGTTATCTGAGAGTCGTGGAAGAAGCCCGAATAGCAGTTACAGTCCACTATTGGTATTCTCACAAGAAGCGTGGTTAAGTTAGTTCCAAACATAAAGATTGAATTATTGGTAGTCTCACAATATGCGTGGTTACCGCTGGTCTAGGAAGTAAGTCAAGACTCCAATTTTCAAATAAAAGTGGTAATGTGATATGACAATCTCACTCATGCATTTTGCATTTACAAATCTCAATATATAACTAATAAACGTCAAATAAAATTTTGAGATAATGACAAAGAACCAATAGGGGTCAAACTCAGTTTCAAAATCAATAAACCTACAAAACATAAACATTGAATTTTTTGAAAATGCCCCACTTCGCCTTTATCTTGCGGATCATCAAAGTTCAACTAAAATTAAAGCATAACTTAGTGAACTAAATTTACAACACAACAACAAAGACCCAAAAACTACATAACTCATTCTTTTATGTCTTTAACGAGGGTTTTATACCCACGCTTCGCGACGGGTGTTTGTCAACAAAAAATATTAAAATCGGTGTATAGAAGTACACATACAACACCACATTGCAAATTAAACAAAACTGTGTTAAAATGATGCTAAGAATGTCTTCTTCCAAGGTAATCGAAACCCGATAATTGTAGTTAATCTTTGTCGCGGTTTTACACACTTCACGGAGCGGGTCTCTCTGAAGGCAGTTCAATCTTTTAGCTTTCCCGTCAAGCCTGAACCTGCAAATATCACAAAAAACTTGTATATTGGAAGTAAAATCCATAACAACAGTTCATGTGTTATGAATTTTTAGCAAAGAATAATTGTTTCTTACAAATAATAAAAATAACATAGGATTTCATTTATTTAGAAAGAATAATTGGCTTGATATGTTGGAGTTTATATACTGCACATGTATCATCATCTATATATGCTTTCGGTTTTGTAGGCCTTGAAGCTGTCATACAAACATATCAACTAAACCTCCATATTCTCTTTTTTAAATGTCATTGGGATTACACGCAATTGAGTTTCCATTGGCTGCAAAGACCATGAAACTGTTTGTTCTAGATATTAATTATCTGATTATTTAGCAATCATTTTACATATCGGCCAGAAACACTTCCTAAACTTTTAATCTACTATAAGTAACTAATAACTACAAAGGTTACATTATATCAGTGATTATCTAACTTTTTTATGCCTTAATATTAGTATATTACACTTTCGCAACTTTCGATCGATCTCCTTTTTAGTTGCCTTTCATTCTATTTAACCAATTGATCCACTTATAGATAGAACACTACCAAATTGACCTATTTATAAGACAATAATCAGAATAGCCGATGTTCAAAACTAATATAGTTAAAAGTATACCTCCAAAACCGACTTAGCCATCAGCTTAAACCCTTCCTAAACCTACTCATTCTGACCATCCCCATCCTCATCCTCCTCCATACCATCATCCTCATCAACCTCCAGCTTCTCGGACTATCCCTCATCTCATCCAACACATTCGGCTAATGTCGGAATCACCTTTTTAGCGATGTTCTTATAGCTACCCTTGCTAATCAGAGAAAATGCAAGTATGAAGACATCAGCACCACGATAGCTCAATGGTCTCAATCTATTGTAATCTTCTTTCCCTGTTCACAGTAGTAAAATAGTTAGAGCATAAAACCATAAGAAAAAGGCGGCATATTTAAGGCTTATAACCAACCACATAATTAACCTGCAGTAGCCCCCAACCAAAGATTAACGGTGCTCCCATCTACCACCACAGTTGCACAAAATTCATCAAAAACCCTTGGCACATAATCTGTATCATAAATAGACCTATAAGATATCAATTTAGAAGGTCCTTATCCCTTCGGAATTTTACTTGTTACAACAAAAGGCACGTCAACATTCACTAAAAAATGGCGTAACCGGTCCTAACTATTAATTTCCTTCACCACAAAGAAAGTTCACTCAGGATAATGGATCTCGCGGCCGCCCTTTAATATAGGTTGTCCTCCCCATAAAAAGTCTCAAAAGAGACCATCCACAATACACATCTCCCCCAGCTTTACACCCACTTCCCCATGGTCCGTGAACGATCCACTTGCCCAAAAATACTAACTAAGAAAAGATTCAATGACATAGTTTTAATAAAGGGACAATCCTTTCACATGGATCATAATACATTCAAACACAGTAACAAAATACACTTATTAAGTCACAACATCTCTTTCATGGTTTACAACTCCAAAGCCCAAATCATAACATCTACGCTTTAAACTTCTTATTAACTTTTGTCTACTACAACATAACGAATCATCTAATTAGATACTTAAGCATTTCACAGTCAGTATAATAATTAACCTTGCTTCATAAGCCCACTTTTCGACTTATTTTCCTGTTTAAGAGCTTATTTTCATGTTCAATGGGACTAAGGTTATTGAAAATTAAGTACTCAATCAATCAAATCTAAAATTAGTCAAACCCATTATCAAAATAAAAAACAAAATCATTGAAAGAAAACTCTAAAATCTATCATTACCTTGGTTCAACAACCTTATTCGTGACGTGACCCTTGCAACAGCCACAACCTTTTAAACATTAACCAACAAACAAAAATATTAAATTTCCAAACACCCTTTTTAAAACCTCAAAAACCCACAAACAAATTTCAAAACCAATGACTAAAAACACAATCTTTGTTCCGCCCCTGTATTTAGATGCTTAACTAAATTCAACATAGCTTTAAATTAAATTTAACTCGTGGTGGTTGTTGCTGATGGTGGCGGCGGAGGATGTGGTTTGAGAAAGGTGGTGATTGTGTCGGATGACAGCGCAACATGCAGCGGTAAGTGGCGGCTATAACAAAAATCCAGCCCCGACTACCTGAAACTACCTAAACCATCGAAAGATGGTGACAATTTCGGCAGATGGTGGCTGAGATAAGGTTATGATGGCGGCGGCGGCTGCTGCTGTGAGAGAGATGTGGTATGTTTTAGGTTAGTGAGAGAGATGCGTATGTTTTAGTTAGAGAATATACAGTGTGTGTTTGTGTTTTTCTCTCTCATTTGACCACTTTCAATTATTCTACTTTTCGCTTTTCAAGTTTGACTGTTTTTTTATTATATGTGTAGTATAGATAGTATACATTTATTTCCCACAAAATTATTTCACTTTCCATCATATTTAAAAAATGACCCCTTTTTTAAGAAAAATATTACGTTTGAAGCTCAAAAAACACACAACAAAATTCCGTCACAATGTCACATCTCTTTGCGACAGAATTCTTTCTTGTTGTGTCACTAAACCAATTCAATACCGTCAAATACAAGATTCAGGCAACCCCACCACAGTCAGCCGTCGCTACCCCACCGCTAAAATGACCTCCGGCGAGTGTGATCATATCACTAATAAAGATGCTTCTTCTGATGATTTGGTTGCTTTGAAAATTATTCTTTTCGGTGATAACCATATTGGAAAAACAAGTTTTTTGGTTAGTTTGTTGGTTTTTTTTATAATGTTTTTTTGGTTTTTAAAATTTTTTGAAAAATACCCTTTTGAGATTGTGATTAGGTGAGTAATACCCATGTTTTAGTTTTTCGAATTATGAAGCGTGGATTTTTTATTTTTATTTTTGCAGAAGTATATCGGAAAAGATGGAAAACAAGAAAAGGTGACGGAAGTGATGACTCCGGTGGATAAAGTTTTAACTGTTAAAGGTGCTAGGATTTTTTACAGCATTTGGGAAGTTGGTGGTGATGCTTTTTCTCTAGGTAAAATCAGTATTTTTTTATTTTTATTATATTTTTTTAATTCATTTTTTGGATGTTACATGTTACAAAAATGTACATTTATGATTTATGATTCCTTTGTTAAGTTGTTTTAGTAAGTGTTTTGTGTTCTGTTTTATAAATGTTCATTTTATGAAAAATTGTTTTTACATGTTCTTTTACAACGACTCATATCTCACAATATACAACCACAAATTATCTCACATGTTCTAAGAACCAACAAACATAGGATACCATTGGAACACAAGCCATTTGGATTTACATGTGTGTGTTTTATGCAAGTGACGTATTTTTTTGGGTAAAAGGCCTACAAGTGACGTATTAGGTTTAATGCGTAGACATTTTCTTGTATAGAATCATTGAACTTACATAATGTGTTACATCCATATAAAGTTTAGCAATTTTACATGTGTAGGACAATTAACAATTTTACAACTTACAATTAATGCACTTGCTATAATTCTATGGACGTTTAATGTAATTTATGTCACGTAAACGTTGATATTATATGCAATTAACGAAAATTGATAATTTTTATTGTAGATGATGGTGATTGCACGAAAGGAATTCGTGAAGCTTGTAAAGACTCCGTTGCAATGTTGTTCATGTTTGATCTAACGAGCCGTTGTACATTGAATAGGTATGGTATTCAAAGAATTTCTTTCAAGTTTTTATGGTTTTTGTAAGTAAAAATTGATGATTGATATATGTTGTTTTTATTCTAATTATTATATCAGTGTAATCAATTGGTATTTACTAAAATGTGATACTTTAAAGTGCAACACTTTTTACACTCAAACACAACACTTTTTATACTCAATTGTAACACTTTCACATTGAATTGCAACACTTATTACATTAGAATGCAACACTCTCTATACCAAAGTGCAACACTTTTTACATTAAAATGCAACAATCTTATAACTTAAGTGCAACACTTTTCAAAATGAAATGCAACATCTTTTCGCACAACTACAACACTTTTAGATTCAAGTGCAACACTTTCTCATTATTAAAAGAGAATTGATACTCACACCACATTTTTGATGAATGCACCACAATCTGTGCATTACAGTTTGTACCGTACAATACTGTAATGCACAATTTGTGGTGCATTAATAAAAAAATATGGTGTGAGTATCACCTCCCTTATTAAAACTAAGCATGCATCACTTTATTATGTGAAATACAACACTTCTTGATGTTTTGAATCATATAAAGTGACACTTTTATAAATGATTAGTAATAACATTTGTTCAACCATAGGAATAATAAAATACCATATATAACATCGTATTGTACTTTGACAAAATTGTCCAATGTATGATAACCAACACAAAACTTCTAGTGAACAAAAGAAAAAGCAATCAAATTGTAACGCCAGACATCTTGAGTTCATCTTTCCAAATCTCCACATACAGCTTCAAGTAGTATATATAAAACGACGTTGCCTGGTCCAAATGAACACGATAAAAAAATACAGTTAGGTTACACTCTTGATATATATCCAAACAGATTATGAACAAATGTCTACAATAAAGTACATTCCAACATCATTCAGGATAACACTGTCAGTCAAAAATAAAAATTCAATATCTATCTATCTATACATATATATGAGACTACACATTCCACATGTATAATGCTTACTAGGCATTTTAATGATGACATGGCGCCTCTATGATGAGGTGGAAATGCCACCATGGCACTACATTCGGCTACATATTTAAAAAATAAATGTAAGATGCAAGGTTCGAACACTGGTCTGCCATACCACAAACATGGCACTCAACCACTGGAGAATCACAAAAGTTTGTATTACATATTGCATTCCCATATTGATATTCATCAAAAACAGTTACCACCTTCCCTTATATAAAACAGAATCCCTACTTCATCGCTTAGTCTTCTTCCTTCCTTCAATCACATTAATTCCTTAGGTGTGATTAATTCCTTAGGTGTGATTCTATGGTTTCCAAGAACGCATCCCCTAATTCAAAATGCGTGCCATATTCCATATTAACACAAAGGGGATTACAAGTTCGGTTTAAATCAAATCTAGATGAAAGTTGCATGTAACAAGTTCGGTTTAAATCAAATCGGTTATGTAAGTTTCCTAATAATATGCTGCTTAACTGTTTTTTATGATTTGATATGATTTATAAAAAGGTACTTTACTTTTATTGATGGGTTTTGTTATCTTTTGTTGAATGTGTTATTTTGTTTTTGTTAAAGGTTAATGAAAAAGAGGCTGATGTCAAACCATATGATTTTGTTTCTTTTTTCTATTTTACTTATTTACCGGTTGAAATGATTAGTGAATATGATCAATTGAATTGGGTTATGATTCTTTGTGGGTTTTTAGGGTTGACTGAATTGGTTACTGATTTTTGTGGTTTTTAGGACTCATGTACAAGCTGCGCCTGGTATGCTTAGATATTCATATGGGTTTTTAAAAATTTGAAAAATCTTTTGTTTCATAGTCTATCATTCATTTGTAGCCAATACAGGGGTTTGAGGGGGTTTTGGTTTTGGTATGTGGCTGCAATTACAACACGGTGAGCAGTCATGATTTGATTGTGTAGTTGTCGTTTAAAGATTATGCTTTAGAATCTCAGTTTCATTATGTTTATTACATTTTTGAAAAAATAAACATCCTCAGCAACCTTCTGAATGGCATGTCTTGCTTTTTACAGGTTTATCAATGAGTGTTGCTGTTAATGATTTATATTACAGTATCATGTTCGGCACAAGCTTAAATGACTGCTTTATATTAACGTGTGTTAGTTCATTTCGTATTCTATAATAAACTATATATATTTATTTGTTATAAGTAGGATTTTATTATCATTGATTGGTTTAAATGTTTGATTATGATTTTGGGTAGGGCAGTAGGAAGAATGATTCAGCGGAGATTCATGATACCAATCCCATATTTCATCTTTTTTTTATCACTGGAAATCCAGGTACAATATGGTTTTTGTGAATACAAAAAGCTATTCTATTTTTCGAAATGTTAGACACTGTGTATCGCTCATGATTGTTGTTATTGTATGTATAACTGTAGCAGCATACACTCATACCACAAGAGCATCAAAACTAATCACTGAAGATGTTGGAGAGGACAATGATAGTGATGGTAATGTTACAAGCAATGAAAGATTGACACGACAACTGGTGGAAAACAAGGCAAACACTTCAATAAAAAATGCAGGGTTGTTGGAGAAGGATAGTGGTGAAGGAATCAGACATTTGGTGGTGACAGTTGTTAGATTAAAAAGAAACCCACTCAGAAGCAGAAGTGGGATCAAAGGTATGATTGTAGTTTAATGGTTATAACATGTATAGGTGATAAAAATGTCAGGCAGACTACAGGTGAACAGGGGTTTCAGTTTATACCTTTTGTTTAGAAGTTATAAACTAATTTTTCTAAATTGTGTATAAATTTGATTTTCTTGCAGTTGCCACTCCTAAGCAGATATGAGAGGTTATGCGAGTCGATGGCCTTGCAAGTTGCAAATGCCGAAGTGAAAAGCAATCTGTAGGTGAGTGTTAATGTTTTATTCACAAAAAGTTCGCTACCTTTTTAACATATTTGTAATAACAGTTGCCAATTTAGGCGCATTTCGGGGGTAAAAACGTACATCGTTTTTGTAACCGTAATTTGCAGGTGGCTGTTAATGTTTTAATCACAAAAAGTTCACTATTTTTTTTAATATGGTGCCAGTTTAGGTTCATTTTGGGAGTACTAAATATTTGTCATTTTTGTAACCATTATTTGCAGATGTATGGATGCCATACACGAAGACTTCTATCTTCTAAGACAATCAGATTGAAGTAGGTAACTTCCCACTGACGTTACCACTTATTTCTTCAATATATGCTAAGTGAGGTGATTGACATAAGCATATGAGCCACAATCTGACTTTTCTATTTGAAGACATAAATTCAGGAACCAGACCATTTAAGTACTCAAACTCTAGCTGACCCGCGGAATTTTTAGGATATGCATGCGCATTATTACATGTACAACATAATTCGCAGAATTTGATTTAAGTTTAACAAAGGTGTGGGCTTTCTATCATCTCTTCTTAATGTCTGCGTCATTTCTGTAGTTCGTTGAAAGAAAGATGAGACCTTTGCGTAGTTAATTTGATTACTTGGTAAAGAAGACTGTAAGGTTTAATTGGTGACACTTTAGGAGGTTTTAAAGCTTACTTTTTATTTGAGAACGAGTGAAACTTAGATGGGATGACATACACAAATCCGTTTGTTATGTTGACTGAGATGATTTGTTAGGCGTAAGATAAATAGAGAATGAGGTTTAAATAAAGATGATTTTAAATGTAAATTGGATTAACTTTTGGTTACGCTGATTTTGTTTTAATTTGTTTAACCAGGAAGTTTAGAGGAGGCTTAGGTTGAAGCTTCGAAGGCTAGAATCGCAAAGTTGTAGAATGGGAGAGGTGAGACGTATTTTATAGAAGTTACATAATATACTCCTTACCGAGCCATTTGATGTTAGGGTTGTGTTTAATTTCGTGGGTTTAAAAAACAGATTTTCTAATAATTATGATTTTGTTGCAGTTTTGAGTGTGCGACAAGTGAGCTCTAATGCGGCTGTCGCGGTTTTTTTATCCAATAGCCTGTGATCAATGTTGGCGGGCTCGGAAAAGCTTTAGACCGTCCGTATCTTGGCGGGGCAACATGCTATGTTTGCAGCCACGGCGAGCGTGTCCGGTATTAAGAGACAGAAGGAGAAAGAATATGTTTCGCACAAAATAACGATCTCTCCCTATAAAGAGACGGAAGGAGAAAGAATATGTCAAATGAGGGGAAGAAAGAGAAATTATGCGTTTTGGTCATATCAATACAAATTTTAGTAAGAAGATTCACCAACAGGTATGGCATCTCTACATTTTCTACTTTTGGCTACTGGATCCATTTTTCCGATCCAGAACTGCCATTTACACCTGCACCGAGCCAAATAATAGTGGAGTTATTTCATGATCACAAAATCGTATGTAGTAAATAAATGTACTAGATTAAAAGTATCAAGACTGTGCATTGTTGTTATAACTGATGAAATGAAGCATTTATAAAATTCATGCTATATGGCTTTGTAACTTTTTTAGCAATCTAAGTTTGTACCCGAACCTGTGCATTTTGACAGAACAAAATCTTATATAAGGACTACCTATGTTTTCATTCATCTGGAGTTCGACAGATTCCCATTCGATAGCTGTATAAGCTTATAAATAGATAGATTCATTAACATAATTTTGTAACGACAAGAACGCATTTGGCTTCGCCAAAACTCCAAAGTTGTTGGTCATAATTGAGTTGTACCAGAGAATTGGGTCTATAATTGACATTCTACATAAATTATTCTATCTCATGCATGTATATTCCTTTTTACCTAACGGAAAACCAAAGAATTGAATATGAGTTGCAGTGTTGGAGTGTAAGGTAATTCGTGTTATATATCTTTCAGCAATCCTATGTACCAGGTTTGAATATAAATTGCAGTGTTCCAAACGTCCGTTATTATTTTTATGCACCAGGTTTTTGTTTGTTCTGGATGCTGGACAATGTTGGAGTGTAATGTGATTGGTATTATATAGGCAAAATTGAGCAATCATATGTAATTGCATAAGTGTTGGCGTGTAACAAGTGCTGATCTCTCTTTGCTTCTGCAATCGTCTCCGGTAAATGAGTATGCTACATCCAATAGATAACAGGAAGATGGGAGTGTAACAGGGCATGTATTAATTTGTTTGTGTTTATTATGTGAACTTTTATTGACCAAGTAGATGCCACTTGAAATAAAAAATGGCACATCGAATTATGGTTCTATGTCTAGAGTGGAGTAACATGAATCAGGACTAAAAAATATATGGTTAAAAGATATGGGTGCATTTTTTTTTTTTTTTTTACATTTATTTGAAATACAAAATTGTATGTTATTATATTAAATGTGATTTATAAAAAAATAGTAGTATTTAGACCTTTTTTATGACTACATTATACATGTTGCTACACATACTACAATTACACAAACTCGATAACAAATGATGTTTACAAAGAAATTTTATTACAAGTATTTGAATATGCATTATAGATTTATATAATTTAACAGCGAAAGTCACTAAAAAGGTAGTTACTTATGTTGTGACGTTTTCAAGGTTCTTTGTTTCTACAAAGACGACGAATACACAAGGTTCATAACAAAAGTTGTGTATGAACAAGTTTTATTTAGTCTATTACAATAAGTACCATCTAATTCAGTTGTTCTCATACCTTTCATTATTATTTTTACATGTAATACATTAACAATTTCATTTTTGTCATCCAATTTATGTGCCTAAGATATTTGTCGTCATTCAATATTTGTTTTAAACTACGTCAAGTAATCTTATGAAGCTAGCCCGCCCATCCGGGCGGGCTATGAAGCTAGTATTGTAATATGGAGAAGAGTAAAAATGTGGATTTTTAGATTTATTAGTGGATTTACGAAAATACAAATAGGTCAGCTTTTGTTACAAGGTTACAAAAGGACAAACTTTCTACAAACACATAAAAAGGGTCATAGCTATCATAAACCAAATTTATTGCAAGAGGTATCAAATTGTACCCTTCGATTTCTGGTTACTAGAAGACATGCTCATTCAATCAAAGTAATACAACAGCCCACCTATAATTTGGGATACTCATAATTTACATGAATATAATAAACATGAAGGTTTTATGGAAACATATACAATAGTCAACAAAACAACTCAATACACCATAAATCAGCACCTTGGTATATATATATCCTTTGGTATTACCCAATTCAAACATGTATAGAGAGTAGTCAGCGAGACAGCGTATATAATTAATTTCGTAAATGCAGCTACATAAAGCATATTTATACTAAAACAAAATATGCACCTATGCTTGGTAAATATAAATACCCGAGACCAATTTGTTCGTAAGAAGATTATAGGTTGCAAACTAGTTACGTTTTTGGCCGCTCCAACACTTGCAGAAACTTCTTCATGGTAATCTTCCGCAGTTTCACCATGAAAATAAACAAAAAAATTGGTTAAGATAACTAAAAGGGATGTTCAAATAACAAAAAATCACAGGCATAAAAAGTATAAATAACTAAAAGCTTACTTTATTGTAACAATAGAAAATTATACAATACTAACTTAAACAAGATTCTCTTATGATTTCTAATCACATAATTCTCATTAGATATCACCGGCATTGTCTTAATCTCCTGGCTAAATATCCCAAAATGTGTCATCATAATCGGACTCGTCGCTTATACCATTAATTTCTTCCACATCGGCTAAACTTGCATTTGCATTAAACACAGTAGGAGGCATATCATTTTCTCAACAATTCACTATCATGCTCACTAGTTTGCGCCACACATTCTAGCCTATTCTCAGTAGGTTCGCACCAGTACAAGTCACCTACATTTTCACTATTTTCTTCCTTAAAGTCAAATAGATCGCTTGGAACCCTATTCACCACATAATGCAAACCATCATGTATAGGATCTGGCACATAGAAGACTTGGTGCACTTGGGAAGGCTTAACAAAGGGATCACTTGAACAACATAACTTGTTGAAATTAACACAGCTTAAACCAAGTTCATATTTCTCAACTTGGTACCTTAGAGGTTCAATGCAAGCTACTTTAGGGTGACGACTAAATACCAAATATGCCGATATAACATATGCATATATTCTAATAATAGCATTTAACAACCTCAAAAGCCCTGTTCATCTAACAAGTTAGCTATTGTGACCATAAAATCATAAATTTCAACCCTAAAAGCCTACAATTAGTCAAACAACTCAAACTGATTATAACAGATTCAAACAGCAACCCAACCACATCAATGCACAAACTTGAACATCAAACAATAAACATGAACATAAAACTAACTCCATAATCAGTTAAACCAAATCATATCAACTACAACAATCGATACACCACAACCAAATCCATGGACAAGCAGGACATCAAGAATTAAAATAATCAGGTAACTATGACAATCAATCGAATCAAATAAAAAACAAAAAACAAAAAACAAAACAATTTAACCCCTGAAACAGTGAAATGTATCTGAACTCGCAAACAGAACTTAAACAACTTTAATACGAGTACAAAAGTAAACTGTATTTAGCAGGTTCAAAACCTAATTCTACAATTTATTGAACAACAACTCCTTTTACAAATGCACTCAGCAATGTTAAAACTAAAAGAATAATAATGTGATTGTATATCAAGTTATGACATCCTATAAAACAAAAAAAGGTAAATTGATGAATTCAAATGGTCAAAATCATATTGTAGAGACAATAATGGATTCAACAGAGTCCGATTCAACTATTACTAAACAAATCAAAATTTTATCCATAAGCGAACTGAATTCCTAATTACCCAAATCGCACAAAATACATAACACACATAAGAGACTTTTTTATCCATAAGCGAGCTGAATTCCTAATTACCTTTGATTGCAACCAAGATGAGGCTCCACAACACAAGGGGAGTAGCTGTTATATAAAACAAAATTCAATGGGTGAGGGAGTATCAATTTTGCGTTCTCAACTGGTAATTGTTATGTAAAACAAAATTCAATGGGTGAGGGTAGTCTCGATTTTACGTTTAGGGATATTCGAAAGGAGGTCGAAGCAGTTTGATAACGGTTGTAAAACAAAATTTATTACTTTGTATTTATATGTGAGGCCTTTATATGTATCTATGTTACTATAGTTTACTTTTTTTTTATAAGATATGCTTTATCAAACTCTTAATGGTGACCACAATCGCGGGGGCTGAGCATGTAAGGTTCAAAATCGAATCAGACCGAGAAAATTGACCGAACCGACAAAAACCCAACCAACACGACAACCTTTCGGTTCGGTTTCGACTTCGATTTTTATGATTTTCGGTTTCGGGTCGGGTCGGTTCGGTTCGGTCCGACCCAAAACCGACAAACACACGTAAGCAGAACCGAACCGAACCAACCATATTCTGTTCGGTTTCGGTTTCGGTTTAGGTTTTCTATGATTTTTGGTTATCGGTTTTGTCGATTCGGGTTGGTTCAGGTCGGTTCTGGATCGATGCTCAGCCCTACTACTATCATATCATTGTCAACTCAGCTTTCTTTTTTTACAATTTTTTTCATGACTAACTTAGCGTAATGATGCCCACGGTCACATTTTTCTCTTTTCATTTTCATTTTTTAACACTAAAACTAAAATTTCATTAATAATTAAAAAATATTACATTAATAATTTAAATTTAAAAAAAAAAAAAAAAAACATTACAATATAAATTAAATGTTCATGACCAAATGAGCGTAATGGTGACCACGGTCACATTTTTTCTTTTCAGTTTCATTTTTTAACATTAAAACAAAAATTTCATTAATATTTAAAAAATATTACATTAATCATTCAAATTAAAAAGAAAAAAAAGGAAAAAAAAAAAACATTACAATATAAATTAAAAACTTAAAGTAACAATGTAAATTATATTCTCTTATTTTTAGGTTCATCTCCAACACCGTCTCTCATTATCTTCCGGTCAAATGGTCATCATGAGTATGATAAAACATGGGGTCTTTGTCCCTTTTTTTCTCGTTGAAAGATAAACATTTGACGTTGCAGCTCAACTTCTTTTTGCTTGTGTGCAATCTTCTGTTGTTCCAAATCCATTTGTTATTTATGTGTCTTTCTTCCATTTGTATTTGTTGATGCTTCAACCCTAAATAAGATTCTTGGGCTTCCTTCTTTTTGGAAAAGAAACTCGATGCGGCGTTTTTTATTTATCGACTAACCGATCAACAAGAGGTGCGGCAGTTGAAGCTTCTGCAGGAATGGAGGAGGATGACGATTTATTCATAGTTTTGTCTCTGCCCGTTGGTCGAACTTCCCAAACCTCTTCCTCCTCATAATCGTCCACTTCGTCGCTGTGATTAAAACCATCCGATGTGGCGTGCGAAGTGGTTTCCGATGTCTTTGAGTTTTTGAAATTTTGGTCATTTTCATTATATCATCTTAGTTCATTGCTCCTCTCGAATGACTTGGTCATACCAAGTGTATATTGTACACGATCAGGTACACTACTCAGTAGTGTTAGTCTACTTGTTGAGTCGGTTTATAAATATATTAAAACGAGATTTAACACAACAAGTTTTTTTGCACTGTTATCGGGGAGCGGTTTCGATATTAGGTAGATTTAGTGAAAATTGTGTTTATTTGTTTGTTTGTGGTTTTTTGTTTTATGCGAATTTAGCTTGCTCGATCGTTTTTGTGCTTGTTATAAACTCGTTACAAAAAGCGATACGATGTATCCCAAATTTTGAATACGACGTATCAGATTAATTTGGATACGGCATATTCGGGTTCTATAACCAAAAATATTTTTTGTTTTTGTTATTTGTGTTTTGTTTTATCATAAACTTATTATATTGATATTCATTTGTTTATTGTAGGATCGTGTTAATAGGTTGATTATGTGATTCAGGAGGTCGGGCTTGTAGGATCGTGTTAATAGATTGATTATGTGATTCGGGAGGTCAGGTATGATGGAAGTATAAGTTATCCATGGTTAGAGATGGAGAGTTGAGAGCGAAAGGGAAAACTAATGTTTTATTAATAAAGATGAAAGTGAAATACACACACAAGTCTCACCCTCCTAGTGAAGTCTAGGAGGGCTTATATAGCCTAACATACACACCACTTTACAATAATGACAGTTTCAGTACCAGTGTATTAGGCTTACATGATAACTAATGTAATCCCGTAAATATCGTTCCATTTACGTGTTAAGAGCGATCCCAACATTTATTCTCAGGTAATGCATGACCAAGAAGTGTAATATGGATATTGTTTTGCCTTTCGACGAGCCCGAGAGAGAATTTTATAAGCGTTTTGACAAGGAAATGCCCGCACCTTAGAATTCGTCGGGAAATCGATATGTTTGTTGATCCTGACAACCAAGTTTTCAATAACTTTATTTTTGAAGAATAATTAGATGAAGAAGAAGCCATGGCAAACATTGACAACATGACCATGGCCAGAAAATGAACCGATTTCGGTCCTGGAGTGGTTTGACCCGCCATTGACACAAACAGAGAGTTTAAATTGAAGGGCCAATTTCTAAAGAAACTTTGTGAGAACACTTTCAACGGGGTTGAAAATGAAGATGCTAATGAGCACATTGAGAAAGTTCTGAGATTGTTGACTTGTTTTCACGTGCCAATGTGACTAAAGACCAGCTTATTTTACGAGTGTTTCCGAAAACACTCACGGGGCAAGCTAGTTGTTAGCTAAAGAATGAAGTTGCAGGTACTATCACTACATGGTTAAAGAAAGTACGACATAAAAGAAATTAGAAAATAAAATACGATACGGAAATAAAATAAAACTACTCGGGGCGGCATTGCAAATTATATTTTTCTTGATTTTCTCCTTTTCCATTTTGATCCAATACACAGTGGCGTCATCCATATCATTCGTGTTAATACCGAGAAATTTTATCTCTTCCAAACACATAATTGTACGGTCTTTCTCCTCTTTCTCCTTAGCGACCTCGTACGCCGATTGTGCCGCTTCCCGTTTAACACGCAACTCGTTTGACATATGCTCTCCGATTTGAGTAGATGAGCCGCTTCCCCCATTACTCGTCGTGGTCTCGGATTTGGATTTTTTTTCGTAGCATGTTTTTTGCCCGGCGGACATGGTCTTGCATCTTGACCGAATAGTGCCTCGTTGCTTTGCCCGGGGACATCGCCGGTTAAATCAACCGGTTGGCGAGACTCATTTTGCATGGCTTTTCAAAATTTCCCACACATCCTCTTGGGTAATTGAGGCTCCTCTATGCTCGTCATGGTACATTTGTATAGCCCGTCTTATGTTATCCAACTCATTTTCCCCGCTTTTTTTAAGACGTTTTGCAAATTCGGTTCAACGTATGCCACTTGCTTGTCAGCATATCCTTGTTACGTAGTTTAAATTTTTTCTTATTGAACTCGTGCATAACCTGATACCAAAACGTGTCGCCCGCTTGTGAAATTCTGACAGTTCCATCCTCGGAAACGGCAACATGACACGATGCAAGTAGTATTCCTTTTTTCGTTGCCAACGTAACGTAGTCTCGGTCATGTCGGGATTTCTTTCGGAATAGGGTTTAGGATCTTTGGATTTTTTGCCTTTCGTTTACCTCGACTTTTGGGCTTTTGGGGAGACGTAGGTTCTTGAGATTCTTCTTGTGTTTCGAATTGTGAACGTAAGGATTGGGATGGCGGTTGTGATTGTTGGTCGAATTCGAAAATTGACATTTAGCATTGCATTGTGTTGTTGTCACATAAGAAATTGTTGTTGTTGTAGGTAAAGTTACTCGGGAGTCAACCCGAGTGGGTTAGGGAAAGGGGTTGAAGAAGACCTCATGTTCGGGTTTGAAGAGGAAGACTTCGCATTCCGTTTATTAAAACCGAGGAGGTTTAAGAAACTCTCATTGTTATTAGGAAATCCAGACATTCTTTTTTTAAGAGAAAGGAAGTATATGAATTTGAGTTTAAGTTGTTAAAGTGTGTAAAAAAAATATGAAAGTGGGTATTTATATTGAGTTCTTAAAGGGTTTGAATTTTTTTTCTTCTTCTTTTTAATAAAACTAGCCGTTTTGTAACGTCCAGGGGCTGATTTTGTATTATTATTATTATTATTATTGAATTTGAAATCCAAAAGTAGCCGTTTAAAGGGGTAAAGTGATTTTTTTGTCTACTTCTACGTTCCACTACACGTTGATGTGGTAACTTGGAGCTCAACGCTGTCCATAATGTCGGGATCATGGTATGGCAACGCAGCCATAACGTTGGCCACGTGACCTTAACGCCATATCAAATGTTACCGTGCCGATTGCTCTAAGAGGGTGTTTGTTTAAGCTTATATATGGTTTATAATTTTATTTGTTTTTTCAGCTTATATTTCATAAGTCTCAATTTTTTCAGCTTATTTTGAGACTCGTGATTTTATATAAGTTTAATTATTATGATATGATAAACTTATATAAACACATAAATCTCAAAATAAATCAGAAAATTGAGGCGAAATCAAATAAGCTAATGAGCCGACATACAGTATAAATTTAAACAAACACCCTAATATTACTCCCATCACAGATGTGGAAAAGTATGGTTTCATAGCCCGCTAATTTCCCCGCCAAATTAATCATATACGGTTAACACCACGTTTCTTCATCTCTATTCTAAACTTTAACTAAAATTTTAACTAAACTTTAACTAAAATTTTAGTTCACTTGTGTATTTTATTAACATAAACATACTGATCTAGAAGATCTTTAAAATAGCTAATAATAACTACTAACTTAAAAAGTTGTAAAATTTTGATAGAAAAAAGGCCATGTTATATAAATCTTTATCTAACTCCTTCAACACGTTAGTGTAATCAAACAGCACCAACCATTTCCCATTTAATATGTGCAGATATGTTTTTAAACTCAAACCTTGATGCAGTTGCATCTTTTGGCTTAAGCAGAACTTGCAATCGTAAATGTGATATAGTATGAAGAAGGCTCTTTTTATGTGCTAGGCAACATTTTTATGCATGTTTAATAGCTTCTTTATTTTTATCTATCTTTTAATAATGTCCTCAAGGATGGATAATGGAGTTAGCATTAGAACTTCAATGATAGCCAACAAGTTAAAGATTTGCTTGAAATGAGTTGAATTGCAGATGGGTTTAGGGGTCCCCCCAAGTGTATCTTTAGATACATAAAAACTCCTGAATCATCTATAAACAAATTCGAACTTTTAAATAGAAAGTGTTTTGGTTTAACCCGATTAATTAAGATCTTTTATTTTTATATATGTTCATTTGCGACCTCTAACTTCATTTAATCTATTACATATGTGATTTGATAGTTGTTCATATTCTGCTTTTATTTACAGAACTTAAAGTATGAAAAGTAAAAAAGGAAGAGTTATATAGATGATATGCCTGAAATTCACTCTGTGAAAGCTCCCAAACTAGCAATTGGCACAGAAGATTCAAAATACCAAGCCCATAAAATCTCAAACCTGCCCTTTATCAAATCAATGGGTGGCAATGGCGCAAGTGGTTACAACATGAAAGTCCTGGTGAAAGGACTCGTTTACGAGGAACTCTCATCAGTAATGTTAAGTATACCGGTTAGAGGCTAATGCATCTTCTTAATTTTCAAGTGTTAAGGGATTATCAAACAGGATGATGCTGCGAAGCCTTCTTGCTGCTGCAGACGGTGCTGACCTTTTGAAAGCTACTCAGCTAAAGGTAATAAAGGACAAGACTGCTTTATCTTGCCTTGTTTATGTTGTGGGTGGATGTGGCAACTCCAGTCCTTGTATGGGTATACGGTTGGGTCAAATTGAAACTAATGGTAAAAATGGGAACGGTTTAAAGAAGTTCATAATGTGTTTAAAATGAAAAAAATATCGTTGATCATTCTATTATAGTAACTGGATTGTCATTGTAACAATCTATTTATCTAATCATATACAAGCATTTGTTATTTCTAAATTCCAAGCCAAAACGAGTGCGCCCGGTGAGTGGAATAAACTCGTTAAGACTTGGAATTAAGAAAACTCAAAGGAATGGAAATTTTATGGTTTGTTTTTGAGAAAACACATTTTAAATAATGTAAAGAAGCCCACATAATCCTTACTAATGCTTATTTTCCCTACTGTTTACAGGTGTGTTTAAAATCCTTATTTGGGAATTTGGCAATTTGCATTAGTCCACACCATTATTTCATTGTGAAACATATATGCGAACAAAAGATTTGCTTTATTGCTGTTAGGGTTCCTAGTTCCTACTAATGCTAATTTTTCCTAATAATTCTTAAGATTAGTAGTAATGCTTAGGTTTACTGATTCTTGTTTCTTTTTGCTAAAAAGTAAAAACCTTATCTCCTAGTATATCATAAGCCAAACCGAAATCATTAAACCTTTAGCCAAAAGCTAGTAAAAATATAAGCATCATTTTGACTCATTCAACTTTGCAACAGTCGTACTTATGCATAAAAATGCTTATAAATTTTGGTTCATAACATCTTGCGAGACATATAAGCATCAGTGATTCTGTGTGGTTCATTTAGCTTTACGACATTTACCACTATTACGAAGCTAAATTCTGCGTTTGAGCTTGCTTTTTGGTTATCTTTGTTGCTCTCTGCATACATGAAATCTTTCTTTATGCAATGTTTGAGCTGCTTATTCATATTTATTACTTTTTCTACTTCAGAGAGTCGGTAAAACAACTAAGGCCAATTTGGTAAAAGAAGACAATTCAAGTCAATGGTAGAGAGGAAGTGTTTTGTGCTTGCTTCTCTAAAGACACAGCTGCAAATGCAATTGATGATGCGTGAAGATGATGAAACATGAAATGAGACTATCCGCATCTACTTGATTTCCTAGTGATGTATTTCCATGAAACAAAATTTAGTAGACTTTATTTTTGATGATAATAATTAGCTTAACCAGGTAAAACTTTTTTGTTATAATAAGGACATGTTTTGGTGCATATTGAATTTACACATGATAGCCTTAAATAGTCCAACAATGTGTCATATTAGGACACTAAGTTTAATTCCATATTAGGACACATGTTTCGGAACTTTTTAGCATATCAACCAACTCACCAGTTTTGATATCCCTACTACCAACAGGCAAGTCTTTTGCTGTAACCACATTTGAAAAAACCTTGCAATTTCAGTTAAATATAATGCTTCAAATTTCTTTGCATCAATCACGAGTTTAAATACATGAACTTGAAAGGCTACCCAATAGCCACATACATTTGTAAATAAGGAAACAAGTATAAATAAAGAATCAGCAAAAGCTTCCGTAGAGAGTGATATGATAAGTTATTCCAAGAGGTCTGCCGACAACCAAATAATCTGCAAATTCTGTTTCCTTGACGTTAATACCTGTCGTGAAGAACTCTTTATTTTTCACTTTGCTCAAATTGAAAAAATTTAAAATGGACGATTAATGGCAATTCTGCAGATCTACATCATCACTTTTGTGTAGTGAGTTGTCGAATAACATATGGAAGAATGCCACCATGGTTGAAATATGCCAATTCCACCTGCAAAAACCAAGCACAAATGATTTAGATATGGAAACAGGGAGTGTTTATATACACATTTTGCAATAATCAAGATTTAATGTTTGGATACTGATTTCGGTTACCTGATGAGTTTCGTACTAACCCTAACAAAACTTAATTATTATTTACTGATAGAATATAATTACTATTTTAGCATGTTACCCTTCATTTCCTAATGTGAGACATTGTTGCAAGTATTTCACAATCAAACGCATGTGGAATGAAACGCAGCCTAATTCAACAGATTTACCTATTTACCTCTATGAGCCCACTAACACAACGGGTGGTACATCGGGTAACGAAACCATACCTCTGTGTCAAAACGGGCGGTACATGTGAACGACTTCCCAGTGTCGGTAGTGACAGTGACATCTTGACCTGGTCGAATCTCACTAATATTGCTTGGTAGGTCAATGTTAAATCGTTCATGACCAGTCAACTGTAATGTGTCAGCATCCTCACCAGCCTTGAAACAAAGTGGTATAATACCCATTCCCACCAAATTACTGCGGTGGATTCTCTCAAAGCTTTTAGCAATAACAGCTTTAACTCCCTGTCAATATCCATAACAGGTGTAACCATCAACAAAGAAGCAAGAAATGAGATTGTATAGGTGGCAATTTTGACCCAGTTACTGGATTGATTCGGGTTGTGTGCCATCTTTAACGGGCCAAACACATAATAAAATTATAGTTAAAAAAACGGGTCGAATTGGGCGAAAGTCGTACATCATGTATTCTTAATGGATAAACATTAATTCACATTATTTAAAAAATTGGATTACTAAACAAATATTATAATAATTCTTAATGGATAAACATCATGTATAAGGAGTGGTACTTAAGTCACTTTTGAGGTGGTTATCAGGTAGTGGGTGAGGTAGTATAGATTTTAATGCATGCAATAGCTTTTTAATTATAACCCTTAAGGCTATGTTTAGCGAAATCCTAGTTTTTAATCATACTTTGACACACGTTTATAAGTAAAGTGTTTAAAGTCACCCCGTCCCGACCCTATTTGCCACCTCAAGTTTAATGACTCACCAACAACATAGGGCCCATGGCAGCCCAATCTCTAGAGCTTCCACTACCGTACTCTGCTCCAACCAAAACAATGGTATCCTGGCCAGCAGCCTTGTATCTCTGATAAGAAAGCAGTGGGTGCAATAGTTAGACAAAAGTAATAGTTTTACAACCCACTAAGAATGATCATTTGCTCCATGAATGAGCTTACCGATGCTGCATCAAACACGGATAACTTCTCTCCGGTAGGAATATGACAAACGTTTATAAGTAAAGTGTTTAAAGTCATCCCATCCCGACCCTATTTGCCACCTCAAGTTTAATGACTCACCAACAACATAGGGCCCTTGGCAGCCCAATCTCTAGAGCTTCCACTACCTAACTCTGCTCCAGCCAAAACAATAGTATCCTGGCCAGCAGCCTTGTATCTCTGATAAGAAAGCAATGGGTGCAATAGTTAGACAAAAGTAATAGTTTTACAACCCACTAAGAATGATCATTTGCTCCATGAATGAGCTTACCGATGCTGCATCAAACACGGATAACTTCTCTCCGGTAGGAATATGACAAACGTTTATAAGTAAAGTGTTTAAAGTCATCCCATCCCGACCCTATTTGCCACCTCAAGTTTAATGACTCACCAACAACATAGGGCCCTTGGCAGCCCAATCTCTAGAGCTTCCACTATCGTACTATGCTCCAGCCAAAACAATAGTATCCTGGCCAGCAGCCTTGTATCTCTGATAAGAAAGCAATGGGTGCAATAGTTAGACAAAAGTAATAGTTTTACAACCCACTAAGAATGATCATTTGCTCCATGAATGAGCTTACCGATGCTGCATCAAACACGGATAACTTCTCTCCGGTAGGAATATGCACAGTTTTCGGGCCAACTTCTCCATTTAACAGCTTGTTAACAATACGGATATTGGCAAAAGTACCCCCTGCCATTATCTCATCATTACCTCTTTGACTTCCATAAGAATTGAAGTCCTAGCGGTCAACCCCAACCTTGCAGCTGGGCTGTCCTTTTGAATGCTTCCTGCAGGTGAGATGTGATCGGTTGTAATACTGTTACCAAAGTTCAGCAAGCAGTAGGCATCCTTTACACCATGGGCCCCTAGGGGATTCATGGTCATGTTTTTAAAATACGGTGGCTCGTGAATGTAAGTAGATTGTGGGTCCCATGAATATAGCTTTGATTCTTCGACTGATAGGTCATTCCACATGGGATTTCCCATGATGATGGCTTGGTAAGTGCTCTTAAACATGTCGGGTAGAACACTCGATTGAACAGCCTGCAAAGTATCAGTGATTTCAGCTAGACGTGGTAATTTCAATTTTTCAACCCACTTAAGAATGAGTAAATTAGGGTTTTTTCTCAAAAAATATAATGGGGTTTTTTTTTAACTAAAAAGAAATGGCTAAAAGGGAGACAAGTCATACGGGTTAAAAGGCCCCCAATTGTGTTTTTCATGCATAAAAAATCCTAATATTTTATTAAGAATATTACATTAACAATGAGAAAGACTTGATGTTTTAGACAAAAAGCTTTCCAGGCCAACCCCGACCCATACCACAAACATTATCGTTTTGATCCATTACCCAACCGGACCTTTTTGCCACCTGTAATTATTAAAATAGTTCACGGGTGCTTACATCTGCAACTTCTTGGGTGCTTGGCCATATATCCCTGAAATAAATATCCTTCCCAATCTTTTCCAACTCCAATCAGTTCTTTCTCAAAATCAATATCAACCTGGCAAGCAAAATCAACATGTTTATAATTTTTTTTAAAGAACATCAATCTTTGCTCTGATGCTCTCACAATGTTTTTGCGACATATGGGCAAATAAATTTCAATATTCAATAAAATTAACTTCTTACCGTGCCTGCAAGGGCATAGACAACAACCAACAGAGGTTATGCAAGGTAGTTTGCTCATGGCAAGGCATGAACACATCCTTTATTGCCAAAGGTATTATTCCTGGTGAATTATGATCTCCCTGTGAAGACAATTACAAGTAAAGAAATTAATGACAACATAGAGAAATTACAGGTAACCAGAAAGGATGAAGAAAACCAAACATATGGCCATTTAAGTTGCATCATATCATCTCCACCTTCAACTAAAATATAGAAGATTAGAAGTAGTTAACGATAAGGGCATCAAGTAAGCAATCTAAATATTAATAACTATTTCGCAACAACCTCATTTTCTGTTAAAGCTCGCATTTTTTAAAGTAAAACCCAGACAGAATGTTGTTGGCAAATGTTTACATAATCAAAATCGGTTTACAAACTTCTGCAAACAGCTAGTGTATATTCTTTACTTGATTTAGATGATTCCATAAGAATTATAGAGATTAGAGAGCAAGCAACTTGATGCAATAACAATCCTTTATAGTGAGTAGGTTAGGCTAAAACTAGGGGTGTTCATCGGTTCGGTTATCGGTTTGTTCGGTTTGTTCGGTTCGGTTTGTTCGGTTAAATTTTTTTTTTGGGTATAACCGAAAACCGAAAACCAAACCCCCAACCGAACCGAATAACCGAACTTTTTATTTTATTTTATTTTTATAATTTTTTCATTTATTTATATGTATTTTTTGAAAAAAAAAAAAATTTCAAGCTTAAAAATATTATATATATATATATTATAAAAGAGTTTTAATATATTTTTTTAATATAAATATATAAAAATATATATATATTTATTTAATTTCGGTTTTCGGTTCGGTTTTCGGTTGGGATGGCTAAAACCATAACCGATCCATAAACCGAACTTTTATTTCGGTTCGGTTCGGTTTTGGCAATTTCGGTTCGGTTACGAGTTCGGTTCGGTTATTTTCGGTTCGGTTCGGTTTCGGTTTTCGGTTTATTCGGATATTACCCAACCCATGAACACCCCTAGCTAAAACTCACACCAAAGAGAAATTAAAAAGGAACAAACTAGAAGCAAGAAAACAGAAGTATATCTCCAGGACGAAAAGACTTATATGACATCGTCCACACTTCTATGTAAGGCCAACTCATGTAGTACACTAATACATTCTAATCATGCTAGGCTTCCTTTGACACCACCTTCATCTCAACTATTTGGCCAATCTCAACCTCCCCTAACGAAATATCTTGGTACCAACCTCCTCTTCTAGTCCAACTCGTCACATTTATCCTCATTTCTTATTCTATCTCTTCAGCGTGTGGCCACAATTGATCTCAACATTCTATGCAATTCAATGAGCATAAAAAGACAGCACTGTGTTTCATGAAATCATGATAAAGCAAGTTGCTTTTGAATGTTTTCACCCACTTACTACTTCTTTCAGAAAAATGGCGTCAATAACACATATTTGAAAAACACCTATCTCTGGGATGCCAAAGTCCAATCTACCGTAAAAGTCCAACATAAGTTGAATGCCTTGATATAGACCATAAGCTCCTATCATGGTCCTTACGTAACAGTCAGATTGAATGCAATAAACCGTATAAAACCTCAAACTATTGCAGTTAAATAACACGCAAAGAAAAAGCATACTTACATGCATAGTATGCGTCTTTCCACTACTAGTAACACCATAAGAAAATACCGTCCCTGCATATCAACGTTCCTCACATTAGCTCCAACAACTATTATCTAACACACGTCAACACATTCATTAATGTACATAGTAACTAGAGTATCAAAACAATAACACACACCGTTTATTCCTTCCATAGCAGCTTTTATAACAGGCCCAGCAGCCACATCGTACACTTCCTGAGTCTCCGAATACTCTCCAAAAACTTTATCTGTCATACAAAACGTAAAAATCTAATCAACAAAACTTCGACAGTCGCTTCATTTCATTTCTCAAATAAATCATTACCAAATGCATAAGACGTAGCCGGATTATACTCATTCCGCACAAGCTTATCTCCGTCCGCATACCACGCCACCTCATCTCCTCTCTGATACCACATATAAGACTTTGTACTTGAGTATATCCGCACAATTTTTACTTAATCTCTATTGAGCAAAACCCTCAAAAGACTTTGTACTTGAGTATATTCCTGTACTCCCCCTCCTCCTCTTCCCAGTGTCGATTAATCCCAACTACCTTCCTTACCCATTTACTTCAACTAATGAAGTTACTTTACCAAAACCAAATCAACTAAAACCCCATCCAAAAAAAAAGAACCCATTCAATCGGCAGTCAAACTCTCCCATTTAATCGGCTGCACAACTTTTCTTGTTATTGATTCTTCTTGTTTTTAAGGTAAACTAATGTTATGTTGTTGCTTTTCATTTTATTACGTTGTTTTGAAATATTTTGAATGATACGTGGAATGATACTCTTTTGGCTGCCCGATTGAATGGGGTTCTAATTGATTTGATTTTGGTACAACTAAGTTATGGATATTGATTCTTCTTTTTTTGAAGGTAGAATAATGTTATGTTGTTTTGGGGATTTTAGGCTTTTCTGATTTTGGTTTTTTTAGATATTGTTTCACTTTTCTAAACTATGCTCCTGTTATGTGTGTAGGATTCAGTAATATGTGCCAGCTGGTTGTTTATTGTATCTTTAGCATCGAGTAAATGGAGACCATGAGTTATTATACCAAATAAACTTGATCTTAGCATACAATATGTAGTCTTTTATATTTGTTCTCAAAAAAAGTCCCATTTTACATGTTCGCTTTATGCCTCAGGAGAGCTTGAGCCGCCCACTAATCAACTTACCTTTCATGATTTAAGAATTTAGCTTTTGGAACTTTCACTTAAAAATCCTAGTTTTTGTATAACGTTAACATTCCTTTTAGCAAAATCCTAATCTTTGCATTTGCTTTTGTAGGTTTGATTGAAAAATAAATAAACAAATAATAATGAGCTCAAATAATACCTCGTCTTCAAGTTCTTCTATTAGCAAACCCACCGGACCGCCGTTCAAAAAAGCAAGACAATGCAGATCTGAAGTGCCTAGTTCTGGAGTTGCTGATGTGCCTAGTTCTGGAGTTGCCGCAATTGCGCGATCCTCCTCATTTGATAAGCTTTCTGCGTCCCCAAGACGTAGTGAAAGTTTAACTAGGTGCAGTTCGGTTGACTCTGTTAGCACAGGTACATGCATCAAAATTTCTAATACTTTTGCTATCAATTTTTACCAAAATTAAATAGAATACACTTGTTTGGGTAATTATTTTTCATAACACACTTTTCTGGTAAAAAAAACTCCATTGAATTGGGCAAACAAATTGGTGCACGTAATTTTGCTTTCACCAAGACTCCTTCTCTTTTATGCAAATTCATGCACATATATAATAATGGTGAGAGTTAAGTGCATAGAAGATGTGAGACCTGAGATTGTTAAAGAATGTATTCTTTTAAGTCCTATAATGTGACTTAACTCATTTTTTTTATAGATGGAAGCACTTGTGTAAATAATTACAAACTACTTCAAGAAATGTTTCAAGCCGCGATGTCGAAGGAAGACATGCCGAGCCCAAAAAAGAAAAATTTGGGTGTTTTGGTTAGATCCTTGAACGAGCTCTTTCTACAATTCAAAGAAAATGTGTGGTATAAGAAGTCGTCAAGTAAAAGGAAGTAATAACAAAACATTTAAAATGGCTTATGTTTTTGTTGATTTAGAATTTAATTGTTATCTGTTCTCATTTTTAAAAGGCTGTTTCGGATTGCTTAGTAAAACTAGTTAAGATCTGTTCTCATTGTTTGGCGTGTTCCTGTCATTTGAAGTGGGCAAAATCTTACATGATGATTGATTATTACTTTGTAAATTTTCTGTTATACTCTGGGTTCTAAGGGTATCTATATTAGTGGAACATTTATGTTTTGTGTTTGATGGTTGGATGAAATATTTTGTGTTCCATGCTTGTTTTGTTTTTGAGTTTTAGCAGTATTGCCATTATCTTGTGGGCTGCACATATTTAAGTAATTTTCAGAAGCAACAAAGGTCTCGATTTGCATAGAATATTCTTAGCTACAATAAGTCTAGTACACATACTAAATACTACAAATAAGTGGGTCAGGTTTCTTCATATGCATGAGAATTCTCCCTTTCCTGAAAGAACAAAGATTCAATGACTCATTTTCCGTCTAAAATAAACCCATTTTCCTTTGCACTAAAACTGACTTATTTTTTACGGAAAATGAGTAGGAAAGGGAGAATTCTCATGCATATGAAGAAACCTGACCCACTTATTTGTAGTATTTAGTATGTGTACTAGACTTATTGTAGCTAAGAATATTCTATGCAAATAGAGACCTTTGTTGCTTCTGAAAATTACTTAAATATGTGCAGCCCACAAGATAATGGCAATACTGCTAAAACTCAAAAACAAAACAAGCATGGAACACAAAATATTTCAACCAACCATCAAACACAAAACATAAATGTTCCACTAACATAGATACCATTAGAACCCAGAGTATAACAGAAAATTTACAAAATAATAATCAATCATCATGTAAGATTTTGCCCACTTCAAATGACAGGAACACGCCAAACAATGAGAACAGATCTTAACTAGTTTTACTAAGCAATCCGAAACAGCCTTTTAAAAATGAGAACAGATAACTATTAAATTCTAAATCAACAAAAACATAAGCCATTTTAAATGTTTTGTTATTACTTCCTTTTACTTGAAGACTTTTTAGACCACACATTTTCTTTGAATTGTGGAAAGAGCTCGTTCAAGGATCTAACTAAAACACCCAAATTTTTCTTTTTTAGGCTCGGCATGTCTTCCTTCGACATCGCGGCTTGAAACGTTTCTTGAAGTAGTTTGTAATTATTTACACAAGTGCTTCCATCTATCAAAAAATGAGTTAAGTCACATTATAGGACTTAAAAGAATACATTCTTTAACAATCTCAGGTCTCACATCTTCTATGCACTTAACTCTCACCATTATTATATAAGTGCATGAATTTGCATAAAAGAGAAGGAGTCTTGGTGAAGCAAAATTACGTGCACCAATTTGTTTGCCCAATCCAATGGAGTTTTTTTACCAGAAAAGTGTGTTATGAAAAATAATTACCCAAACAAGTGTATTCTGTTTAATTTTGGTAAAAATTGATAGCAAAACTATTAGAAATTTTGATGCATGTACCTGTGCTAACAGAGTCAACCGAACTACACCTAGTTAAACTTTCACTACGTCTTGGGGACGCAGAAAGCTTATCAAATGAGGAGGATCGCGCATGCGGCGGCAGAACTAGGCATCATCACAACCTTAACTAGGCACTTCGACGTCATTGTCTTGCTTTTTTGAATGGCGGTCCGGTGGGTTTGCTAATAGAAGAACTTGAAGACGAGGTATTATTTGAGCTCATTATTATTTGTTTATTTATTTTTCAATCAAACCTACAAAAGCAAATGCAAAGATTAGGATTTTGCTAAAAGGAATGTTAACGTTATACAAAAACTAGGATTTTTAAGTGAAAGTTCCAAAAGCTAAATTCTTAAATCATGAAAGGTAAGTTGATTAGTGGGCGGCTCAAGCTCTCTTGAGGCATAAAGCGAACATGTAAAATGGGGCTTCTTTTTTTTTGAGAACAAATATAAAAGACTACATATTGTATGCTAAGATCAAGTTTATTTGGTATAATAACTCATGGTCTCAGCTTTACTCGATGCTAAAGATACAATAAAATCTCAAATACAAACACATTAAACAACCAGCTGGCACATATTACTCAATCCTACACACATAACAGGAGCATAGTTTAGAAAAGTGAAACAATATCTAAAAAAACCAAAATCGGAAAAGCCTAAAATCCCCAAAACAACATAACATTATTCTACCTTAAAAAAAAATCAATATCCATAACTTAGTTGTACCAAAATCAAATCAATTAGAACCCCATTCAATCGGACAGCCAAAAGAGTATCATTCCACGTATCATTCAAAATATTTCAAAACAACATAATAAAATGAAAAGCAACAACATAACATTAGTTTACCTTAAAAACAAGAAGAATCAATAACAAGAAAAGTTGTGCAGCCGATTAAATGGGAGAGTTTGACTGCCGATTGAATGGGTTCTTTTTTTTTTTTTTATGGGGTTTTAGTTGATTTGGTTTTGGTAAAGTAACTTCATTAGTTGAAGTAAATGGGTAAGGAAGGTAGTTGGGATTAATTGACATTGGGAAGAGGAGGAGGGGGAGTACACGAATATACTCAAGTACAAAGTCTTTTGAGGGTTTTGCTCAATAGAGATTAAGTAAAAATTGTGCGGATATACTCAAGTACAAAGTCTTTTGAGGATAATAGAGTATTGGGGGAGATACTCCCGTTCACTACAATCGCCACAAATTCAACAAATGTCATTACCACATTGTTCAATAAATACATTTCGAATCGAGATCTAATCGAAAACTATACCTCAACGGCCGAAACCTAATCGTAACAGAAATACTATCACCACCAGCACCTGGTCTCGCCACGTCATCAACCATCTCATCAGCACTCTGATACTCACCACCACCACCATAACCTCCATAACCACCTTGACTCGAATACACCGAATCAGACATAGTTCGATTCAAGTTGATCAAATTATCAGATCTCGAACCGTAACCGCTAGATCTATTCACAAACGAGTTCGACGATGAAGAAGACGAAAACGGACTGGAAGGCTTGTTACTGTTACTTTGTGTCCGTGAAGACGAAGCTGCCATTGACCAGTTCAACTTATTGGTAAGTTAGGGTTAGCACATTGTGAGTTAATTAAATAAAAACAAAATTGATTGGGTGAAAAGAGTAGTACAGACGGGGTGTGTGTGTGTGTTTTTGAATTTAAATGAGAGAGAGAAAATGTGTGTGAGAGAGAGAGAGAGTGTGTGTGTGGGTTAAGACAAAGAGAGACCTGGAAATTGGTGGGGGTAGATCTCTTTTCCCTAGTGACCGGGAAAGGAAGGATAGTGGGAGGGGGTTAATTCAAGTTTTTTTTGGTCTTTTTTTTAACTTTTCGTTTCAATAAGGCTTGTCCCAATTATGATCGAGCATGATCTCGCTACATCAGCTTTCTCTTTTCGAAAATCAGGCATGACCAAATTACCACAGTCGATGACCAAGTTTTTTTTTTATTAAATACCAAGTGGGACATATGTGTATGTAAAATGTCGGTCGAGATTTAGCCCGATATTGCGTTTTCCCTTTGCCCAACCGATGTCATGCTCGATTTCTACATCCACATGCCCGATGTCCAAATCGGTTGTGGCACCCATTTTTTGACAACCAACCGATGTTAAAACCCTCGATTGGGACCAGCCTAATACAAGTCGATAGATTTTGGCTAGTCCCAATCGTGACCGGAGATGACCCAGGTCACCAGCGCCACATCAGTTTTCTTTCTCCAGCGACCAGACATGACCCGGATGCCACAGTCGATGACCCAAGGTGTTTTTTTTAATTCAAACATTTTAAACATTAAATTTAAATTCATTAAAATTAAAAAAAAAAAAAAAACATTACAATACGAAATTAAAATAAACGTTACAATATTTAAACTAATAATCTAAATCGTAGCGTACCTTGATTGTTGCCTTAACTTTCATCAATTCTTGTAGTTGTCGTCCGGTCAAAGTTAGGTCGATTGGGGTGTTGTAGAAGATTATGTCGGACTCACGTTTTGATAGCCTCATGAGCTCAAGTTTCTCTTTTTTCATCTCCAGCTCTTTTTCCCTCAACCATAACCAAGTATCTTCTAAACCCTCCTTATTTTTACCTTTCTCCCCTTTTGACGGCTTATTGGTCTTGAAAAAAGTTTTGGCCAACGATTTTACAAATGATTCTGATGGAACATCATCATCATGAGAGGAGGATGGTTTCTTCTTTGCTTTGTCATGACTAACCGGTCGTGATTCTCTAGTCCCTTCCTCATCAGAATCATTAACATCTTCGACATTGAAAGGATCACGAGCTTGGGTTGAACCAGAGGTAGTGGTAGAACCCTTTGTTTTCTTCCGACTATTTGTTTGGAAAGCCGGTATCTCAGTGTCCTTTCAAGCAGCATGACCCTTTAAAACCTCCCAACACTCCTCCAAAGTGAAATCATGACCGTACGTCATACGGTATTCTCTAAGAGCTTTTGAAGTGTCGTCTATATCATTCTCACCACTTCCATGGTTATTCTTGATATTCTCCATGATAGCACAATAATTACCAATCTTCCATTTGGTAGTGATGGAGTCATAGGTTCGGTCTGAGCCAGTTTCTTTTTTATAATAGTCTATCACTCACTCCCAAAACTTGAAGCGGTTCAGGGCATTTCCTCTCGCCGAGTTTTCCGACACATAAACCCAAGCTTTACAAAGCGCGACCTCTTCCGCCTTTGTCCATGCTTCAACGTGCTTCTTGGCTTTCCCCTTGCTTGTTTCGGGCTTCTTCCCTTTGTCCTTGGCCTTTGAAGCACGCCTTGATGGCTGCTTTGGTTTGATGGGGGACATTTCTTCAGCAGAAGCGGTTTTTTCATCATCAGAATCTTCAACGGGAATGGAATCATGGAACGAACCGTGGTGCGAACCGTGACCCGAACCTTGGCCCATCGAAGCATCTTGACTTTGGTAGTTTTTGTATTGTACTCCCAAGAAATAATCTTCCAAATTCAGGTCAAGATTAGTACTTCGAATCGGGGAATAAGGTTGATACGGTTGAGAAGGATAAATGAAGTCCATGTTTGGATGGTACGACGACCCACTAGGTTCTTGCCGGTAATCTGTGTAAGGACGTTGCGGTGGGACAAAAGGATGGTTAACATAAAACGGGTTTTGGTTTTGATTTGGTTGGGCTAGTTGTGATTGATAATCAAAACTTTGTGGACGAAAGCGAATAGGCCGGTTTTGTTGTGGTGTTATGCCGGTTAACTCGAAGTTGTTTTCCGGCGAGAAATTCATATTCGGGGCATTTTGGGGTAGTCGTGATCGTCGGTTTTTTGATTGTGGGGTATTTTTCTTTGATATTTTGAACTTGGATGAGAATTAGATTCAAATGAATATAGATGAGAAATGGTGAGTGGTGAATTGTGTTTGAGGTGAAGTTGGTATTTATAGAGTGGTAAAATTGTTTAAAAAAAAGTTTTTTTTTTTTAGTTTAAATGACCAAACGGTCAAAAATTTAAAAGTTTTTTGAACTTAGCCCAAACGGGCAAAAAAGCTTGGAAATAGTGGCATTAAAGGTCGGTCAAAATTTAGCCCGATGTCCCCAAAAAAACCACTTCGCCCGATGTGGCAACCGACCTCCACATCCCTCATGCCCGATATTGACATCGGTCGAGGGTGAGTTTTTTTTTATGCCCAACCGATTTGATTCACTCGACTGCGATTAGCCTTATGTATGGTGAAAAGGCATCTCCTCTTAATCACCGTCACGTCACCGTCACATCACTATAACAAACCTTCACAACTAACCTTCTTTCACTCACAACAAACCTCAACTTACTCATTTGAGGCCCACCACTTACAATTTTTTTTTTCAAATTTCCAAATAAACCAAATTTATTTATTAAAATATAAAAAATACAATATACTTAAAAAAAAGTTATAAATTAAACATCTTAAAAAAATAAAAATAAAAATGAATGTAAAACTTCCCAGCCCAGCCCATTTATTAACCCTACTTAAAAAAATAATAAAAAAAAGCCGCCTTCTTCTTTATCACACACATTACACACACACACAATCCATTCCAGTTAGAATTAAAAAAAAAAAAGGTTGTCAGATTTTGCAGCTAGTTGTGGTGACGAAGAGGGGAGCCACGGCGAGGTCGTACCGGTGTGGCGAAGAAGAAGGATGGTGAGCCCACACCTAATGCTCTTAGGGTGCATTTGATATGCTTTTATAAATCACAATCAGTATGATTTTGGATATAAGGTAGGCTCCTTAGGTATGATAGTTTCTATATCTTTCATTCTTGAGTGGTATGTAATATGTAATATATCCATCTATGATTGTCATATTTGATATCAAGATTCATTAAACATACATCATTATTTGGAATGAAACTCATTCCGTCATTCTGATAAGAGCATAGGGTATCATGCCCTCAAGTTAAACTTTAACTCAGTGTCACGTCAGCGCCACATCAGCTTTAACTTTTCAACCTTTACTAAAAAAAAACTTCTTATCATAACTCAATCAAACCTCAACAATTTACAAATTCAACCCCTAAACAAAAACTAATACTTCATTTAATAAAATAACATAACATTATAACTTAAACATTACAATACTAATTTAAAAAAAAAAAAAAAAAAAAAAAAAAAGATACGAAACATACGAAATTTAAAAACATACGAATTACAAATACTTATTCATCGTCTTCGTAATCTTCTTGTTGTTGTATTTGAAGACATTGTTGCGAAAAATGTTCCATAATGTTTAGTTGGAGTCGAGTATGCGTTTCTCTGTCGTGTATTTCTTTTGCCTTTTTACGTTGGACATCACATCTTTCAACCCACCTTTCTTGCCTCATACGTGGTGAGTGGTGACGGATGCACCAACATTTCTCTATACGCACGTAGTGCAAGCTTTTGATTTTTAAAATCATGTTATGCAAAATAATGCAAGAATACATGATTCTACGTATCTTGGTAACTTTCCCACTGATGTGCCGATTGTTATAGTATACCCCAACGTCCTTGGAGCATACCAAAAGCACGTTTGATATCCTTTCGTGCATTTTCTTGTTTCCTTTTAAAATAACCATGTTTATCGTCAGTTGTTGCCGATTTGACGAAAGTTGCCCACTGTGGGTAAATTTCGTCGCTAAGTAATATCCATTTTCATACATGGTTCCATTTACCATATATGGTGCTACAGGGGTGACGTCATCAAGAATGACGTCGAATAACGGAGAGTTATCTAAAACATTAATATCGTTATTCGCCCCGCCACCCCAAAAAATCCATGCCAAATCTATAAATATTGCGAAGCAACAGCTTCAAGCATTATTGTTGGGTATTTTCTTATCACCCCTGCCATATTGCCCTTGTCAAACCACCGGACAATTTTTCCACTCCCAATACATGCAATCAATGCTACCAAGCATTCTCGGAAAATCATGATAAGACTCATGTCTTTCATAAATACTTTGAATGTCAGACCATGTTAGTTTTCTTAAATACTCCGGCATAAACAAATCAACAACGCACTTGTTAAAATTATCAAGACAAACACTTGAAGTATGCTCACCCATTTACAAATATTCATCAAACGCATCGGGGGCGGTGGAGTCGTATGCCAATTGGCGTATGGCAGATGTACACTTCATAATAACACTAATACTCATCCGACCTGTAGAATCGGGTCCTTGGATAAAGAATTTAGAATGATTTAGAAGAGGATCGACAGTATAAGACTCAATACCTTTGACTATTTCTAAAAATAGTTTTCGGCTCATACGATATCTTCTTCGAAATATCTGGTGCGGATACATACAACCTGGATTGAAATAGTCGTTCATCAAACGTTCTTCGGCAACCTCACGTTCACGATAGATCTGATTACAGGTCACGCGAGGTCGAGCTGCTTCTTGTTTCAACTGTTGGTGATACTCGTACGCAGCCTTCGTAAAGTATAAGTCATTTCGTCATGTATATTGGACCGTTTTTAGGTTCTTCGTCACTTTGATTCGGATCCATTGTGAATAAACAACTTTGTTTTTATAGAGGGGAAGTATATAAATTTAAGCAAGAGTTGTGGAAGTGTGAAAAAAAAGTTGTGTGTTAATTGGTTATATAAGACTAGTTCTTAGGTTCTTCGTCACTATTATTTGGGTATATTGTATTTTTATTTTATTTTTGATTTTGCAACGGTAATAATGGACGTTAAAGGGGGCGAAATGATTTTTTTTATTGTGGTTGGCCTTAACGCAGCGTTAAGGTGTTAACTCAAACCTTAACGCAAGTCCATAACTCGACACACCGATATCATGACCTGGCCCTTAACGCCCCTGCGTTAAGGCTTAACTCACACCAAAGGGCAACATACCGTGTGCTCTAAGCACATACCAAACTCACCCTTATATTCGAATTAGACTGAACGTAATAAGACCAAGTAGTTTGGTTGGTATATCTAAACCGGGCGCGTCTCTTCTATTACGGAGACCAAACTGAACGCGTCCCCCCCTTCCCCAAATGAATTATTTTGGTCTGCAAATTGATCGAATGAATTATTTGATTTGTGTGTTTCTTTTTTTTTATTTAATTTTATGGGGTGTGTTTTTTGTTGTGAGTGCGGTTCTCTTAAAGAGTTGGGTACGGTGTATCATTTTGTGCGCCACTTCGACGTGTCACCCTGCTGGTGCCACCAGTCGATCAACCACCATACCCAAATGAATTGCGCGAGTTCTGGCGTGAATAACCTCACGTACGCTAGTTTGTGGGAGGAGTGAATAAAAAAATGTTGCTGAATAACGGCTATTTCTTCGAAAAAAATAATTCAAAATAAACTTTTAAACACTATAAATAATACATCATTCTAACCAATTTTCACACAACTGTCTCTACTAAAAATATATTCTCTCTACCAAAATGTCTAGTGGTTATTCTTTTTCCAATTTTTTTTTTTCTGATAAAGATGATTTGAATGACTTTTTGTTGATTATGGAAGTTGTTCAGTATCATCAATCGTTGCAACAACAAGGTCAAAGTTCACGTACACGTAATTTGATATATACAGTAATTGTGAGACTGCCGAATAACGTTTGTTAGCCGACTATTTTGGTGATGATCCAAAATATACGGAGTACTATCTTAGACGTCGATATCGTATGAGCCGTAAACTATTTTTATAAATAGTCAAAAGTATTGAAACTTATACTTCAGTTCCTCTTCCCGAGCATTTTAAGTTCTTTAACGTCCGACCCGATTGTACGGGTCGCATGAGTCTTAGTGTTATTATGAAATGCACTATACGCTAATTGGCATACGACACATCTCCTAATGCATTTGATGAATAAGTGAACGTTGTCCACGCTCTTGTTTGCTTAATTTTTATATGTGCATTATTGATTTGTATATGCCCGAGTTGTTAAGAAAACATGACTTAAATGACATTCAAAAAATATATATATATATATGCAACGTATGAGAGGGTTCATGGGTTTTCGGGAATGTTAGAAAGTATTGACTGTATGCATTGGGAATGAGTTAACTACCTGAAAGTATGGCATGGGCAATTTGGTAGAAGTGATAAAAATATCCAACTATAATGCTTGAAGTTGTGGCATCGTAAGATTTGTGGATTTGGCATGCATTTTTTGGGGTAGTGGGTGCGAATAACGATCTTACCATTTTATATAATTCTTCGTTACTCAACAACCTTCTTGATGACATAGCCCTGGTAGCTCCTTTTGAAGTAAATGGAGTTACATTTCAAAATGGGTATTACCTAGCTGACAGGAATATCCCACTGCGGGCAATTTTTTTAAGTCATTTTCAGTTGTACGAGACGAAAAAAATGCCTTATTTAAACAACGACAAGAAAGTGCTCGAAATGATGTTGAAAGAGCGTTTGGTATTCTCCAATGACGTTTTGGAATTATAAAACAACCGGGCCGAGCTTACACTGTCAACACCCTATGAAGAATCTATACACGTGCATCATATTGCATAACATGATTTTGAAATATCAAATGTTTGCGATTAGTGAATTAAACAAGTTTCATGTTTGTCCACGAGGAAATATACTACATACTTGGGTCTAGAGATGCGAAGTGCAACAGAAGAAGGCTAAAGAACTACGTGATAAACAAACACACGCAAATCTTCAACGAAATCTTATTAAGCATATTTGGCAACAACATCAACAAGGAAATAAGTTTTTTCATAATTTCATGTATTTTTTAATTTTATTTTCGTATTGTGTTTATTAATTTCATATGTTTTTTTTGTAGTGTAATTTGTATCTATATTTGATAAATTAGTGAATTTTAATTTGTTTGTAAAAATGAAAAAAATGATTGGGTGGGACTGAGGTGGCAAACTGGCACCCTTTTGGTGTGTAAGTGAGTTTAGTGAGTTGTTGATGTGGCACTGAGGTAGAAAACTGGCAAGTATAAGTTGGTGCCATGGTACCTAGTGCTCTTACTACGAGCATTTGATATGTGTTTCGTCTATGAGAGAGAAAGCTGAGCTGACAATGATATGACGGGTTTGTTTATGGTCTTGCTTTTGTTTTATTACTACCAGTCTTAGTATTGAAATTTGTTACATGTGTTTCTAAAAGTAGACAACTACTCACGTATAGCGGCAACAATGTATAATCTTTGATAAAAATTGGTTGTAACAAGTTTATGTGTGCGTGTTTATTTATTTAACTTTTGTGTATATTGCGGGTATAACTTAAAGGTAACCGTTATTTATATGTGCGTCTTTTTATGTTTCCTTGTAAAAGAAAAAGTATTATGAGTATAGTCAACCAAATTATCGGTGGTTTGGTTTGGCGATGATTCAGTGAAAGTTTAGTGGTAATAGTTTAAGTGCGAATAAAAGTGTTTATTATGTGTGGTAATTCAATTTTGTATCTTCGTATATTTGAATTGTTAAATAATATCATTATATATTTTTAGTAAGCAAATCAATAAAGGTACTGTTTAAATCACTGTTACGTATTTCACTTGTAGACCTCTAGCCTGAAATGATTTTAAAAAGACATCAACAATCATTTCTAAATATAGTGTTTTTTTTTCAATGTGTTGACTCTACTAGGTACATTTAAGCTTTTTACAATTACCATATCTCGAGCCATATATAATCTATATGGGTTTATAGATAATAGTCTAATACATGCACGAAGCAGTATCAACAAATAGTTTATTGCATATTTTTGGGGTTTTTTTTTTATATCACAGAACAATTTCCTAGTGATTGTGGTCAAGGACAAAACTTATTAGCGTCTGGAGGGGTTGTGGCCCTTTAGCCACAAGTACATTTTTAACCCTTACACCTTGTAAGGGTGGCCATTGTTAGTACAAATGTTTAATGAAAATGTAAATTCCCCTCCCCCCCCCCCCCCCTTTAATTTGGCCTCTCTAATAAAACTTATCAAGTTTCGTCACTGATTATGGTGTATGACAAGTGGAAAAGTGGTAGAGTAAGTAAGTGTAGAGGAAGTTGTGTATTAAAGTAGTTAACTATTTAAATAATAATTGATCGCAATGCGTTTCATGAACAGCGGTATTTTAGAGAAATCGCTCTTCTTTTTTATTTTATAGGTTTTTAGGTAAAATGATTTTTAGTTTATAGATAGTATAGATTATTGAATTGGTTGGTCAAATCATGGCATATGCTTGACATGGCAAAATGGAAAAAAAATGTAAAATTTAAAGTTGATTTTTGTTTTAACACAAAAGCTACATTTCTTGTCCTATGGTATTGATGAGGACAAAGCATATCAATTGAGTTGGTGACTTGGTGAGTAATTGAATCGACGGTAGCGATAATTTAGTGGTAACCGAACAACACGAAGTTAGAATGGCGGTGGAATAAAGGTGAGTTGCAATGGCATTGTGTTAAATCCCATTGTTAGGGATTTAAGAGTTTAACGCTACTCAGTTGCGATAACTACAATTCCACCTTAACGATAAATTGTTTAAATTTGTCTATCTAACGAAGTGACAAAGAAATACGAAAAAGTAAACTTGTATAAAGACACCAAATATATTGGTGGGCTTGTTACAAAATTACAAAAGAGTCGTGTTAAGATCAGTCTAAGTTTCCTTTTTAGCAAATATTTATATCAAAGAAAAAACTAGCAAAAACTAGAAGAAACAAATACTAAATGACCACAAATAAGCGCTTAACTATCATAAAAGTTCATGGGATTTCTTTGTGATCGGTGCCAAGATTTCGTTGGGCTTGTTCCTGTGCTCGGTATGCTCTTCATATAGCGACTTTTTTTTGGTTTATCTTAGTTTATTTCTGCTCGGCATCTTAGTGGGTTTCTCTTCGAGACCCATAACTGGTTGTTACTTTTCGGTTTCGTGGCTGTTTGCTTCACCAAACAGTGGTGGGTTTTTTCTTGATTCAACACTGTTCGTGAGGTAATCGTGGTATGTTTCATTAGTGTTCCCGTGGTTTTGTGACTCCCCTGGTCATGTTTGTTGCAACCGTGGTATGGTGTTTCTTGTACTTAGCTCCACATTGAATTAGTTTTCATTGTTTATTTATTTTGAGGTTGTGGCGATTTGTTCTACTGCTGGTTGGATGTTTCGTTGAATATTTATTTGTTCTACTTCTGGTTATTTATTTGTTCTACTGCTGGTGATTTGTCCGTTGGATTTTTCGTTGGGTTGGTTGATATTGTTGGTTTGGTTGATTCTGTGCGGTCAGTTGCTCAGTTTTTGTTCTGCTGATGGTATCGCTTACCTGCATTTGTTTGGGTACCCATTTTTGGTGTTTCTTTTGCTCGAGGTTTGGTTGCAAGGGGGTTTAGTTTAGTTTTGGTTTGTTCAATGCCTGCTGTTAGGTTTCACTGTCCCTTTGTGGATCTTAGTGAATGTCGGGACGGTGGTGGAAATGGACTTACTAAAACCTCTTTGATCACACATCTTCGCGATCGGCACTTTAGTGGTGAGGCTCAAGCTATTGTTAGGCACTCCCTTTTGACGGATCTGACTATTTTTGAAAGGGCTGAGGTTACTCTTAAGCGTATGGGTTTGTGGTTGTGCGGGGGTTGTTTCAAAACGCATACTTTCCGGGCTAAGTGTCGTCATGGTGCAGGTTCTGATTATGTGTCTCCTCCTGATTGTGGTGATGGTGTTGTTCGGTTTGTGTTGTATGATCTCCCTAAGCCACAGGTTCCTTCTCATGTTGCCCTTGTTGAGGATTCGATTTTGGACGTGCTTGGTGGTTTTGACCTGCCTCTTCTTGATACTTTATTTGCTAGGGGTTTGCGGACTGTCAAATCTATCCCTCCCAAATGTCGGTTGGAGTTCTCTCGTACTTTGAAAAGAGCTCTTGATAAGGTGATCTGCACGCCTGGTGACATTTCTTGTTGGGTTAGTTTATTTGTCCTGCCGCTTTGTCTACTTAAAACCTTTTGCCCGAGGTGTAGTCAAGAGAGTAGGTCACACTAAGCATCAACGTCGGGAAGAGTATATTGTTAATGCTATTCATGCATGGGGCTCTCCCGGTGGTAGTTTGCGAGGTTGTCGCGTGAGGTTTTAGCTGAGCCCCTTCCATCCTGGTCTACGGTTGATGATGATAGTTCGGATTTGGGTGATCGTAATGTCAAGCAATGCAAGAGGAAGATTTGTGATGGTCATTATAATCGCTGCGGTCGAGTTCTTTCGCCTTCTTACGGTGTTGCACCTTATGATGCTTCTACTCTTGAAGACTTAAAAGCTAAGCACCCTCTTCACCGCTCTTCTCTGCACGATATACCTATTGACCATCATCACCTTACCGCATCCTCTTCCATCGTTCTTGACATGATCAAGAGTTTCCCTCGTGGTACTTCTTGTGGGCGAGATGGGTTACGTGCCCAACACCTTTTGGATTGTTTGAGTGGTGCAACTGTGGCTATTTCTAACGAGTTGATCGCTTCTATTACCCAAGTGGTGAACCTTTTTCTTTCTGGTAACTGTCCGAGGGCATTGGGGGAGTATATTGCTAGTGCTCCTCTCACACCCTTAGTCAAACCAGGAGGGGGTATCCGTCCTATTGCTGTTGGGACTGTTTGGAGGCGTTTGGTTTCCAAGGTTTGTGCTTCCATGCTTAGCCACTCTTCAGACAGTTATTTTGATGATTTACAACTTGGTGTTGGGGTGTCTGGGGGTGGGGAAGCTATTCTTCACGCTGTGAACCGTTTGGTGGAGGACCGCGGGGGTGAGGTTGGTCTGTCCATGTTGTTGGTAGATTTTAAAAACGCTTTCAACATGGTGGACCGGTTTGTTATGTTACGTGAGGTTCGTTTGCATTTCCCGGCTATTTCACAGTGGGTGGAGTTTTGCTACTCTAGTCCTGCTAGATTATATTATGGTGAGCATACTCTTTGGTCTCATCAAGGTGTGCAACAAGGTGATCCGCTTGGGCCTCTTCTTTTTGCTTTAGTCTTACATCCCTTAGCATGTAAGATTAGAGATTCTTTTGGCCTTTCCTTTCAAGCTTGGTATTTGGATGATGGCACTATTATTGGTGATACCTTGGTTGTGGGTAAGGTTTTAGAGTTGATTATGGCAGATGGACCTTGTCGTGGCTTACACCTCAATGTTGATAAAACTGAAATCTTTTGGCCACAAGAGGACCCTCAGGTATGATGGTGTTTTTCCCCCTAATATTTCTCGTCCCTCACATGGTGTTAAATTATTGGGTGGACCTGTTAGTGTGGATTTTAAGTTTGGTAGTAAGTTGGTCCTGAAAAGGGTTGCTAAAACTATTGAACTTATGGAGGCACTTAAACTTAATGACCCTCAATGCGAGTTGTTGTTACTCGTGCATGTGCCGGTATTTCTAAGCTCTATTTTTCTATGCGTACATGTTCTCCTCGGGTCTTTGAGTGCGCTCAGGTTTCTTTTGATGCGGCACTTCGTTCTTCTTTGGAGCGTATTGTCACTGCTTCGGACTGGTTTTGGTGGACTGGTGGAGACTCGCCACCTTACCTTTTGCTTTTGGGGACTTGGTTTATATTCCGCAGTGATGTCTTGAACTATGCCTTCATTGCTTCTAGACTTCGATCACCGCCTTCAGACTAAGCTTCTTCATGGTTCGGGTATTATAACTGCCGGGTCCTCTTTGATGATGCTCTTTGTACTTTCAATGTGAATATGAATATTGACCTTTTGGGTAACCCTATCGAGGTCGCTGCCCCCAAACTTATGAAGAAATTGGCAGACATATATTTCGGTCGGGTTTCCCAAACTGTTGAATCTACTTTCCATCTTTCCCTCGGCGGATGGCGTTATGGAGCTATTTAAAGGAGGATCACACTTCGGATTGGCTTAGGGTGGCTCCGGTATCTGGATTGGGACAAACTATGAGTGCGGGGCTTATCGGTGCGTCTGTGTTATCGTTTGGGTGTTCCTCTTTTCAATTTGGTACCGTGCTCTGCTTGCTCTAAGGTTTTCCCGGAGATATTTACGGGATCACGCTGTCTCGTGTGCAGGTATTGTTGGCATTAAACATCGTCCACAACCTTGGCGCGATGTTCTTGTTGACATATGCTCGACCGGATTTCGCCGCAAGGAGGTTGATATTGGGCTTTTTGGAGATGGGGACAGATCCCACGACCGGTGACATATTACTTTACTCTTGGGATAGTGGACGCGATGTATGTGTTGATCTTACGGGTTCGTCGCCTTTGACGCAATCCGGGTTGATTGATTTTATACCGTGAGCGATCGCTGATGCTTTCGGCGTAAGCGGGTCAAATACGATGTCAAATGTGCGGATATTGGGTATGGGTTTCTCCCTTCTCTTTTCCTCTTTGGGGAACTTGAGAAAGATGCGATCACCTTACTCAGCGTATTCAAGTTTCTCGATGACTCGTGACATTGGAGCGCTGCGGCCAGTTCATATCTTTAATAGGATTGGTTTTACCATCGCTAGAGGTGTGGGGGCTCAGTTGGTTTCGAGGCTCCCCACTAATCTTTTGTAACCCTATGAGTTTTTAATAAAAGTGTGATTTATAAAAAAAAAATAAAAAAAATTAACAATAATAATAATAATAATAATAATAATAATAATAATAATAATAATAATAATAATAATAATAATAATAATAATAATAAATAATAAACTCAAAAGCTACCACCTTGCACACACAAATAAAGCAATGCCATTTATACATAGACTTATGACTAAGCAAAATCACCCGAAAACCGACTCGAACCGACAAACCGGCTGAAACCGGACTGAACCGAACCGAACAGACCTTATTCGGTTTGTTTTTCGGTTTTGTATAATTATTTCGGTTTTACTCGGGTGTAGGGCTGAGCATTTTGCAGACCACAAAACCGACCGAACCGATAAAAAAAGACCGAACTATAGGACCAACGGTTCGGTATTGGTCCCAACTTTTTCCTTATTTCGGTCTCGGTCCGGTTCGGTCTAGTATTACGTGCAAATCGACCAATAATGCCTTCTTAGATTGGACCGAACGAGGGACCAAACCGGACAAACCTGGACCGAATGGAATACATTCTGTCCGGTCCTCGGTTTGTGGCTTTGGTCTAATTCGGTTTCGGTTCGATCCTGTTTTTGTCGGTCCGATCCGGTCTAAGACCAATCAACCCTACTCGATTCGTTTCGGTTTCGATTCCGTTAGGGTGAAACACACTTATTCGGTTCGAAATAGTTAAACCGACCCGAACCGACTTCGGTTCAGTTTCAGTAGGTTCACGTTTTACCCTTATTTGGTTTCGAACCGGATCGGGTTTTGTCGGTTCAGATCGAGTTTGACATGTTGCTCAGGCCTACATCGACTAATCATAATATATCGGACAACACAAACCAAAGAGCACCTATAACATAGAGAAACCAACAACCCACGACGCCATATACGGATAATTGAACAAATGACAACGCCATTTTATGAAGCAACATGACTCGACGCTACAACTAAATCTATGTTAAGTTGAAACTTGACTTGACAGCTTGATGAACTTTTTGATGTAGGGTGAACTAAGAATAAAAGAACTTGAACATTTATACTTTTGTTATAAAACTTAGAGTAAACTACATCATTCGTCCTTGTGGTATACGTTGACCATCAAGGATCGTCTTTTGACAAAAAAAATTACACCGTTAGTCCTTAACTGCGAAACGTTACTCAGTGTTGGTCCCTCACCCTAGCTGCGTGAGTAACGGGCGTTAAGCCTATTTAAATCGAGGGTATATTTGTCTTTTCAGGGAGATAGGAGATAGTGTGGGTGGGAAAAGACAATCACATGTAAACATAACCCATCATTTTGTCTTGTCCTTTCTTTTTGTCCCACTTCCCACCACATGTAACAAAACCCATCATCCACATAATCAAACACACACAAATTCATCTCCCTCATCTTTCTTCACACTACCATCATCACCAATTTCCGATGGCAATGTTGTCATCTCACCACCGGTAACACCACGTCATACAATCACAACCAAAAACCATCAACTTGCAACCACCAACCACCTCCGACGGCTACAACAGCATCGTCACCACCATCATCGCCGCCACTGGCTACTCCACCAGTGTTAACGGCTGTTAAATTTACACAAGCAAGTATATTTTGGTCTTTTTATTACTTCTCTCTACTTCATCTTCTCCACATATCCATTAACACAAACTCCACATTCTCCAGAAATCTTAAGCTTTAAAAGCCTTGAACAAACAAAAAAAAAAAAAATCAAGAACTTTAATATTTCACCCAAAAATTTTTATACCTCTAATATCCAAACACACATATATACACAAGAGCATATTTCCATCCAAAAAAGCCCAAGATGTCACAACCACCACCACCCTCGACCTTGAACCATTGTCGTCACCACACCTCCATCGTCCAAACAAGATTTATGGTCGAATCTTGATTTTAAGAGGTTCTAGATTGTTGCAAATCAGATCTCGAGAGTATGGTAGTTGCTTATCAAATCAATTTAACCACACAGATTTAAGCCCATATACAAAAAAAGAAAAAGAATAATAAAAATAAAATTAAATGGTTAAGGAATTGGTGATTTTGCAGCTTTGATGTTCGGATCATAATGACTAGGAATAATTATAAGATGCCTTTTTTTGTTATGTTTGATTTGATGGATTTGAGTGGCGGCGGCAGATCTAAGTGAAGGTGGACGTGGCTGCGTTTTTTGGTGGTGGTAGAAGCTGCTGCAACAGAGACGGTGTTTTTTTATGGTGGTGGAAGCAGCAGCTGCTGCAACAAATCAAGCAGCTGCTGCGTTTTTTGGTGGTTGGTGGGTGTTGTGGCAGCGAGGGTTTTTGAAGGTGATAATAGAGTTCTTGATTTGTTGGGCTTTTAATTGTTGCGGTGATGACTTATTTTTTTATTTAGGTATGTATTAGTTAAAATGTATGAAGGTGATAATGGAGTAATCTTGTAATGGTTGTGATTGTGTTTTAAGTGACTAGTTTTTGAATTTTTGGCACAAGAATTTAATAAACATGATGATTTGGGCTTGTGATGGTGGCCGGAGGTGATGAAAGTGGTGTGGGTGAAGATGAAGATTGTGGGTAGTTTGTTGTTTGAAGATGAGGTGATGATATATTAAAGGAAGAAGATGAACTTCATGTTAAAAAGACAAATATACCTTCGACTTAAATGGGCTTAACGCCCGTTACTCACGCCAGTTAGGGTGAAGGACCATCACTGAGTAACGTTTCGCAGTTAAGGACTAACGGTGCAAATTTTTTGATCAAAGGACGATCCTTGATGGTCAACGGATTCCACAAGGACGAATGGTATAGTTTACTCTAAAACTTATTACAAATATAAAAGTAAACTTTATTTTCAAATAATCAAACTTACTATACTTATAGTGGCATTTGACTACTTTTTTTTTACAAGTTGGACCTAATTGTATACTGTAATTAAAAAATAAAAAATAAATAAAAGGTATCACATATATACACGGTTAACCATTTTGTCTAGAAACAACCATGTGTTAAGTGATAATGCCATTTTATAGTTTGTTGCGTTCTAACTAATTTCAGAGGGTTAAGATTTTGGGTTGAGCATTGCAGACCCGAATCGAGAGGATAGAGCGGACCGAAAGACTAGCGGTCCGGTCTCGGTTTGGATTTTTTGTTTATTTCGGTCTTGATTCAGTTCGGACCGGTCTTACGTAAAACCCGACTATTATACTTTTTTAGATCGGACTGACCGAAGGACGGTCCACGGTCCAAGGTTTTGGGCTAGTTCGGTCTCGTTCCGGGTCAGTTTTGGACAGATGATCACCCCTACTAAGATTAGTCATATTGAGTAGCAAAATTTTTAAACGTAGCTTTAAAGGTTATGTCTAAAATATTCAGACATGCATTAATTGTTTGTACTTTTAATAATAATTGTTCATATCTATATTTAACTTCTCTCAACCGACTTTATGTATACACGTTTTTATTTCTTAAACATAACTCTTATCGCTACATTTAGCAAAACATTTTGAATATTCATAATTTGAAGTACAAACTTGAATGCACAAATTTTCATCTCTTAATATTATATCTAACGAAACTCTTAAATTAAACCACATCTTATCTAAAGCACAACAATATTGAAAAAAGTTAAAAACGCTTATGCTAGTGATAAATGTTGAGTTTATAATACATGACATAAAATAAAACATGTAGACATCAAGAGTACACAGCGGAAGACTAAAGATCATAACAAATAAATAATTAACTGGAAGTATGCGTAACGTACCTCTTGCGAATGTCAGATCTCTTGAACAAAACAAAGAAGTGGTTTAAAGAGTTGTCCCTTACCGTTTTACAACTCAAACCGATTAGGTGTAAGAATAGTGTCTTACTACCACGTTCTTGTACACACGAATTAACCAACGAATCAAGCGATTGCTAGATCTAACACAAGTCCTCGTTTTAATGAAAAACGAAACCAAACTCCCTAACAATGGGGTGTTCGGCCGAATAGGGACAAGAGAGAGGAGAGGAGAGATCTAGGGTTAATTCAATGCACAAAGTAATGAAAAACCCTAGAACCTAACCTTGTTTATATAGTGAATAGAAATCTTGAAAAACAAGTTATGGATTAGGGCTTGGAGAAGCCCTTGGCCGCCACAATGCAAGCCCAAGAGAAAACCCAAAACTTTAATTTCAAGATTTTCCATTACTAGTCCTTCTCTTTTCATTTAACGGTCGTTAGTCATTTTTCCATTAAATACTTAACGATCGTTAAACGGACTTAATGTGCAATAATTAATCGTAAACATTAACATTAATTATTTAACTTTAATTCTCATTCGCTAATGTGTGCAATCCCGTGGTCACGAGTTCGAATCCGGACATTCATGTTTTATAAATATATTCATATTCCAACAACAAATATCAACTACTCTTGTATTCTGCTATAGTGTACTTTCTTATATCTAACGACTTTATTCGGTTCAGTTTTAGTTTCGATACTTTTATTTGGTTCAGTAGCACGCCAATGCCCCCGGTACAACTCGTGTATGGTTTTCTGGAGAAAAACCAAGTTTTGATGATTCATCATCATATTCATCCTTTTGTTTCTAATACCATGTTAATAAGAATATGGATCTCACTCATTTCTTAATTAACTATTCTGTTTCTCGCTTTATGTGATTGATCAAGATTACCAATTCTTCGAACATATTCCAAAGACCTTGGGCATGGCCATGCAAACATCTTAACAACCCTACGAGAGGCCCAGTAGTATTATACTTCAAAATAAATTTGAAGGAAACAAATCCCATTTTGACTACAAGCGAATTCATAAATTTCGCAACACTTCGAAAGCAACCCTTATAACTACCAGTTACATATAGCGTTAGATTGCTTCACAAAAATGCACTACATCCATGACATATCTCTGTTATCTCAAGTCAGAGGATAAATATCCATGATATACTTAATGACAAAGATCCATAAAGTATTACCATGCGGGTGGGATAAGTCCTATACTCAATCCATTGAATATCATCTGAAATTAGTCATGCTACGCATCAATATACTTTCAAGTATATTCTAACTAATACTCAGATTTGTCTTAATTCAATATCATTCCCATGTTATTGATCGACAACGGACTATTTAGAATAACTTAAGTTATTCAAGGATTTAAACATGCAAATATAGGATAACATCATAATAAATGAATAATAAACGTAACAAAATACTTTATTTCATTTGAATAATAATGTTTACAATATCCTTTATCCAAATACTAAATAGATCAATGCATGATAATTCTTAGTTAATGAATTTTTGCCTCAAGCCATGATAATCATACTTGTTGACAGGGCATAATTTCAACAAACTTTGATCTATAGGATTTTTTAGAATACTTATTTCAAGAATTAAACAAGTGAATTTCTTGTATATGTTTACACATATCTTGATATTGTCATATCATTCCATAAGGTGCGTGATAACCTGAACCACCCTTTTATGACAGTCATCTTTCAAAACTTTCAAAGTTTAAAGTATTCTTTATTCTTTAATGTATAATGCAACTATGCCATTAGCGGAACATAATTAGTCAACATGGTCATCATCAAGGACACCACGACTAGAATTGAGTGTCATCCCAATTATACTAGCATCAGTATGTACAACAATATTCTCTTTAAACATCTGTAAACTTTGAACAGTTATAGTGTAATGTTGGTGCCTACCAAAACACAAGTTTGTTGGCAATGACAATTATGAAACAATTGCCATATTTTCATCCATAGAATCTAGGAGCATCTCCAGACTGTGGAATGTGATTCTAAATCCAAACATATTTCTTTAAAATATTTATTACACAAACAACTTTCAATGTTGTCAAATCATCTTGTAATCAAGCATGACACAACAATCTTACAACATGATGTACATGATGAATCTTCAAGTTAGACTTTAAGAACTCATTATATATCCATCATGTTCTATTAGACTCATTTATTTTACCGCATATGTTTATAATAATAAACATGTATTCCAAGGTTGTATGTCTTATTTCCAAATCTTACAAACGAAGTTTCATTCCCAACTAAAACTTAATTTTGGTGGAATGTAGTTGCCCATACAACATATAAGATTTAAGAAAATAATGCTCCCGCTAGCTTTCAGGAATACTTATGAGCTATCTTATTTTATTCATTAAATCAAACATGGATTTAATATTAAATATAAGAATCATCTCTTAGATGCATGCATATATCCATTCATGGATTCTTGCAGTTTGTACATATTCAAAGATTATTTGAATTCATAAACTACTTTGTATTGCTTATCGTCCTCACAAAAGTAATTCCAAAACAAAGAGTTTTGATATTCATTGTCAAAATTTCACATCAATGAAACTAAGTATGACAATTATAATCTTTAAACTTCTATTTAATGTATCTAGTAAAGAATATTCAATCATATTTAATTGCTTAAGTATGATTAATATTATTATCACTAGACATGCATTAAATACGTGTACAATATTGTCCATATGATTTCTACACAAAGATTTAAACCACTAGGGTTTTCATCCTTTGAAGAAAATCATCTTCATTTAGATGAACCAAATATCTAAAATTGATTATCTTTATGGACAACATCTCAACATTCATAGTATGATTGCTTTACCACAATTCAACATTTGGTAAATTCATCATCATGATTAACAGGCTTACCATGATCCTGTAACTCATAATCCTCAGCATATTAAACATCTGAGATATCCTTACGGATCTATGAATGACAATTCCATCATATTGAGGTTTATCATTTACATGTTTAGCCTCATCATGATATTTGCTAGTGCATTTTAGAAGATTATGTATTTTGTAATTCAATCTTTCAAGATCTAAACAAAACTCCCACTTGCCTTTAAAAATTTAAAGATTACCTTTAAATAGTTTAGCAAGTAGAGCAACAATACATTGTTCTCTTTTGGGATATTAAAAAAAACATTGATAGTTCCTGACTTTAGTTTGTTACAACCCACTTTACAAGTAGTTTAACAAATTCAGAACTTCATTATAAGACTTAATGTGATTCATCACATTCCATAAACAAATGGTGTCTTATCAATCTTCTAGGTTGGAGTCTTATTGAGTATATTCAATCTATACTCAATCTACTAACCTTGATAACGTTATGGAAGAAACAATAGTTATCTTGAATCAAACAATGACAATAGATTTTGATTCTTCTAACTGAACATACCATAAAAGTATGGTATTCCATTAGAATTAATATTGTAAGATAATATAACAATATTTAAGATAACCTTCTATTCTTTGGCTTACCTATTTACCAACAAAGTAAAACTTAATGGTACAATAGAATTACCAAGTCAATTGCATGTATTATAACATAAGTATTCTTGACCAAGTCAAAAGACATATCAGTTATAATCCCACTATACGTTATAAGTCATTGATCAACTCATTGACTTCATGCATATGTCTTAAAACACAACAAGTTAACGTCTTACTTTATATCGTAAGTCTTCTATTAAAAGACTTCATGTTTGTGACTTTACAAAATCATAAACATTTATAATTAAAGTAATTATGAACACCACCTCGGGTTTCAATTTAATATTTCAAGTTAATATTTACTACATATATTTAAGTCATTCAATGAATACTTAAAATCAAAGTAGTATTAGATTACTTAATTTAATTATGTCATTCCATGAAATGTTCAATGTCAGAAGCTGCAAAATCATCCATGCTCGTTCTCACGACACGTGGATATTTTACCTTGGTCTATAATCTAGTTCACGTTCTCACGTAACATAAATTGCAACAACAAGTGTTTATTAAATATTGAATGACATAAATATTTAAAATAAAGTAGTCTTTGATATCATCTTGACACATGTTCTTAATAGGGCAATCATACACATTTAAACGTATAATTCCTATTAGAATGTTACTCTCTTACCTTGCGGTCAAGAGAATCCATTTAAATCATATTTACATGTGTTGTACCTTGCACAAAATAAAGATTTCTCCCACTTGTGCATGTAACAGATAAACAACACGATACACGTTCGTTTATTTGATTAATATGATTTGTGTCATAGATATAACAAGTAGATGTAGGACTATATTGATTAGTAAGGAAACGCACATGACTCTCCTTAAAAACATAAGTGCCTACAATTGGAAAGTAATTATCTTTGAAGATAATTTAGGTTACTACACAGGAAATAAGGCATGTAGCTCCCACTGAATTAGAAATCAATAAAATAACTTCTTATTCAGTAATGCAACACAAATGCTCCCACTGAATCTGACAACATTGTAAGTGTTGCATAACCAGTGAAAACAACTTGCTTGCTTTTACTTTCCTACACTTTTAAAGAACCATACGTAATCATTACTAAGGTACAAAAAGGTGTATTCTACTCTATGAATGATGGGTTATCCATCAATGTTATTAACTCGAAAAATTGGGTATGCGATTTCTTCCTTAACAGGCCTACCATGCCCATAATGGTATGTAGCACCTTTAAAGGTTAAAGCAAAACAACTAGATAAAATACTAGTTTGCCTTTTACCAATATTCGCAGTAAATAGTCTAGCTTATAATTTAGTAACTCATATACATGTTTTCCAGTTAACCAAACGTCATGTTTGTAACAAAAGGATTCATTCACCAAATGAGGGTAATGAAATCTTTATGGAAAATATGATGTGCAATTCATTGCTATGAGTTACATTAGAATTTAGACAATTCAAATGTTCCTATAATACATTTCTCATTCATGAAAAGGAATAGGATTGAGTCTCATTCTTCTCCCATGGAAAAGAAACTTTGTTTGTCTTTTCGGTAAATTATTCTCGATCAAACATTTGTTTGAAAGCAGAATGAATCAATTTACAAATAAAAGACTAAACCACGTTTACGGTTAAATGTTGCATTAATACATTCAAAAGAATTACAAAATTCAATTTTAGTATTTTCGATAATTAACCTTTTCAAGAAAATTAAATACCCATGGTTCATAATCATATAACCATTTAATTTTCACTGAAAAACTAGGATCCAAATTGACATAGTTTCATCACATCAGTTGATCTGCTAGTAATGAAATTATTCAAGATGGTACGAGTAGAACATCAATTGCCAATTTTCAAATTGCAATTCCTAGATTTATGGGATTTACATTTAGCCAACTTCAATTGCCATGTAAACATGTTTTATCCCATCTTATGCCTTGAGTTGCTAGTTCTCACTACAAAACTCAATTAAGATGTCCAACTTAAGAAACTGCAAAATCATCCATGCCCGTTCTCACGTCACGTGGATATTTTACCCTTTGATTACGATCTAGATCACGTTCTCACGCAAATAAAAGGTAATCTTAGGTGTTTCCGTTTCGTTAGATGGCATATAACTTAAATTAAAGGGTAATTATTTTGATGTCAAATCAAATATGTACAAAGATGTCATGCATTCATCTTCGTAACATAGGTTTTATTAAAACATTTATATCTTGTTTTAATGTATAAGCTTTTCATCATCAAACTTTAATTGAGGTATTGGATTCACCAATCAAGGAATTTAGTGTTAATTATCATCCATTATACCGTACTTTTGCATAAGTGTAAACACTTAGTGTTTCGGGTAATTACCACTGAAGTGGCGCATGGAATTAAAACTAATTCGCCATTAAGATGAGCTTGCACATTTAATGGCTTACTAAGTAGCTCCATTCGAACTTAAAGGGGGCAGAGGACCAGGTAAGCGCAAAAGCATAACCTTAGACATCCTTTCAGTGTGACTGTGCACACTTCTTTATTAACCCTTTTATATTTCATTCTAATGAGTGAGCCGTTCAGACCATTTGTACCAAAGTCACCAATCAATTAAACGATTATGATTACTATGCTTAAAAATACATGTTTCACTATTGTTTAGGTCAGTTTATTTTTCTTGTAAAAATACCCTTGTTACACATAACAAACAAGCAAGTATTTATAAAAATAAACAAATAAACAATGAATGCATAACAAAAAAACAAGTCATGCATATCAAATAGCCACATGCAAACGTTTTTGATAAATCCTATTAATAACCAATTCTAGATCTGTCAATATGCATATATTTAATTAAGACTTTCACCCGTTTTCATCTATGTACAAGGTGAGCCACATGCATCGATTCATCGATTGCGTAAGTTAAAATTAAATACATACCACATAGCACATAATTGATTAAATTAATAATGATTGAGGTCTTCCCCAATATTAGATCTATCATAATTTAGTGTATATCACTTAAACAACAAAGACATACAATAAAAGCATATCCATGATTAAGCATGCAGATAGTTATCCTGGATATAAAATTACACTTAACAATTAATGCAATTAAAACAGAGTTACGCAATACACATAAAGTTGCATGCATCCTAGGGTTTCTAATCCAATTAAAACTTTAGTTTACAAAACCCTAATTAGGGCACCAAAATAAACGCCCCCCCTAAAATTAGGGTTTAGGTTTTGCAAACCCTAGATCTACGCATACAAATAATAACACAACATGTTTATTTTATTTATGTGTTTCAGTAATTAATTACTTGTTATACAAGGCTCGTGATGCCACTGTTGAGTTTATAATACATGACATAAAATAAAACATGTAGACATCAAGAGTACACAGCGGAAGACTAAAGATCATAACAAATAAATAATTAACTGAAAGTATGCGTAACGTACCTCTTGCGAATGTCAGATCTCTTGAACAAAACAAAGAAGCGGTTTAAAGAGTTGTCCCTTACCATTTTACAACTCAAACCGATTAGGTGTAAGAATAGTGTCTTACTACCACGTTTTTGTACACACGAATTAACCAACGAATCAAGCGATTGCTAGATCTAACACAAGTCCTCGTTTTAATGAAAAACGAAACCAAACTCCCTAACAATGGGGTGTTCGGCCGAATAGGGACAAGAGAGAGGAGAGGAGAGATCTAGGGTTAATTCAATGCACAAAGTAATGAAAAACCCTAGAACCTAACCTTGTTTATATAGTGAATAGAAATCTTGAAAAACAAGTTATGGATTAGGGCTTGGAGAAGCCCCTTGGCTGGCCACAATGCAAGCCCAAGAGAAAACCCAAAACTTTAATTTCAAGATTTTCCATTACTAGTCCTTCTCTTTTCATTTAACGGTCGTTAGTCATTTTTTCATTAAATACTTAACGATCGTTAAACGGACTTAATGTGCAATAATTAATCGTAAACATTAACATTAATTATTTAACTTTAATTCTCATTCGCTAATGTGTGCAATCCCGTGGTCACGAATTCGAATCCGGACATTCACGTTTTATAAATATATTCATATTCCAACAATAAATATCAACTACTCTTGTATTATGCTATAGTGTACTTTTTTATATCTAACGAACTTATTCCGTTCGGTTTTAGTTTCGATACTTTTATTTAGTTCAGTTTTCGGTTCACGTTTTACCCTTATTCGGTTTTCGAACCGGATCAAGTTTGACCCATTGCTCAGCCTTACATAAAGTAATCATAATTTATCGAACAACACAAACCAAAGAGCACCTATAATATAAACAAACCAACAACCCATGACTTTATATACGAACAATTGAACAAATGACAAAGCCATTTTATGAAGCAACGTGACTCGACGCTACAACTAAATCTATGTTAAGCTCAAACTTGACTTGATAGCTTGATGAACTTTTTGATGTAGGGTGAACTCAAAAAAAATAAAATAAAATAAATAAAAAATAAAATTGAACATTTATACAAAAGATATTTGTTATAAAACTTATTAAAAATATAAACGTAAACTTTATTTTAAAATAACCAAACTTGTTATACTTATAGGCATTTTGTACTATTTTTTTTGACAAGTTAAATCTAATTTGTAATTAAAAAAAAAAAATGTATCACGTGGTTATTATGTCTAGAAACAACCATGTTTAAGTGATAATGCCATCTTATAGGTTGTTGCGTTCTAACTAATTTCAGGGGCTAAGATTAGTTATATTTGAGTAGCAAAATTGTTAAACATAGCCTTAAGGGTTATGTTTAAAATATTCAGACATGCATTAATTGTATGTATTTTTACTAATAATTGTTCATCAATGCATTTAATTTTTCTTAACCGACTTTATGTTATATATCATAAATTATACACATTTTTATTTCTTAAACATAACTCTTATCGCTACTTTGAGCAAAACATTTTCAATATTCATAGTTTGAAGTACAAATTTGAATGCACAAATTTTCATCTCTTAATATTATACTGTATTTCGTATCTAACAAAACTCTTTAAATTAAACCACATATCTAAGCACAACAACAATAAAAAAAGTTAAAAACACCTATGCTAGTCATAAATATCAACTACTCATGTAGTCTGCTACAATGTGCTTTTTTATTTAGAAGTGGAGACAACACCTCTATTCAATACTATCACTAGATTTATAGTTACGAAATTTTTAAGAACAACTTTACATTACATATCTTGAAGTTTGTAAATTAAGAACTTAAACTATAAACACTTGAAATACTCGCTAGCTTCGAGTAACATTCATATTATTTGATTCACGTTCCAATGATCATTTTGTGGTTTATCATGAAATTTATATTTATTTTGTTGTTAAACGAAAAGAAAAGGTTAAAAATGGGAGGTGGCATAGCAGGTTGTTGATGAGTGGGCGTGGGGGGTTGGTTGTAAGAGCACCCGGTGTGGGGTTTTTCGTGCCTCGCCGTGGATGACCTGGCGGTTCGCCGTGCCCCGCCGCCACACCGGGGTGGCTCGCCGTGGCTCGTCGTTGAAGATGAAATCGTGGGGACGACGAAGGTGGATTTCTGACAAAAGGCAAGAAACGTTTGAGATTTAATTTGTATCCGTTGTTTAACGGATATAAAGTTTTTTTAAAAAAACCCACCACTCACTCTATAAATTAACATAACATTTCATACAAATTTTTTCATATTCAATCAAAATAAACCATTCAAACTTTCTGAAACATGAGTTACGATAGTGAATCATCTTATTCCGCGATAGTGACGCGAAGAGTTAACGGAATTAGAAATGTTTATTAAAGAGTTCGAGGCGGAGCAAAGCGTTGCGTGAACAAGCACCCGGTCCTTCAAAGGCGTCGTCAATATATCTCGTGAGCGTGAAATTGCCAAGCACGCCTTCTTGCTGACTATTTTGGTGACAACCCAAAATATACGGACGCTAATTTTAGGCGTCGATTTCGTATGAGCCGTCGTCTATTTCTACAAATAGTACAAGGTATTGAAACATATATTGAAACTCATCATCCTCTTCCTAAGCATTTTGATTTCTTTAGAGTCGACCGATGGTAGGGTGTAATGAGTTTTAGTGTGATTATGAAATGCACATGTGCCCTACGCCAATTAGCTTACGGCATATCGGTGATGCATTAGATGAGCATTTACAAATAGGTGAACACTGTGCACGCGATTGCCTAGATTTTTTTCTTATGTGCATAATCCAACTATTTATTAAGGAGTTTTTAAGAAAACCGGATGAGGATGACATTCGTAACTTATACTATGCACATAACACTGTTCATGGGCTTCCGGGAATGTTGGGGAGCATCGATTGTATGCACCGGAATGGAAAAGCGTCGAAAGAATGGCAAGGCCAATTTCATAGAGGTGATAAAAAATATCCCACTATAATGCTTGAAGTTGTTGCTTCATACGATTTGTGGATTTGGCATGCTTTTTTTGGGGTAGCGGGTGCGAATAAGGATCTAACGGTTTTAAATAATTCTCCGTTATTCGACGACTTGCTTGATGACATCGCCCCTGAGGTTGAGTTTGAAGTTTGTGGGTGTAAATTTAAGCAAGGGTATTATCTAGCTGACGGAATCTACCCGGTGGACATCTTCGTCAAGTCATTTACGGTTGCAACTAATCCAAAAATGCGCATTCAAAGCGAAACAAGAAGGTGCTCGAAAAGACATCGAAAGAGCTTTTGGTGTCCTCCAAGGACGTTGGCACATCATTGCCCAACCGGCGCGTGCATTTACTATTGGCAAGTTACGGAGAATCTTGTACGCGTGCATCATAATGCATAACATGATTTTGAAAGATGAAAACTTTGCGATATCCGATATTGTTGAAACGTATATTTCTCCAACACCAAATTTACAGCAGACATGGATTGAACGTTGCCAAGTGCAAAGAAAAAAAGCCAAAGAACTACATGATAAACGCAAACACGCAAAGCTTCAACGATGTCTCATCGAGCATGTGTGGCAACAACTTCAATGGGCACAATTTCAACAACATAATCCGGATAATTAGTTTCGTTATAATTTCATGTATTTCTTGCGTATGTTTTTTTTCATATATTTATTTAATGTTTCGTACGTTTTTTATTAAGTTATGTATTGTATTTTTAATTTGAATGAAATGAATTTATTTAGTTTATTTGGAAATGAAAATTGAATAAAAAAAATAAAGTGGTAGTGGTGGGTCCCAAATGAATAGGTTGGTCTGTTATGAGTGGGGTGGGGGTTTGTTGTGGTTAATTGTGAAAAAATAGGATGCTGATGTGGCGCTGAGATGACACGACGACGAAGTTAACCCTCGTTTTGGCACCTAGAGCTCTAACATTCAAATTTTGGGGTGTTTAGGTGAAAGTGACGCACTATGAAAATGAAATGTGTTTAATTTTTGTTTTAAAATGAGCGGGAATGACAGTGACTTCGTTATGCCACGTGGGACATATACAGTACCTGGCCTTGGTCGCCGGCTATTTCTACAAAAGCCTATTTGAAAAAATGTTTGAGTTGAGGTAAGGCTGCCGCCAGTAAGGGCATTCAATCCTCCTCATTTTTCCTGCCACATCAGCTTTCTTTCTCCAGCGATCTTCAGGCGATTGGGTGCCCCAGTAAAAACGACTATTTTTTTTCTAAATATTTTTAACGCAAACTAAAATTAATATAATAATTTTAATTAAAAAAAAAATCAGTTACCGTTTTTTTATGATACGTGCTATACAAATTACCATTTTTTTTGGATAAGGATCATCTAATGTTCATTTGAACATTAGAGGTGATGTTGTGTTTTAAGTGATTGTACATAATAATTATTGCAAAACATTTGTTTTATTTTAATTCAAATGTACAATCACTTAAAACACAACATTACCTCTAATGTTGAAATGAACATTAGAGGATCCTTATCATTTTTTATTTTTTTTTACTTTATTTTATGACCTCTCTCCAACTACCCACTATTTACTTTCCCATTTTCCAATACTACCTCTTCTTCTTCATTACTTCCTCTACATTTATTTGGACGAGCACTTAACCACCATTAAAGATTACTAGCAGTTTTGAATAACACTTTGATTCTTGATAACATCAAAGAGCATGGAGGACAAAAAAATGGTAATTGGTTTTTTAAGTGTATATTTGAGTCGATCGTGTACACGACCATGTTGGTTTCAAAAGTTCACTCGATCGATCCTCCACATCAAGGACGATCGATTCTTGAATCGATCGAGCATTGCCTCGATCGAACTACTGGGGGCAGCCTAACTCTAATTTAATTTTTGAGTTCCAAAATTGTATGTTTTCAATCTCAAATAGGTAGGCGAAAAACTGTGTCATTATAAAAATAAAATAAAAAGTACTCGTTCTTGTAGTGTTAAGAGCATAAGGTACCTCTCGTGTCGTGGGATAATATCGTAAAAAAATTGATGTCACATCTCTCATTTATGTTTTCGGTGTCATGAGATACCCTCTAGCTCAGGTATAATCCACTAAATACAAATACAACAAAATGAAAAACGAAAACAAAAAAAAAAAGAAAATGCAAGACCATTTTGGCTGATGGGGACGGCGCAAAGCACGAAAACACCATCCACGGTGTGGGTCTAGTGCCATCGTGTCGCGCTTTGGGAAAAATCGGGGGCCTAGAGCCCTAGCTTTAGTTGTTTTACCTTTGAGCCACAATTGGCTAAATATGTGATTGTCTACCAAAAGAGTTTTTTTTTAAGTCTCAAAAATGAGTTTTTGGCTTGAGTTATCAAAGCAGATGTTTTTAGCTTATGCTATATAAATTGATTGTTAAATGAATATTCTATTGTTAGAATAAGGTCTTTTATAATTTTTTTTAACGACAACTAAGTATTTTATAATATTTACACCACAAAGTAACACGTATTAAGCATGATTTGAACACATAACCATTTCGTTTAGACGTTTTTCAAACAATAAAAAATACCATTGAGACAAAAGATTTTCAGTACATTTAGTTTGTGTATTCATGAAAACTATGCTAAAAATATAAAAGTGTTTTCTAAATTTATCAAACTACAGTAGTCAATACTGTATTATCTTTTGTGTATATTATCAAACTTTTTTTTTTAATTATTTTTCCTATTCAAGATATCAACTTTTAGTAATGTATTTTATATCTATAACTGCAGATGTATTGTTCTCACAAATAGATTTCGACCCAATCTCCCATTTGTGAAGCAGATCATGAGTGTATTCCGCCTACATTTGTTAAATTCTTTGATTCTGTAAGTTTGTCTTGTTTAGATTGCACGAGAGCGCCTTTTTTACTTTATATATAAAATATAGAGTTACAATAATAGGTAACCTTCATCAATAAACCTTGCATAAGAGATAGATCCTGCTGACTTGAACTGAGCATAAATTTCATTTGTATTTGAGCGTAAAAGCAGCTGCTTTGAAGGTTGGAAACCTACTGGTTCAGCCAAGAACAAAAACCGAGTGAAGGAAGCGAAGAGCAGAGTCAAAATATGTCGTGGAGCGATTCTCTCGTGAATCACTTTCAGCAAGGTATGGCATTCAGGGTCTTAACCCAGGCATTTATCGTAATTAAATTGTGTCACATCATAATATAACTGTAATGACCAGTGTTGAAAAAATTGGGCTAGGCGGCCAATTAATTGGCGATTAATCGTTATGCGGGGATTAACCGGCCCGATTTTCACTAATCGGTTTCATTAATTGGATTGGTAACAAATCGGTCAACATAGCGATTAATCGAATTAAAATGGGCTAAATCAGGCATAAATCGGCCAAAACGGATAAATCGGCCAACTCGGTTATGAAATAGAAATCGGCAAAATCATACATAAATTGGCCAAATCGGGTATAAATTGGCTAAATTGAAAAAAAATCAGCTAGATCGGCCAAATCGACCATATATTTTTAAAATTTTATAGTTTTGTATATAAAAAATCCAACTCGATTAATCCTAGATTATTCCCCGCTTAACCGATTAATCGCTAAACGGTACCCGACCACCCATCTACCGCTTAGTGATTTTTGCAACCTTAAATGACACACACAAATCATGTTCTTATGTTAAACATCAAGTTGACAAGTAAAAAGAAAATATAACGATTAGTTGCATATATCTAAACACGACATTTTTCTTCTTAGTTTGAATAAGAATATTGATTGCTAAAATTATGTCTCTTTTTTTAGAGTGGGAGGTATCGTGGTGCCAAAGGGTGGCGCCAACCCACCAGTTCAACTTTTTCAATGGCTCATCGTGCCATGGTTGGTGCGAAAGCGTCTCTGCTCTTAACTATCAGCCAACACCACTAATTTGATTTTTTGTGTGTGAGTTTTGTTTTTTTTGTTTTTTTGTTTTTTTTTCATCTTATAGTTTTTTGTTTTGAGTATTTACATTTTAAGTTCATTTGACACTTTTTTTACATCACTAGTCCTTAATATGTTTGCAATATTAGTCCCTAAGTTATTATTATTATTTTTTATTAGTTGATCTAACGTGTTTTAATTTTAATTTTATATATCTCTAAATTATGTAAATGAAATTAAAAAAAAGCCAAAAGCACCACATTGTCTGGTGCCAACGATAACGACAAAAAATATAGTGCCAAAAGGTTTCTGGTGACATTAAGTATTTTATTGTCGTGGCAGTACTTTTTAGAAACGACACGAGCCCAACGGCTCCACCGTACCCAATGGTCTTATGGATTATTAATGTCAATTAAACTCGCTCACCATATAAAGATTTGACAATTTTCTAGCTTTCTAAATAAGGAAAGAAAGTAAAGATTAACTTATTTATACTACGTAGGCAACGGTTTAATATAGATCTCAAATTTACCATAGATCTAATAAATCAATCATAGTCATTCATTTTTTCAATCAAAATAATAATAATAATAATAATAATAATAATAATAATATGGATAAGCTCCTCCATAGTCTTTGGTATTGTGACTACTGGTCCCTCCTTTGATGATGCTCTATGTACTTTTAATGAGAATATGGATATTGACCTTTTGAGTAACCCTAGCGAGGTCGCTGCCCCCAAACTTATGAAGAAATTGGCAGATATATACTTTGATCGGGTTACCTAAACTGTTGAATCTACGTTCCATCTATCTCTTCGACATGTGGCGATATGGAGCTCACTAAAGGAGGATCATACTTCAAATTTGCTTAGGGTGGCTCCTATATCGGGATTGGGACAAACTATGAACGCCAGGACTTATCGTTGTGTCTTTGTGTTATCGATTGGGTGTTCCCCTTTTCCTTTGTTCAGGTACCGTGCTCGGCATGTTCTAGGGTTTTTACTGGAGATAGTTATTGGGATCATGCAGTTTCATGTGCGGGTATTGTTGGCATTAAACATCGGCACAACATTGTACGTGATGTTCTTGTTTATATATGCTCTCGGGCCGGGATTTCTGTTCGTAAGGAGGTGGATATTGGGCTTCATGGTGATATGGACAGACCCTTGCGACCGGCCGATATATTGCTTTATTCTTGGGATGGCGGGCGTGATGTTTGCGTTGATCTTACAGGTTCATCTACTTTGACGCAATCGGGGTTGCTTGATTTTGTGCGAGGGCGTGCGGTTAGTAAGGCTGCACAACGTAAAGTATGAGGTTAAATGCGCAAATATCGGATACGGGTTCCTCCCCTTTTCTTTTTCTTCTTTTGGAGAACTTGAGAAAGAGGCGGTAACCTTACTAAAGCGTATTAGACGTTTTTCCTTGACTCAAGACATTGGGGCGTCCGTTTGCGGGTCATATTTTTAATCGTATTAGTTTATTTATTGCTAGAGGTGTGGGGGCCCAGTTGGTTTCTCGGCTTCCCACTAATTTCTTGTAAATCCTTTGAGTTTTTAATAAAGTGATGTTTATAATAATAATAATAATAATAATAATAATAATAATAATAATAATAATAATAATAATAATAATAATAATAATAATAATAAGCTTTCACCATTTTTAAAAAAATAAATAACTCGCAAACCGTTAATCGTTAGTCGAAAAAAATCATACCATCGCGACGAGAACCAAATTATCTTTCTATAAATACACACTTCTATATATTTTTAACGATTTTTTTTTTGAAATTTCGGCCTAGAAAAATTATATGTGATTTGATTTTTACAAATCACATATGATTTGAAAAAATCATATATGATTTGTTTTTTACAAATCACATGTGATTTTGAAAATTATATATGATTTAACAAGTCATATGTGATTTTTCTGGTGGGAATTTAAAAAAAAAAGTTTGTCGAAAATATAGAGAAGTGCATATCTATAAAAAAATAATTTAATTTTCGTCGCGATGGTGTATTTTTTGTAATTTAAAGATTTCCCGTCTACAAGATATGTTATTTTAAAAAAAATGAAAAACGATTTTTTTTTATCCAAATAAATCTCTAAAATTGATTTATTGGATATATAACGTAATGTTTGTACTCTTTCATATGAAGTCATTATCATAAACATAATCTTTTTCACTCCTTTATATAACACACATTATATAGGCAAGTAAATAAGTGAAAAGAAAATGCTAAAATCCCAAAATTTTTACATAAATTTTTTCACACAATAATATGTTATGTCAACTTCCTTTTACCTTTTTAAGTCTTCCAAAGTTGAAACGGAAAAAGATCCTCTTAAGTTGAGAACATCAACTAGACTTAAGTTGGGCATTTATAAGTCATTGGATTTAATCCAATGACTCAAATCAAAATTACTTTTATTTTGATTTGAGACATTGAATCAAATTCATCTTGAGTCAAATTATTCATCTCAACTTGAGATGACCCCTTTTCCGTCGAAACAATCACGTGCCACAACTACAAAGTCAATGGTGATCGCTTTATAAATAAACAACGTCATATTCTAAAGATTTATAGTAAAGGCCTCGATCTATTGAATGTTGTGTTGGAAATGTATATATTTACAAACATGTGAATGTCCGGATTCGAACTCGTGACCACGGGATTGCACACATTAGCGAATGAGAATTAAAGTTAATAATTAATGTTTATGTTTACGATTAATTATTGCACATTAAGTCCGGTTAACGATCGTTAAGTATTTAACGGAAAAATGACTAACGACCGTTAAAAGACAAGAGAAAGGACTAGACATGGAAAGACTTGGAAAAGTTATGGGTTTTCCTTGGGCCTTGCATAGTGGCCGGCCATAGGGGCTTTCCCAAGCCCTAATCCCTAACTTGTTCCCAAAGTATTCCATCTACTATATAAAGAGGGTTAGGTTCTAGGGTTTCACACACTTGTGCATTGAATTAACCCTAGATCTCTCCTCTCCTCTCTCTTGTCCCATTTTCGGCCGAACACCCCATTTGTAAGGGAGTTAGGTTTCGTTTTTCTTAAACGAGGACTTGTGTTAGATCTAGCAATCGCTTGATTCGTTGGTTAATTCGTGTGTACAAGAACGTGGTTGTAAGACACTATTCTTACACCATTTGGTTTGAGTTGTAGAACGGTAAGGGACAACTCTTTAAACCACTTCTTTGGTTTGCTCTAGAGATCTGACATTCGCGAGAGGTACGTTACGCATACTTTCAGTTAATTAATTTATTTGTTATGATCTTTAAGTCTTCCGCTGTGTACTCTTGATGTCTTTATGTTTATTGTATTTTATATATCATAAACTCAACAGTGGCATCACGAGCCTTGTATAACAAGTAATTAATTACTGAAAAACATAAATAAAATAAACAAGTTGTGTTATTATTTGTATGCGTAGATCTAGGGTTTGCAAAACCTAAACCCTAATTTTTTAGGGGGGGGTGTTTTTTTTATGGTGCCCTAATTAGGGTTTTGTAAACTAAAGTTTTAATTGGATTAGAAACCCTAAGATGCATCCAACTTTATGTGTATATGCGTAACTCTGATTTAATTGCATTAATTGTTAAGTGTAATTTTATGTCCATGATAATTACATGCATGTTTTATCATGGATCTGCTTTTATTGTATGTTTCTTGTTTAAGTGATATACACTAAATTATGATAGATCTAAAATTGAGGAAGACCTCAATCATTATTAATTTAATCAATTATGTGCTATGTGGTATGTATTTAATTTTGACTTACGCAATCGATGAATCGATGCATGTGGCTCACCTTGTACATAGATGAAAACCGGTGAAAGTCTTAATTAAATATATGCATATTGACAGATCTAGAATTGGTTTATTAATAGGATGTATAAAAAACGTTTGCATGTGGCTATTTGATATGCATGACTTATTTTTTGTTATGCATTCATTGTTTATATGTTTATTTTTAAATACTTGCTTGTTTGTTATGTGTAACAAGGGTATTTTTACAAGAAAAGTAAACTGACCTAAACAATGGTGAAACATGTATTTTTAAGCATAGTAATCATAATCGTTTAATTGATTGGTGACTTTGGTACAAATGGTGCCGAACGGCTCACCCATTCGAATGAACTATAAAGGGGTTAATAAAGAAGTGCGCACAGTCACACTGAAAGGATGTCTAAGGTTATGCTTTAGCTTACGGTCCTCTGCCCCTGTAAGTTCGAATGGAGCTACTTAGTAAGCCATTAAATGTGCAAGCTCATCTTAAGGGCGAATTAGTTTTAATTCCATGCCCCACTTCGGTGGTAATTATCCGAAACACTAAGTGTTTACACTTATGCAAAAGTACGGTATAATGGATGATAATTAATACTAAATTCCTTGATTGGTGAATCCAATACCTCAATTAAAGTTTGATGATGAAAAGCTTATACATTAAAACAAGATATAAATGTTTTAATAAAAACTATGTTACGAAGATGAATGCATGACATCTTTATACATATTTGATTTGACATCAAATTTATTACCCTTTAATTTAAGTTATATGTCATCCAACGAAACGGAAACACCTAAGATTATTTTTTATTTGCGTGAGATCGTGACTTAGATCGTAATCAAAGGGTAAAATGTCCACGTTTCATGAGAACAGGCATGGACGATTCTACAGTTTCTTAAGTTGGATAACTTAATTGAGTTTTGTAGTGAGAACTTGCAACTCAAGGCATAAGATGGGATAAAACATGTTTACATGGCGATTGAAATTGGCGATATGTAAATCCCATAAATCTAGGAATTGCAATTAAAATTGGCAATTGAGCAAAAGCTCTACCACTTTGTATAAGGTTCATTACTAGCAGATCAACTGATGTGATGAGATTATGACAATTTGGATCCTAGTTTTTCAGAGAAAATTAAATGGTTATATGAGTATGAACCATGGGTAATTAATTTTCTTGAAAAATGTTAATTATCGAAAATACTAAAATTGAATTTTGTAATTCTTTTGAATGTATAATTGCAACATTTAACCGTAAACGAAGTTTAGTCTTTGATCAGTAAATTGCTCCATTCTGCTTTCAAACAAATGTTTGATCAAGAATAATTTACCGAAAAGATAAACAAAGTCTCTTTTCCATGGGAGAAGAATGAGACTCAATCCTATTCCTTTTCATGAATGAGAAAGGAATTATAGGAACATTTGAATTGTCTAAATTCTAATGTAACTCATAGCAATGAATTGCACATCTTATTTTCCATAAAGATTTCATTACCCTAATTTGGTGAATGAATCCTTTTGTAACAAACATGAGATTTGGTTAACTGGAAAACATGTATATGAGCTACTAAATTAGAAGATAGACTAATTACCACGAAAATTGGTAAAAGGCAAACTAGCTAATTTATCTAGTTGTTTTGCTTTAACCTTTAAAGGTACTACATACCAGTATGGGGATAATAGGCCTGTTAAGGAAGAAATTGCATACCAAAATTTTCAAGTTAATAACATTGATGGATAACCCATCATTCACAGAGTAGAATACACCTTTTAGTACCTTAGTAATAATTACGTATGGTTCTTCAAAGGTGTAGGAAAGTAAAAGCAAGCAAGTTGTTTTCACTGGTTATGCAACACTTACAATGTTGTCAGATTCAGTGGGAGCATTTGTGTTGCATTACTGAATAAGAAGTTGTTTATTGATTTCTAATTCAGTGGGAGCTACATGCCTTATTTCCTGTGTAGTAACCTAGATTATCTTCAAAGATAATTACTTTCCAATTGTAGGCACTTATGTTTTTAAGGAGAGTCATGTGCGTTTCCTTACTAATCAATATAGTCCTACATCTACTTGTTATATCTATGACACAAATCATATTAATCAAATAAACGAACATGTATCATGTTGTTTATCTGCTACATGATGTTGTTCCGTGCACAAGTGGGAGAAATCTTTATTGTGTGCAAGGTACAACACATATTAATATGATTTAAATGAATTCTCTTGACTGTAAAGTAAGAGAATAACTTTCTAATAGGAAATATACATTTAAATATGTATGATTGCCCTATTAAGAACATGTGTCAAGATGATAACAAAGACTACTTTATTTTCAATATTTATGTCATTCAATATTTAAGAAACACTTGTAGTTACAATTTATGTTACGTGAGAACGTGAACTAGATTATAGCCCAAGGTAAAATGTCCACGTGTCGTGAGAACGAGCATGGATGATTCTGCAGTTTCTTACGTTGAAATTTTCATGGAATGACATAATTAAATGAAGTAATCTAATACTACTTTGAATTTAAGTATTCGTTGAATGACTTAAATATATGTAGTAAATATTAACTTGAAATATTAATTGAAACCTGAGGTGGTGTTCATAATTACTTTAATTATAAATGTTTATGATTTTGTAAAGTCACAAACATGAAGTCTTTTAATACAAGACTTACGATATAAAGTAAGACGTTAACTTGCTGTGTTTTAAGACATATGCATGAAGTCAATGAGTTGATCAATGACTTATAACGTATAGTGGGATTATAACTGATATGTCTTTTGACTTGGTCAAAAATACTTATGTTATAATACATGCAATTGACTTGGTAATTCTATTGTACCATTAAGTTTTACTTTGTTGGTAAATTGGTAAGCCAAAGAATAGATGGTTATCTTAAATATTGTTAGATTATCTTACAATATTAATTCTAATGGAATACCATACTTTTATGGTATGTTCAGTTAGAAGAATCAAAATCTATTGGCATTGTTTGATTCAAGATAACTATAGTTTCTTCCAAAACGTTATCAAGGTTAGTAGATTGAGTATAGATTGAATATACTCAATAAGACTCCAACCTAGAAGATTGATAAGACACCATTTGTTTATGGAATGTGATGAATCACATTAAGTCTTATAATGAAGTTTTGAATTTGTTAAACTACTTGTAAAGTGGGCAGGAACTATCAATGTTTTTGTAATATCCCAAAAGAGAACAATGTATTGTTGCTCTACTTGCTAAACTATTTAAAGGTAATCTTTAAATTTTTAAAGGCAAGTGGGAGTTTTGTTTAGATCTTGAAAGATTGAATTACAAAATACATAATCTTCTAAAATGCACTAGCAAATATCATGATGAGGCTAAACATGTAAATGATAAACCTCAATATGATGGAATTGTCATTCATAGATCCGTAAGGATATCTCGATGTTTAATATCTTGAGGATTATGAGTTATAGGATCATGGTAAGCATGTTAATCATGATGATGAATTTACCAAATGTTGAATTGTGGTAAAGCAATCATATTATGAATGTTGAGATGTTGTCCATAAAGATAATCAATTTTAGATATTTGGTTTATCTAAATGAAGATGATTTTCTTCAAAGGATGAAAACCCTAGTGGTTTAAATCTTTGTGTAGAAATCATATGGACAATATTGTACACATATTTAATGCATGTCTAGTGATAATAATATTAATCATAATTAAGTAATTAACTATGATTGAATATTCTTTCCTAGATACATTAAATAGAAGTATAGAGATTATAATTGTCGTACTTAGTTTCATTGATATGAAATTTTGACAATGAATATAAAAACTCTTTGTTTTGGAATTACTTTTGCGAGGACGATAAGTAATGCAAAGGAGTTTTATGAATTCAAATAATCTTTGAATATGTACAGACTGCAAGAATCCATGAATGGATATATGCGTGCATCTAAGAGATGATTCTTATGTTTAATATTAAATCCATGTTTGATTTAATAATTAAAATAAGATAGCTCATCAGTATTCCTGAAAGCTAGTGAAAGTATTATTTTTAAATCTTATAAGTTGTATGGGCAACTACATTCCACCTAAATTAAGTTTTAGTTGGTAATGAAACTTCATTTGTAAGATTTGGAAATAAAACATACAACCTTGGAATATATGTTTATTACTATAAACATATGCGGTAAAATAAATGAGTCTAATAGAACATGATGGATATATAATGAGATCTTAAAGTCTAACTTGAAGATTCATCATGTATATCATGTTGTAAGATTGTTGTATCATGCTTGATTACAAGATGATTTGACAACATTGAAAGTTGTTAGTGTAATAAATATTTTAAAAGGAATATGTTTGGATTTAGAATCACATTCCACAGTCTGGAGATGCTCCTAGATTCTATGGATGAAAATATGGCAATTGTTTCATAATTGTCATTGCCAACAAACTTGAGTTTTGGTAGGCACCAACATTACACTATAACTGTTCAAAGTTTACGGATGTTTAAAGAGCATATTGTTGTACACAATGATGCTAGTATAATTGAGATGACACTCAATTCTACTCATGATATCCTTGATGATGACCATGTTGACTAGTTATGCTCAACTAAGAGCATAGTTGCATTATACATTAAAGAATAAAGAATACTTTAAAACTTTAAAGTTTTGAAAGATGATTGTAATAAAAGGGTGGTTTAGGTTATCACGCACCTTATGGAATGATATGACAATATCAAGATATGTGTAAACATATACAAGAAATTCACTTGTGGAATTCTTGAAATAAGTATTCTCAAAATTCCTATAGATCAAAGTTAGTTGAAATTATGCCCTGTCAACAAGTATGATTATCATGACTTGAGGCAAAATTCATTAACTAAGAATTATCATGCATTGATCTATTTAGTATTTGGATAAAGGATATTGTAAACATTATTATTCAAATGAAATAAAGTATTTTGTTACGTTTATTATTCATTTATTATGATGTTATCATATATTTGCATGTTTAAATCCTTGAATAACTTAAGTTATTCTAAATTGTCCGTTGTCGATCAATAACATGGGAGTGATATTGAATTAAGACAAATCTGAGTATTAGTTAGAATATACTTGAAAGTATATTGATGTGTAGCATGACTAATTTTAGATGATATTCAATGAATTGAATATAGGACTTATCCCACCCGCATGATAATACTTTATGGATCTTTGTCATTAAGTATATCATGGATATTTATCCTCGACTTGAGATACTAGAGATATGTCATGGATGTAGTGCATTTCTGTGAAGCAATCTAACGCTATACGTAGCGGTAGTTAAAAAGGTTGTTTTCAGAAGTGTTGCGAAATCTATGAATCCTGCTTGTAGTCAAAATGGGATTTGTTTCCTTCAAATTTATTTTGAAGTATAATACTTCTGGGCCCCTCGTAGGGTTGTTAAGATGTTTGCATGGCCGCAGGTCTTCGGAATATGTTCGAAGAATTGGTAATCTTAATCAATCACATAAAGCGAGAAACAAATAGTTAATTAAGAAATGAGTGAGATCCACATTCTTATTAACATGGTATTAGAAACAAAAGGATGAATATGATGATGAATCATCAAACTTGGTTTTTCTCGAAAACCATACACGAAGTTGTAAGGGGCATTGGCGTGTTACTAGACGCTAACCAATGTCATTTCACGTTTTGTAAACATATCCAAGTGGGAGCTGTTGGAAATGTATATATTTACAAACATGTGAATGTCCGGATTCGAACTCGTGACCACGGGATTGCACACATTAGCGAATGAGAATTAAAGTTAATAATTAATGTTTATGTTTACGATTAATTATTGCACATTAAGTCCGGTTAACGATCGTTAAGTATTTAACGGAAAAATGACTAACGACCGTTAAAAGACATGAGAAAGGACTAGACATGGAAAGACTTGGAAAAGTTATGGGTTTTCCTTGGGCCTTGCATAGTGGCCGGCCATAGGGGCTTTCCCAAGCCCTAATCCCTAACTTGTTCCCAAAGTATTCAATCTACTATATAAAGAGGGTTAGGTTATAGGGTTTCACACACTTGTGCATTGAATTAACCCTAGATCTCTCCTCTCCTCTCTCTTGTCCCATTTTTGGCCGAAAACCCCATTTGTAAGGGAGTTTGGTTTCGTTTTTCTTAAACGAGGACTTGTGTTAGATCTAGCAATCGCTTGATTCATTGGTTAATTCGTGTGTACAAGAACGTGGTTGTAAGACATTATTCTTACACCATTTGGTTTGAGTTGTAGAACGGTAAGGGACAACTCTTTAAACCACTTCTTTGGTTTGCTCTAGAGATCTGACATTCGCGAGAGGTACGTTACGCATACTTTCAGTTAATTAATTTATTTTTTATGATCTTTAAGTCTTCCGCTGTTTACTCTTGATGTCTTTACGTTTATTGTATTTTATATATCATAAACTCAACATGTTGGTTGCAAACATCGTTGCTCACAAGCCCACTACAGAGTATCTTATAACAAGTGATTGCATGACAGCATGAAGATTGTATTGCAAGGTTACATGAAAGGTATAATGATCACCTTCAATTTTGTTCCACTTTTGGGTTTATACAAATTAATTTATGTGCCGAAAATGCATTCAGTCACCTTTAAATGTATCTTGAAAATTTCAAACTAAAATTACACGTAAATCTGTGTATATTCTTTTTCAAGAAAAAAATATGATGGGTATTAACTTATTATACTTTTTCATAGAAAATACACGTACATGAATCGTGCCTTGGTATTCAAGTTGAAAACCAACATTTTACCAATACCAAGATGGGTTCCATGATTTATTCTTTGTAAATTGTAATGTTATATAATGACCAGTTTCCCCATATTTGTAAAATACATTTCTTACGGTCGAGGCTTATTTTCTAGCTATCACACATGATCTCCGAAATCAACACGACGACCCTGTTATTCAACGCTTCTTTTCGTGTACTTATAAATTAGTCGTTTTGATCGTCACCCAACTAAACTTCGTAACATAACTTTTTCGTAGACACATCGTATATGCATTATCAAGTCGGTTTGTATGTTTGTGGATGAGAGGAGAATAATGTGGCAGATGGTTGTGATTTGTAAATCAACGGTGGTCTATTGATAAATGAATGCCCACATGCACATGTTCTATAGATTTAAAGTGGTCCATGTTGCATTATATGATCTATTTGTAAGGTTAAGAAAACTTGAGAATCGGAGCAAACACTATACTGTATATATTTGCTCTATTTTATGCACCGGTCCCGTATGGTTTGGGATTGTTTTACTTGCATTTAGGAGTTTAACATAGTAAATGATAAAGAAGTTTATCTATATTAGGCACCTCATATTAAATTGCCAATATAAGTATGATACATGACGAGCAAGCGAATTTATTAACCATATTTATTAGTTTACTAACAAGGTACTCGCACAATGCGACAACAGATATCCTGTGACTATATTTTGCAGCTAGCAAATATTATTTGGTTACACGTTTTTCTAGCAATAACCTTACAAACTAATGATAATTTAAATTAAAATAACTTTAAAATATAACATTGCAAAGTATTTTATATCCAAATAAACATAAGGTACAAACGAAAGAAAGGAACATAAGTAGCATCTTTGATTCTTGCCTAAACTATGAGTTCTTTTCATAAACCATGAGTTTTTTTCTTTTTAAAGATTTTATAAGTGACATTTTAATGTACTAGCAGGGTACCCGCGCGTTGCGGCGGCGGGTACCCTGAAATTTAATTTTTCAGCGAACCATGTTTACTATTTGTTATGTTTTTAGTAACAACAAATTCTGGATGCTAAAAATTTATGTAACATCTTTCAACTCTTTAACTACTGACAATACTTTCCATTATACTCTTTTAATCATTGGTTGTGGCTACTTTTGGTTTATGAATAAGCATGACTATAATGCTACATTTGCTTCTTTTTTTTGCCCCAGTTTGTTGAATCTCACTCGGCCCACACACCAATGACTTATTACCCTTGATATATAACACTTAGTATTACCCTAAACCTACACAAATTTTGCATGCCTCTTCTTTGTCCCTTTCATTTCAAAACGCAGCCACCATTTTAATTTATTCTCTTTTCTATCAAACTATCAACTCAAACTTAGCTACTCCTATTTTGTTTCTTCTAATCAATTCGAATGAACCAAAAAGAAGGAAAAGAAGAAAAATATTTAAGGAAGTGCTAACTGTTGGAAGTGTTTATGCGTCCAACCGGTTTGTTTCTTTCAAACCAATTTGAACCAAACAGATTCGAACACTTTCAATCGGTTGCACGCCTCTTCTTTATGCGTCCGTCGAATGTATTGATAGAGAAGAGAACGAACCATTTTAATCTGTTAGAAGTGTTTGTTCGAATTTATTGGAAACAATGAAGATATATTGTTGACTGTGTAGTTGGAGTTGGATATATAAAAGGAGGCTAGAGAATAAAAGGAGGTCGGAGGATTTGTATATAATTGTGTTTATGATTTATTTAGTGTAAAAAAATTGTGTTTAAGATGATTGTACCTGTAGCTTTATATCTTGTGTTAATTAAATGTATTGCATTAAAATCTTGGTACATTAACATGGAGTAGAGGGAAGTTTTAGATTGTATTTGTACCTTATGCTTAGGTAGTTGTAACAATTCGTGATGAGGTGTTTTAAATTATGTATTAATTGAATGTAAGAAGTATTAATTGTTGAGTTTGATTTGTGATTTACATACTTGTATATTATGTTTAGTTACTTGTATGTGCTAAAAATCTAATTTAGAAAATATTAAACTCATAAATATGAGAGAGGGTCATCCCTCCATTATAACTAGTATGGATATGGATATCAATAATTTTTTTTAGTTTTATTTTTTGGTAAAGGGGAGTAATCCTGCACCCTGGTAAAGTATATTAACCAAAAAAACAATGAAGTACAATGGATGAGAGTGAGTCCCTCATCTCAGTCCCTTAGGACACTACCAAACCACTATATAAGAATTACAGGCCATTCTTATAACTTACAAATCCAAATAACTAACAATGACTAAAAATAAGAATACAATACGTCACAACTCAAATAAACACTTGAGTCTTCTTCGTCATCTTAGTGATCGAGATCTTGTACATGAAGAAACCCATAACCAAGTTTCCCCAACTTCCAAGTGCATAATTCAAACCAAATCCATTTGCGACTTCTATTAGTATTATGCATGAAGCATAATCTAATAACCTGATAAGAGTGGAATCCATAGCAAATCGACAATGAAAAAGTGTGATACCGAGCAAGAACATAAACAAACCCTAACGAGAGGGTAATATGTAAACAGCTCGAACACATTGCCATCGTAATAATCATCAATCTTGCTCCGCAAAACGCAGCAGAAACAGATCGAACCAACAGTAGGTATATCGAATCCCTACATCTCCAACAACATAACTTCCTATTAAATCACTTATTTGATCACTAATATGAGTATATGAGGGTTACAAGTTTTTAGGTTACAAGTATTGATCAAGTTTTGAAATCCATCCATAACAAGCAAGTTTAGAAGTCTGAATTTTTGAGCCTTGCTAATTATGAAATAGTTCCAAAATCTTTATATATTTGTAGAGATAAAGAGGTATGATCCCTGAGGAATAAAATTCTAAAAAGAGATAAAACTTTAAACATGTATTTATAAAACAATAATTTGCATTTTTGGTCCCTAAGGAATGGCCAATTTATAGGTTTCGTTACTAACGTTTCGAAAGTGGAACGATAGTCCCCATTTTGAAGGTTTAGCTGCATGTTTGGTCCCTAATCTGCAATTTAGGGACCAAACATGCAACGAAAACTTCTAAGTTTTTGGGACTAAATCTGCAATTTAGGGACCAAACATGCAACATAACATTCAAAATGGGACTACCGCTGCACTTTCGAAACCTTAGGGACCAAAAATGCAATTTACTCTTTAAATAATAATCAAGAATGTTAAACAATGAAAACAAGCCCTATATTTTAGATTAATTGAAGAAGAAGAAACATAGTAAAACTAGACAACTTCTTAAACACACCATTGCAATTTCCTAAATAACAAACTGAAAAAAACTTGGTCTTCGCATCGAAACACCCCATATGCAACTCACCAAAAGGGGATGCGGCGCATTTAGCACACAGTTTCATAACGGCCATAATTTGACACCCTGATACGGCGCATCAGGGCTTGATGCGACGCATCTGGCCCATTTCTGACCGAGCTCGTTTCGTTCTTCCTCTTGCAAACTCTCAAAGGCATAGTCTCCATTTTTGCGCCCTTTATCCCCCTTCAATTCAAAATAACGCGCCCTCGAGTTCTCACCATCAAAGGCTTCATCTACCCTAAAACATCTTCTCACGGCGAAGCTTATCTTTAGTAGCTTTTACGCTCTACATTAGCTCAAGAACCTTCAACTTTTTTACCACGCCTACCATAGCCTAACGATCAACTAATGACCTCAAACGTCAGGTAATGCACTCCTTATCAACGATCACCAAGTTTTGAGTCGCAACTAAAATAGTTTCTTTGTTCACTATTGAAAAAATTCATTGAGTTTTTAATATTGATATTTAAAATTACCCACAGTCAAAACCACAAACCTCTGTACCCCTTTGGAATCGGTAGCTTCAAATTCAAGAATGTTCAAAACCCTAGAATCTCTCTTTCTTTGGCACCTCAGTTGATGGTCCTACACTAGTTAAACTTCAACATCACATTGATTTTCAACTTCAACAACAATCTCGGGTTTCAATAATTTTTCTCCAGTCTTAACATCAGGTGATTGTGATTTTCCTTCGGATGGAGCCGTAGCAATTCTTATTTCATCCCATGAGTAAGGCAAATTTGTGTTGAAGATCATACATGCCCTTAACCTCGCGTTGCCAAGCTTTTCCAAGCCAAATATGACCACACATCAAGATCATCCACAATAAGAAGTACTTCCAAATTATAAATTTTTCTAATGGTCACTGGAACCCTATCAACTTGATAACCTTTAAATGGACAAACCTCCAATGGTAATATCAAGAAGTCTATTAATTTTCTTGAAACCAAATTATTAAAACTACAAAAATCAATAATTAAAGAACATACAAAACTATTGACTAAGCTTTTTGAATGCATCACTTCTTGTAGACACCCGACACTCCTTATTTCTCTCATTCGATTATTCACTCTTCCATTGTTGAACGAATATTGGTTGCATCAACGATTGTCACTAAAATCACCTATGGTTGGAATAAATCTTTGACCTTCTTAATTGCCACCCTCGTGATTTTCGTGGTTTTTACCTCCACCTACGAACATGACACACATTTTTTATTGATAGTGGGATTTCTGTAGATTTGGATATGATTTTTGTAGCAACTCATATATTTCAGGTTAATATTTAACTATTAATACCAATTATTATTACTTTTATATATAATTACAAAAGTTTAATCGCGTAAACTTTACTCGTAACCGACACAAGACTATGATGAGTCTATGTGTTCCATACACTTTATTTTCACTAATAGTCATATCTTATATGAACTATTGTCATTTCAACGTAAACTTTGTACTCTTTACGTATTACACGTACTTAAACCTACGATATTAGTTTTTTACAACACTTACGCTATCCGTTAGACTTATCACTCATCTAATATACGTAGTTATAGTATATTGATAGGTTTTAATATGTTTATAAGTATTACATTTTTACGTTGCCCGGTTTTAAGTTTCGTGACTTAAGGGCAAAACATTAGTAATTATCGGGACAAAACTATACCCTATAAGCCAATGCTTATCAAAGAAGCAACACACCACACCACCTCATTCCTGAGGTGGCGTTTATACACAACAAACCAAGACCATGTGGCCTTAGTAAATCACAATTAGTCTTATATCAAGACACATGTCTTGAATAAGACATATAAGCCTTTAATAGTTAATTCACCTCAAAGACTTTCATGAATAGATAAGAGAAACTCTCTCAATCTCTTTTGACATCCTTTTGATGTTGTACAACATAATCACCATCACCATCATTCAAGTGTGATTCAAGACATAAGTTGTACAAGAAAGATGAAGACCTAGGTGAGCTTTACATAGTACAAGTATTATCTTGATGATCTCGTGGTTAAGCTGGAAGTTATACAAGGTGTAAGGGCTAAGTGCATATGATTACTACAAGGGTTTCTTGGGTTGAAGTAAGCTGGGTTAAAGATTAAAGACAAAGTTAAAGATTAGAAGGTTTAGGCTTGATTGTTCTGGTGTTTTTTTGTTTCCATCCAAGAACTTTGTAAGATTATGTTTAGTTTCTATATTTAATTTCTTTTTTGTATATTTCATAATTTATATAAGTTGTATAAGTTGTCAAGACTTGATTTGATGTCGTACATAATAAAAACATAAGTAAAACTTGTTTAGAGATCTTTTTTATATAACTAGTTTGAAACTAGTGAACTGTAATAACAATTGACATGAGATTATTGACTTTGGACTTGTATAAACATAAGAAAGATGGACAGGAAGTGGTAACAAAAATATAGCCTTTGGAATCATGATAAATGGACTTATGGTCAGAAAGTTATGGCTAGATTCCAAAAAAAAATTAAGAAAGAAAGGGAAAGTAAAGTAAAGTGAGAGGAAGTAAAGAAATGAAAAGCAAGTAAAGTTATGTTTCACCCAAAATGTGGGGTAAAAGTTTTGAATACAAAATCCTCTCCCTTTCACACCACTACTTTAACTTTGTCTCCTAAATAAAACTAAAGAACATGACCTTTTTTACTTATCATCACTTTCTTTTACTTTCCTCCCATTTACTCAACTCGAGAACACAATGTAAAAGAAAATTTGGTGCTAGGATAAAATGCTTACTTATCTAATTTTAAAATGAGATTTTGACCATTTTCTGGTCCGAACTAGCTAAAGTGCAAAACACGAAAGTTGTCAAGAATGATGTTTTGCATATGACATTGCATGTATTTAAGCCTGAAAGTGTAAAACAAGGGTTGGAAACCACATAAACCACTTAGGATATTTTTGACACAAAGTTGTCTTCCGTAAACTTAGTCGCGTTAGAATTATTTCCTGAATTTGACATTGTAACAAAATTTCCAGGTTTCATAAATAACTTATAAGTATCATTTTCATAAGACAACATAATCCTTTTGAACTCGGAAATGGTAAATACATATTGACGACTATTATGACCAAAAATCGTTTTTGAACCATTTTATCCTCTTTCATGACTTGTAACTAATTTTTACCCATTCTTCTTAACGAATGGACCTTATTAACTATGTATTACATTTAAGACCATAATCATTAACGTAATATACAAATGTTTTCATAAATGATATGTCTTGTTTTAAATCTTACACATACAAATTATATATTATAAATAGCAAGTACCATATTACCAGGGAATTTCATATGAGGGGCCTCTTCGGGGTGACGTATCGACGAGTTGTGAATTTACGATTTAAAGTGTTTTGGCTCCTCATACGCTCACTACACGAGCTCTGAATTATGATAGCCCGAACGACGGTACTATATTATTTATAAAAGACAAATAGCCAAACGAAATTTTAGGATACTTCATTGCTATAACAACTTACTTAACCACTATAAGTTCTATGTACAACATTATAATCAAAGTCAATAGTTTCATATAGACTTGTATACTTTCACGTTATCGGACCTTATTCTAAGACACGATCACTATACTTTCGTAGGCCATCATTAAAGCTCGTAACTTCACGATACATTATATATCTTTATAATCCAATGCTTGTCATTACGGTGAGTTTCATAGCCCTCACTTTTACTCATTTTGAATTATTTTGGGGTGAGAAGACATGCTTGTTTCACTTACTTGTTTTACTAAAATATTTCACTCTTTTACTGAAATACTATACTTGTTTATCTGAAATACTTGAACTATTTACTGAAACACTTGAACTATTTACTGAACCACTTGAACTATTTACTGCAACACTTGAACTAACGGACTTGGTACAATCTTAGTCTAACGGACTTGGTATAATATTGATCTAATAGGCTTGGTATAAACTTGATCTAACGGACTTGGTATAATCACTGATAGCGGAATTTTACAGAACCACAAAAGTTTTATAAACCTCCTAGGCAGTGTACCTAATCGTTGTAGTGTAGTATAGGTAGGACACGGGGAATGATCGTTCTATAGGGGAATAGTGTTGTGAAGGCCGAAGTGTATGTCGAGACATGTCTAAAAGTTAGGGATGAGTCTTTTTTGTATTTTTATATTTTTTAGAAAGCAAATTAAAATCACGAGGTTTGAATAGTGGGCGTTTTAACTACTAACTAGCTAAAACAAAACTAAATAAATTAAAATTAAACTACGTGCAAGAAAAGTAAATTGGAGATAACTCTTATGATAGGAAAATGTGTTTACTTAGATTACTGTACTCCCTAGTTATATCTTATTGATTAGTTGAATTATCACGTCCTTGTTTTAATTAGAGCGTTATTCCTTATTATTGGTCATAGGGAGGTGCCAAATGCCCTAAATCTATGAACGTATAAGTCTCTTCTAAGAAGCTTAAATTCTATTAAGTCTCCTAGGATCTACAAGCCGCAATTCACGCAATAAATACAACGAGAAAAACCACTAGCACACTCCAGGGTTGCGTTTAATAAGATGGAAAAACTAGTTACATATAAGAATTAAGGTAGTTTTCTTACCTTAACGCGAGGTAGCCAATTAAACCAAAGACGACAATCAATAATTAAGAACTAGGTTTCATTAGATCTAAGAAAACACTAATAAATCTAGCCTAACATGTTAAAGTGAAGAAAAGAAAAGCATACAATCAAACAACACATAGACATATTGAATGATTAAAGAGGGATTACTTAACTTCAATTAAACATGAGCCAAAGTGGCTGAAAAACCTTCACAAAAGCTGTTAAAGTCGTTCCGGGGTTTGCCTCTCCAAAGTGTTACACAAATAATGAAAAAATGCAAAAATATATAAAGTATTATAACTGTGACGGTGTCACTTTATGATTGTGACGCCGTCAGCTTGCCGCCATTAGGTTTTCGTCTAATGCAAGTCGTTGTTGTGATGTCGTCGCTTTGAGTCTCTGACGCCGTCATTGTGTGTCTTGACGTCGTCACATATACGTTTTACTATGAATTATGGTCTTCAAATACAAGTGGCGCCATCAGGTGTTAAAGTCTTCAAAAGTTCTGATTGGTCGCTTGTAAAATTTTCATCAAATCATCTTGTCCAAATGCAAGTGACGGCGTCGCGTGTGAATTGTGACGCCGTCCGAAGCCCTTTTCCTGACATATTCACAACTTTGTCGTCTTCTTTACTTTGTTGTCCATTTTAGCGCAAAACATGACGGTTTTCATCTTTTGCCTTCCAAGTACCTAAAATGTAAAAAGGAACAATTTAGGGTAATAATTGATCATAAATATACGAGTTTAGAGCTTAAATGACCCCCTAAAAACACACGTTTTAAATCCTTATCAATCACGATCTAATGGACTTGGTATAATCTTGATCAAACAGAATTGGTATAATCTTGAACTAACGGACTTGGTATAATGTTGAACTAATGGACTTGGTATAATGTTGAATTAACGGAAGTGGTATGAGTTTAGAGCTTAAATGACCCCCTAAAAACGCACTTTTTAAATCCTTATCAATCACGATCTAATTGACTTGGTATAATCTTGAACTGACGGAATTGGTATAATCTTGAACTAACGGACTTGGTTTAATGTTGAATTAACGGAAGTGGTACTATTTTGAACTAATCACTAAAATCTTGTGGTCCATACTGCTTTTACATACATTAAACCTATGAACTCACTCAACATTTGTGTTGACACTTTTAGCATGTTTATTCTTAGGTTTCGTAAGGAATATCATTGACTTGGAGTATTTGAGTCGCATGGCATCATTTGAAGACGGGGATGCATTGTATTTACTATTCGATAAATTTTTTGTAAAACATTTATGTAACATAATACTTTGGAACCTCTTGTTATAAATCTAATATTATATATCGAATGGTAGTTTTTCAAAACTTCTCATTTAGAGTACGCTTTCTATAACTTGTACTTTGTGCTATGAAGTAACACCCCAGTGACACTATCTTCCTCTTTTGATATTTTGGGGGTGTTACAATTTTGATAACATAACGATCCACGTGTTCTCTAGACCATACTCCACTGACAATATGGGTTTTGAATATTTTACACCATTCACCACTCAGGATACTAACAAGTTTTATATGCCAATTGATGCATACGGCGCATTGGGCCTTTTTTGACCGAGCTCGCCTCTCTCTTCCTTTTGTGAACTCCCATAGGCTTGGTCTCGATTCTTATCCCTTATCAAGCTGTGTGATAAATTAGAAAATCCGAGTCAAAATAAAGCAAGTTAAAATGTTAAATGGGTCGTTTATTAGCCGAGATGATCAAATCAGTGTTGATTCGGAAATTTTCAAATGGAAACCAACTTTTGTTAGTTTAATTAAGAGACGAGCTTAAGAGCACCAGGTACGGTGGCGTGGGGTGTCATGTGAAGCTGGCCTGGATTGTTTTATGGCGGCGCCACCACTCCCTAGCTGTGTTCTAATGCACGCCAAGCAGGTGGCGTACGTCTTAACGCACGTTTATCCATTTTTCGATTTAAATTGTTATTTTTTTGTGGGTTTATGTTGTGTTTATATAGTGTTATTTTTCGATTTAAATTGTTATTTTTTTGATTTTGGCGTGTGTGTTTGTTGTGAAATGTGTGGGTTTTGAGTGTGTGTATGTTTAGTCCAAACAAATACGGTACAAACATATTTGGTCATTGTGTATTGGTTTTGTTATGTAATATTTAGTAGGTGAATGGAAATTTATATCTATTTTTTATGTATTTTTATTATCATTTTTCTTAATATTTAATGTGTGTATTTTTTATTTGTATTGAATACAAGTTTAGTTGGTTTATAATGGAAAAATAAAAATAAAACTTTCAGAAGGGTTGTTATGGCCTGTTATGAAGGGGGACGAGGGTAATTCTTGTGGTGTGAAGTATGTTAGTATTAAAGCTGATGTGATATGACGTGACACCAATAAAATAGGTGTGGTGTGTTACCACACGTGGTAGTGCTCTAAGGCTATGTACAATGGTGTTAGTTTTGATCGGTCAACCGATCGGTCATGCTAGGTCGCCCCATTGTGGGTTTTTGGTTGAAGTCGGGTCGTGGGTGGGTTTTTGGACGAACTAGGTCGACAAATTGACCGAGTAAATGCACACATTCTCTCTCTTATATATATATATATATATATATATATATATATATATATATATATATATATATATATTAAATGTTTTATGTTAAAAAATAAGAAGGTCGCTGGAGAGAAAAAGCTGATATGACTGGCAAAATCAAAATTGTCTTAGGTCACCATTGTGCATAGCCTAATAGTATGTCTTTTGGGGTTGGTCAACAGGTGGTTGGAGCACAAAGCAAATCAAGCTAATAGAATCGTTAGAGTGCATTATTGTTAAGACACGTTGTGAGCTGAATTGATCGTTAGCATAAGCTACTCTTGACTTATTCATAATGCACCTAATACTTTAAGGGATTAAGTGAGTAAGATCTTATAAAATTGGTATGAACAATTCATGATCACCTTGTCATACAAATGAAACTAAGATAAAATAAGTCTGTTGGTAGATTCTATTGTTTATGTTTGTTTCGCTGTTTAGTTTTGTCGAAAAACCAATCGTGTTTTTTTAATTTAGAAAATCTCAATACAACATAAATAGCTTTAAACCTTAAATCGCATCAAGTCAAGAGAGGTACAGGGTATCTACGCATCTTAACATAAAAAAAAAAGATTGTTGTTAACCTATTACTATCCATTTGGAGATGTTAATTGGCGAACAACGAGCTATATATTCGTACACATGTGGTTTGGGATATCTGGTACAACAAAAGGGATCATGTCGTATTGTATCTTTCACTAAATCTTATTTATTTATTTTGAAATCGCAAAACATTGACACATGGGGCAAGAGCCATCCACTAAGTATTTTGAAAATGATGTACTCAAAGAAATGAAGCACACATACTAGCTTTGTATATGCGATATTTTTACACCTAGGAGAGACTTTTGAAGCTTCACATGACACACATGACATATAGGTGAGATTGATGTGACGTGTTGGGGTCATTTTTGTCAAGAACGACTCCGTTAATGGCTTTTACTCAAGTTCTAACAATCATAGAAGACATTTAGAAATTGACCATTACTTTGTTGACGTGTCGCCGATAGTTTACAACCCTCATCTACATTCTTTCAATGTACATTTGTGCAAATTCTTTTATGTTGTTTTGGGTTAGTTTGTGTCGTTTGATACTGTTCACCAAGTATACACTAATAAGTTGTTTGATCGACTACGACAAGTTCTAAACTAAGACGTTTGATTATGACATGTTCGAAATTGCCTGGGAATGTTTTCAAGGTTCATCTTCATTTTTCCATTAACACAAGTTGGTTGATTTATTTGCAGGCTTGAGCCACTACGTCATTGATACTGAACACCTGAATCACTCAATAAGAAAAGTTGGTTATCAATCGCATTGGTAAATTTGACCATCATATATGACCTGTTCAAGACTAACAATAAATAAAATTGTAATACGATGAAATCTTGCAGTTCATTTAGATGCTTGAGACGGATAGTTGATCGAGTAACATGTTTCAACTTACATCATATACTATCCGAACATCGATATAGCAAGGACCATATTCTGATATCCAGCATGAAAGTAATATGATAGAAATAGTCTAATTTGCAATTGAAAAAGAGAAACGGGATGACTCAAAGCCTCCACCTTTGCTCTTCAGTACATTCGAGATTGTTACTAAAAGAAACGAAGCTTAAACCAAAAAAACCTAAATCCTTGATGGTATCATTTTGACGATCACTAAAGGATCAATTTACCAAGACTAAAAGTCAATTATTGGTTCCCCAATGTTGAGATTACGCTCCAAAGCCCACGGCAAGTTGAAGAGTTTTGCTGTGACAAACTTGAAGATTTTATTCACATTTATGTTGTAAGACGCACTCAAGAAGAACACGGTAGCGTTTATGGCCTTGGCGTATGCTCTTGCCTACAATTTAAAGAAACGAAACATGTAGAATACAAAGTTATAAGCAACTCCTTATTTGCAAGTAGTTAGGTTAAACAAGTTACTACTGTAATATTTTCTTTGGCGAAAAAGGATTTCAAATGCATTACTCTTTGGCAAAAAGGGTGTATCATTGATGCAAGAACATGATCATGAAAAGAGAACTTTCATAACTAACAGAACTTTCGTCTTTAGAAACACATATGAGGTGCAGTTTCTGGAGAAGAATCACAGCGGGCTTAACAGTTTACATGAATCCCCACTTACGGTTATGTCAAACAATATTTTTGTGAAAAAAACATGTGAAATAAAGATATTTACTATATTTAATAAACCTAAAATAACAATGCTATTCATAGTAGTGAAGATAAGGGTAAGGATCCAGTGAGAAGAAAACTTAAAATGAGAAGAATGAGAAATAACTTTAACCGCATATTTGAGATGCATCGACTTGAATTAGATGCATCTCTATTCATTTAGATGCATCACAATTAGTTTCGAAAGTGATTTTGGAGTGAAAACGATACAAAGTAGTACTAGCAACAAATTTGACCCACAGAGGACGAAAAATACTTAGATCTCGTCTAACTTGATGAAATTCATCTAATATATGTATATGCATCTAATTTTTAGTTAGGAAATATATTATGATGCATCTAAAATATTAAAGATGCATCTAATTCAAATTGGTTCATCTCTAAGGTGTAGTTATGGTTATTTCTCATCCTTCTTATTTTAAGGATTCTTTTCATTTGATCCTTAGTCGTGAAGATAAAAGGTTAAAAAAGTTACCTCACTTGAAATAGTCCATTGCATATCAATCGGGAATTCAATGAAATCATCAAACTTGCTACCAACCATAACCGGAATTGCAGTCTACAATCAATCATATTAAACAGAATCATAACAAAATAATTTAAAAATCAATTTATATATAAATTTTTAATGAAATAATTTGGCATTTACTCACTTGATTATATTTCCTTGCTTGTTGATACCAATTAATTACACTGAAATAATAATAAGAATAAAAACAACAAATATCAATAATCAATTTTTACTTACAAAAACCATAAAAACTTGAAAGAAATTCTTTGAATACCATACCTATTCAATGTACAACGGCTCGTTAGATCAAACATGAACAACATTGCAACAGAGTCTTTACAAGCTTCACGAATTCCTTTCGTGCAATCACCATCATCTACAATAAAAATTATCAATTTTCGTTAATTGCATATAATATCAACGTTTACGTGACATACATTACATTAAACGTCCATAGAATTATAGCAAGTGCATTAATTGTAAGTTGTAAAATTGTTAATTGTCCTACACATGTAAAATTGCTAAACTTTATATGGATGTAACACATTATGTAAGTTCATTGATTCTATGCAAGAAAATGTCTACGCATCAAACCTAATACGTCACTTGTAGGCCTTTTACCCAAAAAAATACGTCACTTGCATAAAACACACACATGTAAATCCAAATGGCTCGTGTTCCGATGGTATCCCATGTTTGCTGGTTCTTAGAACATGTGAGATAGTTTGTGGTTGTATATTGTGATATATGAGTCGTTCTAAAAGAACATATAAAAACAATTTTTCATAAAATGAACATTTATAAAACAGAACACAAAACACTTACTAAAACTACTTAACAAAGGAATCATAATCATAAATCATAAATGTACATTTTTGTAGCATGTAAGTATGTAACATCCAAAAAATGAATTAAAAAAAATAAAAAAATAGTGATTTTACCTAGGGAAAATGCATCACCACCAACTTCCCAAATTCTGTAAAAAATCCTATCACCTTTAACAGTTAAAACTTTATCCACCGGAGTCATCACTTCCGTCACCTTTTCTTGTTTTTCATCTTTTCCAACATACTTCTCCTACAGAAAATATATATATAAAAATCCACACTTCATTATTTAAAAAACTAAAACATGGGTATTTCTCACCTAATCACAATCTCAAAAGGGTATTTTTCAAAAAATTTAAAAACCAAAAAAACATTATAAAAAAGAAAACAAAAAACTAGCCAAAAAGCTTGTTTTTCTTTTTGGGTAAAAGGGTTAATTCACCCCGGTAAAGTATATTACGCCAAAAAACATTGAAGTACAAAGGATGAGGGTGAATCCCTCATCTCAGTCCCTTGGGACACTTACAGACTCTTCTATAGGAATGCACATCATTCCTATAATCGACAATATAAGTGTGACATATCACACTTATAACTAAACATCAGACTACAATGATAAAAACAATAAAACTACATGCACTTCAAGTAAAAATACTTGAATCTTCAAATCACCATAGTAGTCCAAACTTCCAGCGTCGTCCAAATATACAATATCATGGTCCTCAATCTGAAATCAGTCCACAAGTTTCACACAACGGTTGGTGGGGACTCTAAAACCACGGATAGAGCGCAAGCTCGAACTCGCTCCAAAGGTGTATGTTGAGATGCAAAACAGAAAACCAAAAAGAAAACCCAACAAATACGTATAAAACCAACGCACATCAACTCCATGATCATGTAATCAGCAAAAAGAGTCAGTGATGAGTGTCTAAATACTCATCATTTTTGTACAATATAAACTGCAAAATCATCTGAAAACACTCAAAAATGCTTCAAAATGATAAAAATATCACAAATCAGTGTTTTATGTGTTTTAAATACAAAAATATCAAAATCAGATGAAAAACATATCAAATTTGCAAAATTGCGGTTTAGTCCCCAACTTTCAAAAATTGTCAAAAATAGTCCCTGAGTCAAAATTTCAAAAGAAAAAGTCATCAAAGGTCCTTTTAAAATCAAGAGTTGTCAAATTTAGTCCTTTGGTGAAAAATATGAAAAGTTTTGAGAAAATTACAAATTGGTCCTTTAAGTTTCAAAATTTGGCAGAAATGGCCCCTGGAAAATTACAAAGTGGCAAGTTCAGTCCTTATACCTTTTGAGAGTGTCACTTGTGGTCCCTTGGAATAAGTTTGATGAATGGGCAGATTCAACCCTTGAAGTTTGGCAAGTTACACATTGGGTCCCTTTTGTTATTAATCCTACAAAACCAAACGGACCTAGATTATTACATAAGCCCAACCCTTTATATCCAACCCGGTCCAAAACCCTTCAACCCGGTCAATCCATTACCCACCCCAGTCAAACTAAACACCCTACGCGCCAAAACAGTCACCCCTTCAACTTGCTTCTCTGCAAATACCAACCTCCCATCCCCCAGCTCACCCTTTACACAACCTTGTCCCCCCACCTCAACACAATAACAAAAATCATTTAATGACCTCTCACCCAACTCACTCAACCCACATCTGCTATCAAGACTTTTTGGCGCCAAATGAAGATTTAAAGGCCAAGATGAAAGTGAATAATCCAATGGCTAATATTATTGGTGGGAAAGACCAAGTGGGACCCACTGAATGCAAGAAGTCACTACAAAAGGAGGAAGATGCAGTAGAATAACCTGTCGACTGTTTTTAGACCATTTCTTAGTGTAAACTTTTATTTTCTGTTGTAAACCTTTAAATTCAGTCTTAATTTCAAAGTTGTATTATGTTTTATGTTTAATAAAAGTTACTTTCAGTTTAAATTTCAGTTGTGTTAAATTTCCAGATTTATGAGTTACTGTTGAGATTCTCAGTTTCAAAATCCTCTGTCCAAGTTGTTGTTAGCTTGTTTTAAGCTTTAAAAAAGTTTAGTTAATGTCTCTTTAAGCTTTGTATAAGAGAGCAAATCAAGTTCATGCAAGTTTGGATTTCAGTCAACAAAAGTCAACCATGAGCTCATTTGGGTTTGGAACTGGATTTTGGTGATGCAGACTTGGTATGGGGTTGAAATAGGTTAGATTAAGTAGGCTTGGGTTCTGGTTTTGGTCTGCAAACCAATTTGGAGTTCATGTGAGTAGTTTCTCCTTTTCAAAACTTCAAGCTAATTTGCATTTTATGGTTATTTGTGTATCTGTGGTCTTAAACTGCTAAAATCTGTTTATATAGTTTTATTTAGGTCTTATAAACTCAGTTTTATCAGTAATGCTTGTTGGTTTGGTGTTTAGCTTATTTTAAGTTTAAAACAGTCATACATAAGGAGTGTTTGGATTTGGGATTTAAACTGTGTTATAGGGTCTTGCAGTGGTAGGTTATTGTTGGTTCAAGTCTTTATAGTCAAAACAAACTCATTTGAATCTTAGTTTGTGCCTGCAATTGTCTCAAAGTCAAAATTTCCTCTCATGTGATCTTGCAGCTCCACTGTTGGAGTTTTAACATATCCAAGTCTTATTTTGTATCTCAATTTCATAAATACTTCTTGCATTAGTCTCATTTAACTTTAATATATCATTTCTAGTCCACAAATCAAGATCAAAGTTAGTAAAAGTCAACTTTCCATTTTCCTTCAAAAAAGTCAAAGTGCAAAATTTCTGTTTTGAGCCAACTGGAGTGATTTTTGTTGAACTCATTTCTTAATCATTTTCAATGAAACCTGTGGTTTTAGAAACCCCTACTGCTCTAGTTTCTTTTTGTTATTTTTTCATATTTTTGTGATTTTTCTACAAGCTCCATATAAGCTCTTCTTTTAAGCCTTAGATGCCCTGCTCCCCTGTCTCACATAAGTGACTTTTCATCACTTATGCGCCCTTGCAGGGTTTGTTTTAGCTTATCAAAGTCTGAAATTTGGCTCATGGCTAGTCACCCAGGTCATCTTTAGATCCCCATAATTTGTTTTTAGTATCTAGCTTATTTGGTTGCTTATTTGGTGGTCCAAGTAACCCTAGAATCTGTTTTTGTGCAAAAGCTCATTAACATCAATTCTGTTCTAGCTTGTGATCCTGTGGTTAGAACTTGTTGTAACTTGTTCCATTTTGGTTTATTTAGCATATTAGGGCTTGTGTTTCAGTTTGGTAGCTGTTGGACTCCATTTGGCTTATCCAAGTGCTTATTTATAAGCACTTGGCTCATCAGTTTCTAATTCCTTCACATAAGCACCTATTTTTCTATTTTTCCTTTATTCCTTATATCATTTTAGAGTTTTCCTGAAATTTTCAGATTTTTCCAAAGTGTTTAGCTATTTTTCTTTATTTAAATTAGTTTTTAATCCTTTTTAATTAGCTTTAAATACAAATAATTAAGAAAAGGTTCTAAAAAATAAGTTTTCATTTTTATTAAGTTTAGATAAATATAATAAGCCAAAAAAGTATTTTTCTAGATTTTTCTTAGTTAAATTTGTATTTTCTAGCATTTTAATTAGTTTTAAATAGTTTTAAATTAGTAATAAATAATTAAAAAGTCTAAAAAATATATTTTCAGTTTTAAAATTAGTTTTATCATATTTTAGATTTTCCTAAGTCTTAAGTTTATTTTCCTAGCCTTATTTCCTATTTTCTTTTATTTTAGAGTATTATTAAATAGTTTAAATTAGTTTTTAATTAATAATAATTAATTAAATAGTTGTAAAAATAATTTTCTTTTTCTAATAATTTTCTAATATTATTAGGATTGTAAAAATGTATTTTTCATATCCTTAGGTGTTTTCCTTCTTTATTTTCACTTTTTATTTTGTACGTTAACGTTATTTTTATTTAAACGTAAGTTTTTAGTTTTTAGGTTTTAAACGTTCATCACTTTAAAAATAGTGATAGCGTTTATTTAATATCTTTTATCTTTTTAACTTTCTTAATTTGCATTTAAGTCGCTTTTGTTTATTATCTTTTTCCTTAGTTATAATTATCCATCCATATCCTTTCTGATCACTATCCTTAGTGATCATTCTACCGTCTGATCAAGTGTTCTACACACCATTGAGTCTCCGTGGGACTTAACGACCCGGGAATCCTCTGTATTCTCTGATCTTCATTTGCATTTGTGTCTGAGCTGTTTTGAGTCTGTTTGACTTGACGGTTTTCCACAGATCAAAATTTTGGCGCCGCTGCCGGGGAGGCTTTAGCGTGTGTTTAGCCTTTTTCAAACCCATTCTTGCACATACCCCATCCTTTGTAAAAAGTTTTTTGTAATGTTTTTCAAAAACACCAAAAATATTCCTCTTTACCCTCTCACATATTTGATTCTTCATTTCTTACCCTCTAAAACCATTTGATACTTTCTATGTCTTTCATTTCTTGTCCCATTTCCGACTCTTCCATTTCTTCTCTCACTCCTGATGAGGAAGATGACAAATTTTGGAAGGAGGTCGATGATTTTCTTAGTGATGAGTCGATTCCAACAGAATTGACAATACTTACTTTGATTCGGAAGGAGACATCCTCTTTCTTGAAAATCTATTGATTGAAGAACCGTTTCCAGCTCTCCCTCCCGGAATTTTGTTACCAATCACCATACAAGTTTCAAATTTAAGCTTAAAAATGTCAAAAATGGTGATTTGCTTCTTTCTGATAAGGAATGGACATGCATTGTGATGCACATATTTATTCCATTCTTCACAAATGGTGTGGTTGCTCTTTCCCTTTTCTCCTTTGGGAATGAGGACACTATTTTTGATCCAGGCATTTTCATTTCTCATTTTTGAGCCGGTTCTCTCTATATCTCATCGGTGTGGAACTTTCACGTGCTTCAAATGTTTATTCAAACATCTTTAATGAAAGTCCGATGAAGATAGTTTCTTCCACTTTGCTTCCCCATGAACCAATTAATGCGGGGTCGAGTCAAGCTAGCGACTCGGTAACCAAAAACAGTAGCACACACCATATGGGTTTTCACCCATATTTCTGTCTTCTTTCTATCTTTCTACCACCCTAGTGTGGGGGGGTTTGTCCCACATGTTATATATATATATATATATTATTATTAAAAAAAAAAAAAAAAAAAAAATTTGATGGTTTTGTCTTGGAACTCAATTGTGCTTTGAAAACTGTGTTAACTGTCATTTTACATAATCCTTGATAATCATAGGTCTTGATTTGTTTGACCACTGGTTTAGACTTAAAAAAGGTTTAATTTGACACTTTAAATCTTCTGGATTGGATAGGATTTGTTTATGCAGTGGTATGGTATGGGAAGCTCAGTTTGGTAACATTTAAGGGTTGTTTGGATCTATGGGTAAATCTGAGCTATTGACTGTTATGAGTGTTGTCATTGTTTGATTTAGACTCAATATAGCCTAAGAAACTCAGCTGCACCTTAATCAATGAGTTTAGCATGGTAGATAGTCAATTTGACACTTGACTGTCTCATTATGAGAATTTTGAGATTGGTAGAACCTAGAATCCTGCATATATATATCTGGTTAAAAAAATCTTTCTAAATAATGGCCGTAGTATTTCCCTTTCACGTTCTTTGTTTCGGCATAACCGCCGGTACTTTGAATATTGAGGGCAATATTCATTTCTAAGTGTGGGGGGGAATTCTCACGAATTTCATATATTATCCGCCCAATTCCCCCGTTTTTGGCCAAAAATTTTTTTTTTTGGAGTAAGTGTTTTACACTTTCTCATTTGGTTATCAGTCCGCCTTGTCTAATAGACAAAAGGATTGGCTAATCCAGGAGCAAACGGCTCTTGGTAAAGATTTCTCAAATCCGTTTATATGGCTTGCAATTTGCCCAAAATTGTATGGTAATCAACTCACCATATCCTAACAAGTGAAGAGTTGGCTAGCCCGCAAGATTATGGCTTGTGGTAAAGGCATTGGAAAATCCATAATTGGTATTCAGCTCACCAAAGATAATGCTGATAATTTATCTAAGAGTTGGCTAGTCCAGAAGGGTACGGCTTCTGGTAAAGACAAATCAAATCCGTTGAAAGCTGGTGGTTTGCTCAAAATCACATGGTTATCGGTGTACCATGGTTCTTACTTGAACTGAAACATTTGGCTACTCGAGAAGTAATGGCTTTTGGTAAAGAGATTAAAATCCATTATGTTTTCTCAAATCATTGCTAGGGACTAGCAATATCTTAGTGTGGGGATTGATGAGTGTCTAAATACTCATCATTTTTGTACAATATAAACTGCAAAATCATCTGAAAACACTCAAAAATGCTTCAAAATGATAAAATATCACAAATCAGTGTTTTATGTGTTTTAAATACAAAAATATCAAAATCAGATGAAAAACATATCAAATTTGCAAAAATTGGTTTTAGTCCCCAACTTTCAAAAATTGTCAAAAATAGTCCCTGAGTCAAAATTTCAAAAGAAAAAGTCATCAAAGGTCCTTTTAAAATCAAGAGTTGTCAAATTTAGTCCTTTGGTGAAAAATATGAAAAGTTTTGAGAAAATTACAAATTGGTCCTTTAAGTTTCAAAATTTGGCAGAAATGGCCCCTGGAAAATTACAAAGTGGCAAGTTCAGTCCTTATACCTTTTGAGAGTGTCACTTGTGGTCCCTTGGAATAAGTTTGATGAATGGGCAGATTCAACCCTTGAAGTTTGGCAAGTTACACATTGGGTCCCTTTTGTTATTAATCCTACAAAACCAAACGGACCTAGATTATTACATAAGCCCAACCCTTTATATCCAACCCGGTCCAAAACCCTTCAACCCGGTCAATCCATTACCCACCCCAGTCAAACTAAACACCCTACGCGCCAAAACAGTCACCCCTTCAACTTGCTTCTCTGCAAATACCAACCTCCCATCCCAGCTCACCTTTACACAACCTTGTCCCCCCACCTCAACACAATAACAAAAATCATTTAATGACCTCTCACCCAACTCACTCAACCCACATCCGCTATCAAGACTTTTGGCGCAAATGAAGATTTAAAGGCCAAGATGAAAGTGAATAATCCAATGGCTAATATTATTGGTGGGAAAGACCAAGTGGGACCCACTGAATGCAAGAAGTCACTACAAAAGGAGGAAGATGCAGTAGAATAACCTGTCGACTGGTTTTAGACCATTTCTTAGTGTAAACTTTTATTTTCTGTTGTAAACCTTTAAATTCAGTCTTAATTTCAAAGTTGTATTATGTTTTATGTTTAATAAAAGTTACTTTCAGTTTAAATTTCAGTTGTGTTAAATTTCCAGATTTATGAGTTACTGTTGAGATTCTCAGTTTCAAAATCCTCTGTCCAAGTTGTTGTTAGCTTGTTTTAAGCTTTAAAAAAGTTTAGTTAATGTCTCTTTAAGCTTTGTATAAGAGTACAAATCAAGTTCATGCAAGTTTGGATTTCAGTCAACAAAAGTCAACCATGAGCTCATTTGGGTTTGGAACTGGATTTTGGTGATGCAGACTTGGTATGGGGTTGAAATAGGTTAGATTAAGTAGGTTTGGGTTCTGGTTTTGGTCTGCAAACCAGCTGGAGTTCATGTGAGTAGTTTCTCCTTTTCAAAACTTCAAGCTAATTTGCATTTTATGGTTATTTGTGTATCTGTGGTCTTAAACTGCTAAAATCTGTTTATATAGTTTTATTTAGGTCTTATAAACTCAGTTTTATCAGTAATGCTTGTTGGTTTGGTGTTTAGCTTATTTTAAGTTTAAAACAGTCATACATAAGGAGTGTTTGGATTTGGGATTTAAACTGTGTTATAGGGTCTTGCAGTGGTAGGTTATTGTTGGTTCAAGTCTTTATAGTCAAAACAAACTCATTTGAATCTTAGTTTGTGCCTGCAATTGTCTCAAAGTCAAAATTTCCTCTCATGTGATCTTGCAGCTCCACTGTTGGAGTTTTAACATATCCAAGTCTTATTTTGTATCTCAATTTCATAAATACTTCTTGCATTAGTCTCATTTAACTTTAATATATCATTTCTAGTCCACAAATCAAGATCAAAGTTAGTAAAAGTCAACTTTCCATTTTCCTTCAAAAAAGTCAAAGTGCAAAATTTCTGTTTTGAGCCAACTGGAGTGATTTTTGTTGAACTCATTTCTTAATCATTTTCAATGAAACCTGTGGTTTTAGAAACCCCTACTGCTCTAGTTTCTTTTTGTTATTTTTTCATATTTTTGTGATTTTTCTACAAGCTCCATATAAGCTCTTCTTTTAAGCCTTAGATGCCCTGCTCCCCTGTCTCAGCATAAGCTGACTTTTCATCAGCTTATGCAGCCCTTGCACAGGGTTTGTTTTAGCTTATCAAAGTCTGAAATTTGGCTCATGGCTAGTCACCCAGGTCATCTTTAGATCCCCATAATTTGTTTTTAGTATCTAGCTTATTTGGTTGCTTATTTGGTGGCTGCAAGTAACCCTAGAATCTGTTTTTGTGCAAAAGCTCATTAACATCAATTCTGTTCTAGCTTGTGATCCTGTGGTTAGAACTTGTTGTAACTTGTTCCATTTTGGTTTATTTAGCATATTAGGGCTTGTGTTTCAGTTTGGTAGCTGTTGGACTCCATTTGGCTTATCCAAGTGCTTATTTATAAGCACTTGGCTCATCAGTTTCTAATTCCTTCACATAAGCACCTATTTTTCTATTTTTCATTTATTCCTTATATCATTTTAGAGTTTTCCTGAAATTTTCAGATTTTTCCAAAGTGTTTAGCTATTTTTCTTTATTTAAATTAGTTTTTAATCCTTTTTAATTAGCTTTAAATACAAATAATTAAGAAAAGGTTCTAAAAAATAAGTTTTCATTTTTATTAAGTTTAGATAAATATAATAAGCCAAAAAAGTATTTTTCTAGATTTTTCTTAGTTAAATTTGTATTTTCTAGCATTTTAATTAGTTTTAAATAGTTTTAAATTAGTAATAAATAATTAAAAAGTCTAAAAAATATATTTTCAGTTTTAAAATTAGTTTTATCATATTTTAGATTTTCCTAAGTCTTAAGTTTATTTTCCTAGCCTTATTTCCTATTTTCTTTTATTTTAGAGTATTATTAAATAGTTTAAATTAGTTTTTAATTAATAATAATTAATTAAATAGTTGTAAAAATAATTTTCTTTTTCTAATAATTTTCTAATATTATTAGGATTGTAAAAATGTATTTTTCATATCCTTAGGTGTTTTCCTTCTTTATTTTCACTTTTTATTTTGTACGTTAACGTTATTTTTATTTAAACGTAAGTTTTTAGTTTTTAGGTTTTAAACGTTCATCACTTTAAAAATAGTGATAGCGTTTATTTAATATCTTTTATCTTTTTAACTTTCTTAATTTGCATTTAAGTCGCTTTTGTTTATTATCTTTTTCCTTAGTTATAATTATCCATCCATATCCTTTCTGATCACTATCCTTAGTGATCATTCTACCGTCTGATCAAGTGTTGCTCACACCATTGAGTCTCCGTGGGACTTAACGACCCGGGAATCCTCTGTATTCTCTGATCTTCATTTGCATTTGTGTCTGAGCTGTTTTGAGTCTGTTTGACTTGACGGTTTTCCACAGATCAGTCAGTTCACAAATTTCGCACAACGATTGATGGAAGACTCTAAAACCACGGATAGAGCAGCAAGCATAAAACTCGCTCCAAAAGTGTGCGTTGAAATGCTAAACCAACAACCCCAATGTGATACCGAGCATAGTAAAAAGAACCAGGTTCAAAAGAACCACTTCCATAGTGAGCACCCTGTCTTCAATGTCATCATTGCTTGACCCGCGAGTGACACCAACTTTCAGCTGCAACCGTAGCAAAACACGTCAAGAGTTGTATCTCCAAACAACCGTAGCAAAACACGTCGAAATTTTTGGAAAATACCACTCATCAACACGAAGGATTCGTCCTCGTCATACACAACAACAGAATCCTAACTCCCATCAAATCGATCACAAAGACCAAGATAAACCATTATTCAGATGTCTTTGATAATCAGATTACGCATAGGGTTTTCAAAACCCTAACTTCCAATGCAACATCCTCTCTCCCATAACCCACTTTCAAACCAGCAGCATCCATATGGAACGAACCAATAACCAAACCCTAAAGAGGGTTACATACAAAGAATCAAAACCAAAAGGTTTGATTACCACGTCCATCATCAGATCAAGAAGATACGAAACCCTAAAAAGGTTTTGTATATCGTTAAGCCCCATCCAAAAAAGCACCATCAAGCATAAGAAACCCTAAAAAAAGTAATCGTTTTAGGGTTAACACCTTCAACGATTCAAGATTAGCATTAAGAAATCGTTTAGGGTTTAAAAGTAATGATCAATAAACCTAATCCCAATAAGTAATCGATTAAAAACCGACAAAAAGAAAAAACATACGATTAGGGTTTATGTTGAAAGAGCAGCGATTTCACAAGATACTAAAGAGATAAACAAGACACAACCCCTCCCATATAATCACATCCATAAACCGATTGCATATTATTATAAATAATAGAGAGGCGGTTTAATGGAATGTTTAGATATGATCGGAAAAGGGGAGGGGAGGCCGGAAATCGCCCCCTATTGGAAAAGCTTGTTTTTCCAATATGGTTATCACCGAAAAGACTAATTTTCAAAGCAACCAAATCATCAAAAGAAGCATCTTTATTAGTGATATGATCACATTCGCCGGAGGTCATTTTAGCGGTGGGGTAGCGGCGGCTGACGGTGGTGGGGTTGCCTGAATCTTGTATTTGACGGTATTGAATTGGTTTAGTGACACAACAAGAAAGAATTCTGTCGCAAAGAGATGTGACATTGTGACGGAATTTTGTTGTGTGTTTTTTGAGCTTCAAATATTTTTCTTAAAAAGGGGTCATTTTTTAAAAATTATGGAAAGTGAAATAATTTTGTGGGAAATAAATACAGTAGAATGGAGTGATGGGCTTTTTACGGGAAATTGTATATTTTCTACTTTTTAGTTTTCGTCATAAATTAAAGATTTTCTTAGACGATTCATCATTTATGGATTTAAATTGGTGTGATTTTGCAAAAGTTGGTTCTACGGATAACTTGCGACTTTTGGTTAAGAATCACGAGTCATACAATCTTCAGTTGTTACATTCGAATAAGGGGAGCTGCGACTAAAACTATAACCTATTTGGCAAAACCTTTGGAGTTTAATTTGACGAAAGAATAGACGATGCAAGACTGGTCTAAAAATCGCCGCTTGTGAGATCTCAACGTGAGACATCCACAGAAAAATCTCAAACACTACCACACTCAAGTGCACATTTGGAGTTTAATTTGACGAAACTCGAGAAGTTGAGATTAGCTGATATGATTTTTGTTGCGTATTTCTTTATCAACTATTCTTATTCCATACCATGCTATTTTGAGAATACGTGGTTGAAATTGTTTAGTTTGAATTGGTTAATAAGTGTTTTAGAAATGTCAGGTTTATAGTTAAATTTTATTCTTTCATACTCTACGATAGGTGATTGTCATTAATTGCATTGGCTAATCATTTTCGTGCTGGTCCAGTACACAGCTATTCTTACGAAAGTTATCAGATACATAACTTAGTAGGTCTACATTTTGAAGATGATCGGTAAAATTGTCAGAAATGGCCACACATAACTCGGTTATGTCGCAAAAATTTGAGTCAAAACTAATATTTGTAACATGTACATAAAAATTTATTACGGAGTATCCAAGTAAACCTGTTTTATATTTTGAACAAAATGAGTTTTTGTAAATTAAACTACGCAAATACTTTAGTAAAGGTTTTTATGGCTGACGGTGAGATTAAAGGGGTTGGTTGATCGATTCTGATGGGTGGCAAAAGATGATATCATAAACGAAAAGCCGCTTTTTTTGTTTGTTCCTTTTGCTTTCCTGTGTAAACCAACTTTAGTGTGCACACTTGTAGTTATAACTAGTTATTTTCAAAAATGCTAGGTGCATTGGTGCATAGAGTTGAGATTAATATAGAACTCATATTTGTCATAGAACAAATGAACCAATCATAACTCTCCATTTTTTATCTAAATTAATACAAAATCATTTTCCACCTTTTTTTTTAAAACAACATATCTTACAAACGGTAAATCTTCAAAATATAAAAAATACACAATCGTGACGAGAATTAAATTATCTTTCTATAGATATGCACTTTTACATATTTTCGACAAACATTTTTTCAAAATTCGTCCGAAAAATCATATATGATTTTTACTTAATCATATATGATTTTAAAAAATCATGTATGATTCGATTTTTACGAATCATATATGATTTTACAATCATATATGATTCTCAAAAATCATATGTGATTCGGAAAAATCGAATCATATATGATTTTCACAAATCATATATGATTTTTGTTGACCGAAATTTTGAAAAAAAATTGTTAAAAATATATAGTAGTGTATATCTATAGAAAGATAATTTAATTCTCGTCACGATGGTATAATTTTTATCGCTTAACGATTAACGGTTTGCGAGATATTTAATTTTTAAAAAAAGGGTGAAAGTTTATCATAATAAAAAAATGAATGGCTATTATTGGTTGATTGGATCTATGGTAAATTTTGGTTATATATTGAACTTTTGCCATGGTGCATATTAGTGTGTTATTTCATCATTTACTTACGTTTTTTTTTTTTTTCAAAAGTAAAAGAAAAATTTCACTATCAAATCTTCTTCAACTCTTCTTTACTGATTCCTTTTCCCATCTTAAGTAAAGATCAAGAACATAAAAAACTTTTCATATCCTTTCTTTTCCTCTCAAATTTCAACTCGAGAACTGAGCGTTAGGGTATGTTTGGCAAAACTGACTGTTGCTGGAACTGAATATGATGTTGGAGATGGAGATTATAAAAAGAGATTATTTATATAAGCTACTTGAATTTAACCTTTGGTTTTTAGGAATTATGAAAGATTCTTTTTTTTTATAATCTCTTATAAGTTATGTCTGTCAAATTGTTGTTGGAACTAAAGATGGTATTGGAGATGGAGATTATAAAAAGAGATTATTTGTATTAGCTACATGAAGTAACCTTTAGTTTTCAGGGATAATGAAAGATTAATTTTTTTTATAATTCTTATAAGTTATGGTTGTCAAACAAAGGGTATGTTTGACAAAAATTGATTGTGTTGGTGTTGGTGTTGATGTTGATGTTGTTGTTGGTGCTGGAAAAGATTATAAAAATATTATTTGTATAAGCTACATGAAGTAATATTTTTTTTTCAGAGATTATGGAAGATTATTTTTTTTATAATCTCTAATAAGTTCTATCTGCCAAACAAAAATTATTTTTCAAGTAGCTTATTTTTTGAAAAATAAGTATAATCTCATGTGCCAAACACAGTCAAAGATTATTTTTTAAATAGTTTATTTTAAAAAAATAAAATAAAATAAGCATAATTTCTCAACAATCTTGTATGCCAAACATACCCTTAATAACACTATCTTAAGCTATAATTGTCACTAATGCATGTGAGTCTCATAAAACATCATCAAAAATACTCCACTTACTCACAAATAAATAAATAATTAAATAAACAAGAGAAAACCAACAACGATAACCATCTAACCAACAAAGGGACGAACGACGTATGGACCGGTGCAAGATAGCGCCACCTTTGGTGTCAAAAAGCCCTTATAACATGTTGTTCGTGCATTGCATCGTATTCTCTAAGACTAGAAATATTAGTAATTATTATCAACAAAATAAAACGACACATGATTTTAACGATCTAAATAGAAGAAAAGGTGCCATGCCATGCGTGTATGGATTGATATACCAAATTAGAAGCAACAAAAATCTCCTGTAGTTAGAGTTGCGATCCCTTAAAAAAGAAAAAATTTAAAAAGTTTAGTGTTAGGTCACCATAGTAACACAAGCATCAATAGAAGAAATAGAGAAGAGATCGGATGAACAATCACACAAACACACACGTATGAATAATTGAAATGTTATGCGTAGGAGTGAAATGTGTAACTTGAACAACCAACCCTCAAGTGAGGGTATTACAAAGGTATTTATAAGAGAGGGAGCTAGGGCAACACTCCTAGTCCCTTCCTTTCCTTATTGGACTTGGGCCAAGGCTTATGAGCCTTCTACATAAGCCTTAGCTTAATAACAAACATAAAGGCCTAATTAAGCTAACTATTACATATTAATTACTAACACTTGAATTCTAGTTTATGAGTGATTCCAACAATCTCCCCCTAAGTGTTAGTTATTAATGATGTGAACGGTGAAGGTGTAGATGTAATAGTAGCTTTGACGTCTTATGACATTCTTCTTTCTTGTGAGAAGAATTGCCTTGATTCGAACAATCTCCCCGGTGTAGAGAAATTGTTATCTTTGAAAAGTTCTGCTTTGTCGTCATTATTTTCTTTGTTCTTTGATCTTTGTTTTTTGTGATGGTAGTGATAGTATTTTGTTGTTGTCTGCATCAGGTCAGCCTCGTTACTCCAGTGTCTCCACGTTTTTCTTCAACATGCTAACACGTTCTTTGACGTTGGATTTCAATACTGATGAAGTTTTCTTAGTCTTTAAACTTTGTGGATTCTTTGACTTGACAAAGAATCATTCGGACTTTGTGTTGCCTTTTGAGTGAACTTCCATTAGTGATGTTGTTGGTATGAGCATGTGAAGAATCTGCGCGATCAGTCCGCTCCAGAGCTTCCATAAGAAGAAAACATAAGAAAGGTTAATAATAAGCGGTTTCCGACACTTACAAGTTTGAACTTCGAGAGTGTTAACAGCATAGTGTGAAAACACAACTCTAATTCTCACAAAGGTCGTTCCTGAACTGGAGTCCCACAAGTGAGATAACGCGATGTACCGAAGTACAGCTACAGTTCAGATGAGTTGTTGAGGTACACCGAAGCATCACCTCACCACTGTAGACCGTTTGAGACACACTAAGCGTAATCCATGGGGAGTTACCGAAGTGACCTGCTGTTGTTTGATGTTAACCCTGGCAGGAGTTTCCATTCAATCACTGAGGATCACAGTAGTGAACCTCTCATAAATGTTCTCGACAGATTGCTAGGATCTGTGTAGGACTCGATAACGTACCACTGTTGTTCTTATTGTTGAACGACAAGTGATGTAATGTCAAGTGTACCTATGAGATCTTTTGATGAATCTCGTGGCTCTAGACTCAATAGTGCATTTTGGTTTTCCTGAGCGGAGACTAGAGAGATGGTCTCCTTCTTCAATACCAGCAATATCCAAGAGAAAGCCGATAGTTTACCTAAGGTTCCCTGTGAGAATGAAACAAGCTTCTGTTGAGAGAAACTTGAGTGGCTAAGAAGGTTTAGTGCATGCGTCACTGGGTCCATGATGACTTTTAATCTTCAATACCGGCGTCATCAAGTGACAACCAGTAGCATATGAATTAAACCCGGTGTTTGCTCTAAGTTTAATTATCTGGAGGGCTAACTATTTTCACCCTTTTCTTTGAATTTCTTTTTAATTCTTCAACTCCTTCTTTCTCCAATTCTCATTTTCTCCTTTTATAATCATACCTAAGGACTTCTAATTCTAACTATTGGTAGTGTCCTTGGGTAGATCCCTCCGCCTCTGGCGGATCATAGGACGGTTATTCCTAACCTTAATCACCTTATAACTCCATTGCCATAAAACCATTTTCATGAAAATCTCTCGAAGTGTTTGTGAATGAAAAGCATGTTTGAACACTCCAAGAGTTTTAGATTTTCAGAAATACTCCCCCTCAATATGTGCTTAAGAGTTTTGACAGAAATCTGAATAGTGGGGGAAGAGCTCGCACTTTTGAATTGATCGACTCAAGATAGACAATTCCTTGCGAGACACAATTACGTTGCATAGTTAAAGAGATGCATTGTCAGCTTTTAGGTGACAACTAGTGCTAATAACTACCTTGAAGATGTGGACAACCCGGAAAGGTTGTCAAACCTGTCAAAGTTCATGTCTATCAAGAGCTTCTCGAATAGGTACAATTTACTTGGATAAGTCTTGGAAGACAAATCTTTTCAATGTATGACTGTTCAGTTCCCGTCAATTCATGGGTTGAAGTCTTTTCACACGAGGATTCAATAGCAAAACACAACATATTTCTTATCACATAATTTTTCTCCCCCTCAAAAATGGCATATAAATGTTATTTTTGACGAAAATTTGATATTGAATATGTCCATTTTGAGTTTTATGGGAAGATTATCACGAAGAACAATTTGTGAACAAAGTTTTTAAGCAAATACTCCCCCTCAACAAGTGATATAAACGGTTGAGGTTTTGAAAACATAAGGGGAAGTATTTGTTCTTTTGAGCAAAACCTTTGAAAAGTGAAAGGTTTGATAAGGTTTACTCAAAAGTAAGAAGCTTTCGCTCCTTTTATAAGGATTGTGGCACTGAAGCGTACCACAGGGTCCTTTCATTACAAGAACGGGTTGTACACTGTTATTTGTGCACAAGCCATTGTCATTATTAAATCACACATCCAAATATGAAATTGAAACAGTTTAAGGGGTACCAGGTAGTCCAGTAATATCATCAGGAATGCGATCTGGGCCTTGATAGCCTGTGAGAGTAATCCTGGGACAACCACCTATGAAGCTTTCCAGAGTTCTAAACTGGTCCCTTCTGTACAACCTTTCATCGATCCTAGTGATGATCCTCTTAACATCCCGTCTTTCCTGAGAATTCCATCGCTTTGGAGACCCAATGCCTTCATGTATCGCCTTCAACCTACAAGCCAAGCCATCCCTAACATTCTTCAATGTGTGATCCCCAAACTTGTGAATATCTCTACACGCCATCAAGCAGTTGCGTTGTAGTTCACTACGGTAAACTATGCCGAATGGTTTGCTGACGAGAGTGTATTGTGGAAGCTGATTGATGTCAGGAAGTTCTAGCTGAGGTCTGGTGAAGTTGACACGGTCGATATGATTCAACAACAAGTTGTAAATCTTCTACACGTTCCTGGATCACTATGCTTCTAACGAAGATGAGCAAGGACTTGATGTATTCACGTTGAATTTCAGTCGAGAATTGTCTCATTCTTCCCTGACGTTGGCAAGATACAGATATTCAATGTCATTGAGAGACAAGTTTTGAAAGTCCGCTTCACAGAATTCATAGTCCCTTTCGTCTTGTCTTTTGACCACGATAGTCTTGAGAAAGGTGTAATCCCATTTAGACGAAAGAGTGACATGCTTGACAGCAACGATCCCTTTAGTACTGTGCACTTCATGTTGAGACTTTCGGACCTGGCAGCTTTTGTAGTAGATTCGTCGGCGTTCCGACCAATGGTGAATCCCGTACAATGCATCAATGTCATACCGTTCCACGCTGTTGGAAAACATGTGGGTAGCATTTTCTTCGATGGCTATGCAGTTGGAGTATATGGCTGCCGGGAATGGAGGTGTAAGTGAAGAAGCGTATTTCTTTGAACCATCGCTGCCGTGTAGAAGAAATTCCAAGTCATTGTTGAAGAAGTAGCGAAATGGAATCTGAGGTTGATCTGGTTGGCCAATCGTTGGTAGAGGTTTAGACCAGTCGGTGTAGTATGGAGCTTTGTCTCTTCTGGAGAAGTCGATGTTTGCTTCAGGGTTGAGCCAATCAATGTTGTTAGACATGGCTCGTGCTATGTTTTCAAGGTGATACTCAACTTCAATAGCACTTTCCGAGCTGTCTTTGAGTAGTTGAAAGGCTTCATTTTTTATTCGTTTCAACTCTAATTTCGTCATTTTCTTCACCCGAAACTTGTCTTGAACTATTTTAGCATGCTCCAATGTTCGACCTTCTATCGCATCTTGACCTTCAGGTGGGTAGGGAGTAGAATCAAAAAGTTTAGAGAACCAGTCATATTCAGTGTCATCCTCGTCTAGCCATGATACGATGTCAGTCTTTGGCGTCTTCTTCTTCTTTTTCTTTGGCTTAGAGGAGGATTCAGGTTTCTTAGCTGTGTCGGGAGAGGTGGGTTGTTGTTGGGGCTCAGGGACTTACTCATCGTTACTGTTAGAAACAAATACCTTGACAGATCTTAAGCACTCGGAGATCGTTAGTGTTGCCTATGGAATCACAAGCAAACTAATAGAAAATCTCTACAACTTGTATTCTTTAGCAGAAATGAGAATACAAGCTATGATAACTAAGAACACTTTGATCCTCTATGGATCTTTTATTGATCTGAAACTCTGTGTTTTGAACTCCTGTCTATTACATAAACTACGGTTCCTTTTATAGACAAGAAACCCTAATTGCTAACTAAGCATGCATCTCGACAATCGAGACAAGCATGCATCTAAACATTTGTTTTCTCCCATACTACATTGAGCAATACAATAAAACCCATGCTAACCTTGGGCAGATAAAGAATAATGATGGGTTAGCATGTTTAAATAATACTGCGCCTGCCTATCCTAGTCAGCTTCCACTCTTCAGCAGAAACGCGGCACGGCTTTTACACTTCAGCAAAATCTGTTCTTCAGCAGATTCTGCTCTACTTCAGCAGAATCCATCAGCAGTACGATCAGCAGAATTCCTCCTTATGCATAATTCCCAACAATAATCCTCCCCTAAACTGGAATTTGACTTGGTTAAGTTCCAGTTTCCTTGATAGATCTTAGAGGCTTCAGAAATAGAGGATTGTAGCAAAATAAAGAACTTCCCAACAATCCTTTCCATCGATCATTTAAGTGCCAGTTTCCAGATCTCAAAACTTTCAAAACTAGAGGATTGTGGCAGTAACATCACCGCAAAGTACCAAAACAATGTCATCTCTGTGATAACTAATCTTCGAAGCGCGTGTCTTTGCAGCAACAAATGATATAGTGTACATCAAAACTCATTAGTTGCATACTATTCTCATCACATCCAGGTGTGTTAACTCCTGTGAGAGGTGAATCATTGAAAATAATGGATTTGATGTCTCTTTACCAATAGCCATTACTACTGGAGTAGCCAAGTGTTTAAGTTCGAAAACCATGGTACACTGATAACCATCTGATTTATTAGCAAACCAGCAACTATATAAACAGATTTGACTTGTCTTTACATGTAGCCGTTTGCTCAGGACTAGTCAATTCTTGGAGTTGGTGAATTGATAACCAAATATGGATGCAGAGGCCTTTACCACAAGCCATATACTTGTGGGCTAGTCAATTCTTGGATTCCAAACAGGAATAGGTCATGGTGAATTGATGACCATACAACCCTCAAAGATTAAAGCATGGGTGGTTACAGACCCTATGATTTTGAGCAAATCATTACAGCTATCAACAGATTTGATGTGTCTTTACCAAAGCTGCACCCTTTGGACTAGCTAACTCTTTGATATATATAAGGTATATATGGTGAGTTAATAACCATCAACTATATACAACATATCTGCAAGAAAGGGTTAGATAAAACCAGAATGTACAATAGTTTGTTTTTTTTGTTTTTTTTTTGTTTTTAACTAATAACATCAAAGAATACAACTATTGCAAACGATACAGAATACTAAATTAAATATGAACCTTTATGTTGCATAAGCCGAGTTTTAATTACTCCAACACACTGTGATGCATGAAGTTCATCATTGCCAACTGGATTAGGAGGTACTTCCAACTTCTGTCTTAGCATCCTCTCCATTAATGGAATAGACAAAGGATAAGTCTTATCCGAGAACATACACACAATCATGCCACATTGTGTCTGAATCACATGAACACATGGTAGAGGATAGAATCTCCAACTCTTAACCTCCCACTTGTGTGAATTCTTCCAAATAGAATATCCTTTACCCTCTGGAGAATGAGAATCAAACAAGACTTGAAGATCACCCAATAAATATAAGCCAGAACCTTGGGGTGAATGAATAGTGTAATGCTGAGTGACATGTTCATACAGCATCTTCAAATCATGTCTATCCACCAAATGAAGAATCTCCTTCAAGAAGTTGAACTGAATAGTAGTATTATCCAGTCGATGAATAGTGTTAAGCTCCCCAGCTGTCCAATCAATCAATACTGCATGTGTGCCTTCAGGAAAACTATCCACAGTGCCTTCTTTAATAAAGGTTGACTCATCAACCTTGAGATTTAAGGGAATATGCTTCGAAAGATATTTCCTAGCTTGTCTAACAGAGTTCTTTAAGGAACTAAGTTTCTTTTTAGCTATGCTTTTCTTCCTCCTACCAGGTGTATAATTCCCCGGAGATGATCCTTCCTTAGATACTTCAAGAACATCTTCAGCTTGATAAGAAGAAGTAGGAGTAGACGCAGCTGGAATACCATCACGTAAGGAATTCATTCTGGCAAGCATCTCTCGTGCTTTCCTAGCTTTAGAACATGCTTCAGGAGAAACCAGAGAAGGTTCAGCAGAAGTAACCTTATCAGTGGAAGCAGTAACTTCAGTAGTTGTTTCAGAAGTAACAACTTGAGAAGTCACCTTAGATGGAATAGCGTCAAGATTTTCCACTATCGTAACTGTCTTAGCTCTTTTTGCTTTAGGAACACTTGAAGCATCACCAATTCTTTTCAATGAAGAAGAAGATGCAGAAACAGATGAAGATGAAGAAAACTTCATGATCAAATTATACTTTTTGATCAAAGCATCATCAGACAAAGCTAAGATTTGCTTCATCGACATACCAATGTTGTATACAGTACAACTCTGATTCTTCACAATCCTCCTCATATGATTTCTCTTCTGAGCTATAGTCATCGGTTTTTCTCTTTTAGCTTTATTCCTCTGAGCAACAATAGCTCTCCTTTGTGCAGCTGCTTCTAGCTTCTTTTGTTTTCCAAGAGCCACCATTTGAGCCACAAAATTTTCACTATCAAAGGCTGCACCTAGAATTCGTTTTGCAAGATTAGGATCAGATGCACTTTGATTAGTATACGCATCCCACTGATCATCAGTGATCTTGAGAAATAATGCATCAAGCTTTTGCTTTCTCTCAGTAGGTAAAGTAGAGTCAGACTGAGTTGAAAGATATTCAGCTACTGCATGACTCTTCTCAAGATATTTTCATAATTAGCAAACATCCTATCTTGAGCAAGCCTTTCTTCTTCAGTCATCAGACCTGAACCAATCAGTTCATCTACCACATCTTTATTTCCTTCAGAAGGTTCCTCAGCAGAACCAGTTGGAGAAATATGCACAGAGGGAACTTCAACAGAAACACCCATATTAACCTCATAAGAAACAGGTTGTAAGAATGGCTCAACAGGTTTAGAAAGGAGTTCAGTAGTAGAATCTAACTTATAGCTTCGTCCAGCAACAAACACTTCAGAACCATCTGCTGAAGGTTGATAGTTTAGTTGTTCCTTCACTAAAGAGGCTTGACCAGGTTTAGTAGTCAGATCCTCCATGTCAACATCAGCAGATGCAGCATTATCAGCAATTGTTTCCATTGTGGCTTCAGCAGATTCCTTATGCAAATAAGATCTCTTTCTTCTTTGATACCGAACAGGTTCATTCTTCTTTGAGGGTTCAGCCACCACTGATGAAGGATCATTAAGAGACACCTCAGCCAACATATCAAGAGACTCGAACTGTGGCTCTTCTTGATCTTCATCAGATGAAACCACAAGCTTCCTTTTGCTTCTCTTATCAAGTCTGTCCTCTAGGTCCTTAACTTGGTTCTTTAGTTCCACAATCTCACCACCAAGAGAAGACTTGGTTTGAGCAAGTTCCTCTTTGAGTTCATTAACTTCTGCAGCATATCTGTTCACTAAAGCATAGATAGAAGTTAGTGAAATGGGGTCCTCAGTTCCACCAACTGATTGCTCAGTGGTAAAAGGAGCTTCATTGGACTTTTCAGGGGAAACATGGACTTGGTCAAAGTGAGGGGAACCTTCATCAATTGGTTCTCTTTGAGGACTGGGAGTGGTCATCCTGTTCAGGTTGGTCTCAACTTCATCAACAGTAGCCTGAGAAGGTGGTGGACTAGGGCTTGGTCTAAGGGGAGATGCAGGTGGAGGTTGGTCAGGAGCAATGGTAGAGGCCTCAGCAGTTGCAGAGGGGTCTTCATCAATGGTGACTGATGGATTACCATCAGCCGCAACCATTGGAGAAGATGGGATATTAGCAACATTCTCCTCATCAGCAGCCTCATTGCCCTGAGGCAACATAGCTGCTGAAAGAGGATGATGTGTCCCCTCAAAGTGAGTTCTCATAGAGGCAAACAGTTTAGCCGAGAGAGCTCCTATGGGATGAAAAGCTTGTTCTTCAGTAGTGGTGTCTAAGATTATTTGTAGGAACCTAGGGTACATTAAGAACTTATGTTGTTTCCTATTTATATTTTCGACCATATTATCAAAGATATATTTAGAAAAATTATAAGTTAGACCTTGTGAAAGACACACAATACCACATGCTAGTTGAGTAGAGAATTGATCCCATGCTCCTGCTTTGTTGCTTATGCACTGAAGTAGAGTGTGAACCAAGAATCTCCACATAGGGCTAAAATGCCTTTTCAACCATATGTCCGTCCTATCGCCTTGATACCCAACAGCTCTCTGTCTTGAAAGTATTTCCACTTAGCTTGAGTGATAAATCCCATCAGCATCATCCAATCGAAGTCTTCTCCTTATCCGATCCTCCGTTATCACGTGCTCTGTTCCATCAACCACAACAACTATTTCTGTTTCACTTCGAATCTCAGCAGATGCCCAAAATTTCTATATCAACGTTTCATAAATTGCATTCGGAGAATGCGTTAGGGCATAGTTAATCTTCGACCTTTTCAAGAACTCTACCATAGGTTCAAACAGGTCATCACCTTTGGCTTTACCCAAAAATGCAACTTTGTTGTGATCTTTCTTGAATTGAAGTTCCATTAGTGAATTTGATTTGGGGTATGAATTTAGTAACTGGAAGTGTTTTGGAAGTGAGAGGAGAGGGAAATTTGTTATTTTGAAGAAAAGAAATGTGAGTAACTGTTTGGTAGAAATTCCCCAAAATATGGTCAAAAAGTAACGAGTTCTTGTTGACCAAATCCTACGTGGAATTCAACTTTAACCACTGGGAATTTTAACTCTTCAGCAGAAACATGGTCAATCTGCTGAAGTAATACACTTCAACAGAAATCACTCAAGATAAGGATAACTTAAGTGAGAATCTGGAGCGTTACTGTGCCAACTAACTCACATTAATTCACATTAACCCTTCATCCGTCTATATAACGGACCCCAATGCACTCTTATCTCTTCACAATAACCCCAAATCTTCATTTCAAACCCTAATTTCACCACAAACCCCAATAATGCCATAAATCACAATCAACCATCAAGAACCATGAATACTACACCAGTGATAATAAATCTCACATCTTCATCCTCATCATCATCATCATCATCATCAAGTGATGAAGCTAATCCATGGCTTCATTACTTTCCTCAGCCATATCCACGACCAAGAAAATCACCCTTTCTCCCTTCTTTAGAAGATGATAGTGTGGTGACTCCAAGTGTATTTGTTGATGATTTTGATGACTCCTATCAGGAGGGAACATCTTACTCCCAACCGCCAGCACCTCAGCCTCAATGCAGGCCACGAGCAAGAAATCCGCCTCTCCCTAAGGATAGAGAGGTGGTTCTTGGTCTTTCGGCACCAGGTTTTGGTTCATCAACACACATCGTATAGAGGAAAAGTTTAAGGATGGTGGAAGGGTTGCATTTTGGTTGAAATACGTAGATGAAGCACAAGGGAAATATTATTTTTCTCTATCATCATACGTGGTCATCGTCATCATCAACGTTTTCATCAATCCATCCTTATACTTTTGATCCTTAGCATCTTGTTAGGGTTGGTTATGCATGTCACAAAAGCATAACCAGCATTTAGTGTGAAAGATGTTAGGGATCATGCATATCCAACAGCCATTTAGATGTTGGAATAGATGATAAGTACTAGATTAGGATTAGTAGATCATGAATAGCACTTTGAAGTTGTAGTTTCATTTGAAGTTGATTGAGTTTTGTAAGCAGTAAGCTGTAAACTGTTTCTTGAATGAATGAATGAACTATTTACTTCAGTACTTTTCTTGTTTTTGAAACTTCAGTACTTTGTCTTCAGTGGAAACACTTTGTTCATTTCAGTAATTTGAGCTTAGTAGAAACAAGCTTTTAAGCTTACTTGACCATTTACCAATCGAACCACACTTGATGAACTTGAACTTGAACATGGAGTAGACAAACTGCAACATTAATATTCATACTGCAAAACAGGTACAAAAACACACAAACTAAAGAATTATTAGCAAGTTAGTGTTAGTAACAAATAAAATTATATACAAACATATACAAAGTTTACTCTAAAATCCTCCCCTGAGGCATATGCCTCCCCTGAGGCCTATGCCTCCCCTTAAACTTTGCAGTCAAGGGTTAAGCATTCCAATATTGACCACAAGGTGTTGAAACCTTGGTCCATCAAAAGCTTTTGTTAACAGGTCTGCCACATTATCATCAGTATGAATTTTGTCCACTTTTATCAAATGTTTTTCATATGCATCTCCTATAAAGTGGTGCCTGATTTCAATGTGTTTGGTTCGACTGTGAAAAACTGGATTTTTGACAATGCATATGGTACTTTGATTATCAATAAAAATTGTTATGTTCATGAAATTATACCCATAGTCCAACAATTGATTTTGAATCCAAAGGACC